>CM068966.1:75211230-75227862 GCA_035128595.1 Eptatretus atami | reverse complement strand
GATGGATCCTTGGCCAAGGCAATATCATGATGCACACTTAAATCGGTTTCACATTGTTCAGTGTCCGACAGGATGCTGCAGAGGTAGCGCACCTACTTTTGAGCCGTAGAACCGCTGGGTTTGATTCCTGACCGGACTATCGGAATCAGGTTACACCGCTTGCTATCTCAATATCGGACAGGATTCCTGTAATCAAAATAAAAAGGAGGTGGATGTGAGATCATCATCGAGGGGAAAACACTTGCACCGACATTATAAACAACTATCTTTTAGTCCTTACATACAACCCACAGTCAGGTAGGGGTACAGGTGAATTTATCTAAAAAAAAAACCCAAAACAAATTAATACTCATAACCCAAACCTCCCCAAATGATAAGAAACATAAGCATTCATAACAAGCTTTCAACAAGCATCGATTGAGTGATGGATTCTCGTTTCATTCGTGATGAAGAACAGACATAAAACTGAAACGTAACGATCGTGCGTCCGAGACGCTCCGCCGCCGTTCTTGCGTAATGCTCACAATTTCAAGCCAACAATACGGGTTACAGAGTGCTGTGTGTTCAGTGCATTTAGCTCATTCAAATTGGAGAACATCCAGGACTTCCCGACGCTACGAGAGAACTTAAGGACTTTGGGTGGCTGACTGCTTTTCAGGATATCTCAGCTTACAGAAAGACAGGCAAGGACAGGAAAAGCGCCCCCCGGGGCAGACGGGATGACGACCACAGTCTCTGTGCACTTAATGCATGCATTATTCAGCCGAGGGGGGAAAGGAGGACGCTGAGCCAATCAATACATCACTTACTAAAATACACAGCACAGCATGTCAGCACCTGGACCTCTGGCCCCCATGGTGACGTATTGACCGGTTCGTGTTGTTAACATGAGAACGTGGATGAAGTCTGCTGGAATCTCAAAGAATCTTAGGTGCACCCTTGTGTATGTACTCGATCATCTCGTTTTTTGGACGACCGGCAACGTTTGTGCACTTTATTGACTTGCTTCACTCACATGCCCTGCACGGAACGGGATCCCTAGCCTTGTGCTGTTGTACTGGACACACAATTACACCATGGACGAGGGTTCCCTGCTCATGGGTGCCATACTGCACCCGCCGTCTTTTAATCATTTTTCAGCACGACACTCGGAGTCGGTCAGACGAGCAAAACACGAATGCTAATACTGGGGAAAAGGGTAGTCTATTCCCACGACAAAGGCTTCCCTTGGCTGACGGTTCAGTTGGGTCAAAGTTTTGCTCCAATAATGAATGGTGTAAGTAATGGAAAGCCATAAGTGCAGGTCAAACCATCCTTCTGCTTCACAATATTGCAGTCTGAGTGACTTCTAAGGAAGCTCTAATCATTTGACCAATGTTGTGCTAATTCTCAACTGCATCTCAAATGCATAACAACGGTGCACTCAGCTCGGTGCACTCCAGTTTATCTATATTATAAAGCAGGAGTGTCTGTCCGTCTGTCCGTCCGTCCCCGAACTTCTCCCTCAGTTTTAGGGCGAGCCCCATCAAACCTTCTGTGGAACATTTTGGGGTCCCAGCGGATGTCCTAAGGTGGGTGGGAGGTGTCTTAAGTACCTCAATACAATTATGATAATAATTTTCGATCCGTACAAAGTGTTTTTTATCCTCCCTTTTTCGCCGGCAGATTCGTCTGTATTGGTTGTCACGTGAGAACGGCGTCTATATTTGTTTGCCCCATGAGTGTTTGTATTTTGTTATATTAATGGTATAGTATTAATTTGTGATTGGAACGATGCTGTTTGGATGGAAAATATAGAGATTGAGTTTAAAACAGAATAAGGAAATTATGTGAGGGTTTCCACCCGTGAGCGTGTGAAACACACACACACACACACACACACACACACACACACACACACACACACACACACACACACACACACACACACACACACTATATATATAGCTGTAATTTATGTCTGTGTGTCCATCGATAGTATCGGCCCCACCGGTGGTACCACATGCTGCGGGTACTATCCTGGAATGGCCTACTTGCCCAGATTCTTGAATAAGAATGCTCCAGGCAGTTTAACCAACACTTGCTGAGGTTTAAATCACTTTTTCTTTCTTGAAAACATTCCAAGTGCGTCAGTAAAAACCGTGCATTTTCCACAAAACCAGACGTTCCACCACACTGGGGAAGAGTCTGTCTCGCCCTCCCGCGGCGGAGGTGATGCCACACATGGGTGGAGCATAAATATGCATAAAGCAAACATGAATATACATTTTACATTCAAACTTGGTTACATCACAGGTACCTCTGCTAGTTAGTAATAAGCGACTAATGACCCATTCACCTTTTTCTGGTATTCATCCTGAGAAACGACAGGATAGCTTCGAGATAATTAAATTATCTTTCAATTGTCAAGTCTGGATTTGATTCCTGATGGAAAAGATTCTGACTCGAAGCCATCAGATCCTGGTGCTTCATGGGCAGGGTGTTGCATCGTTGAGTACATCGTCCTTTGGAGGGAGGACCTTAAGTTGGCTATGCCATCTGCATTCAGGCTGTAAACATTAAATATTTTGGTCATTGTGTGCCAATTCATAAATTCATTCCTTCATTCATTTGTGCACTGCCAGTGGCTGCTTGTTTGAATCACTGCTGTGCCCTGTGCCACTGATGCAGTATCCCCTGTAGATCAGAGCGGGAATTTGTAATCTGTGCAGGGTGCTGGTAGCAATGTGCCAACTCTTTCCGAAGGACACCATGGGATCTTTAACGACCACCAACTATTGCCAGTAGATCAAACACCTGTTTTGATGTCCATCTGACAGTTTATAGCTGGGTTGAGATAAAAACCCACACGAGATAGCTCAAAGGTGAGTGTGCATACCTCCAAGAAATCCTGCCAACCCACTGTGGGCCAATACTCTGCAAAATTCCTGCCGTATACATCTACAGTGTAAATTCCTATATCCCAATCGAAAATGCAACTGGCATCCAAATGTTATATGCACCTGATGCTGATGACAGAATATCTCAGAGAAAGTGTATTCACCTGAGGATCACCCAATTACCTGCGCCGACGGAGAGAGGATTGCATTTGGATCCGTTTGTTTGTTTGTCCGTCTGTTTGTTTGTCCGCACAGGACTTTCGTGTTTTTCTCCGCAACTGCTTGTCGGATTGAGACGACATTTTAGCCTCAGGATCGACGACTAAAGTAGAATGTTTTATTAATAATTATGACGTCACAGGTCACGTGGTGTGGCAGCCACGTTGGAAAAACGGGAAAACTTTGGACCTCTGGACCTCTGTATCTCCGAAACCGCACCAAGGAAAAAAATTAAAACTTGGCACATGCCAAGTACTCCTTATGGTGAATAAGTGTGATTTTTTTTATGACGTCATAGGTGCCTTCGTTGTGACGTCATAATTGCATATGTAGAACGCCACATCCGATCAGTATGAACATTTTTGAGGGTCATCTACGGATAAAATAGTCCACATAATAAAAATTGATGACGTCATTGTTGACGTGATTCCGCAGCCATATATATATATATTTTTAAACCTTCAAAAATCTTATTCTCTGAAGTGGCTGAACCGATCGAGGTGAAACGTTACACGTATTACCGCCTATCCATGAGGAACAAAAGATTCACAAATATGACATTATAAGTCACATGGTTTGGCAGATATTTTGGATTTACTCTAAAATATATAAAAAAATCTTCTTCTCCAGAACGGCTGGACAGATCAAAGGGAAACTTCACGCAAATGTTCCCCAAGGCATGAGTGTACAAGTTTGTGAAGGAATCATTGATGTCACACGGTTTGACAGCCATATTGGATTTAAGAAAAATATTAAATAATGTTTTCTCTGGAACCGCTTAATCAATTGACGTGAAACTTCATATTTATGATCTGGGAGTGATGCGGAATAAATGTTTTAAATTTCAACTTGATTGGACGCATGGTCTGGCAGCCAGAAATATTGAATTTTTTGATAAGGGTTCTTTTTTTTTTTTTTTGAATAAGGCTCACTTGGCTGTGTCTGGATGGGTTTGAGGGTGGAGGAGTATCAGCTGAAATGCAAATCCTATCCAGGTTCCTCCTGATGACTTCATCTTTGATTTTTGCTTGTTCAGGTTCTTTCTGATTACTCCAATGCAGGACTGTACCTATTTGGTCTTCCATTTGATTTGAACTGAATTTATTTTATTGCCATTCTAAATTCAATTAAATATTAATAAAAAAACGTCATGGGACAGGGTCAGGTGTCCAATCAAAGCGGGGTTTGCCTCAAAGTGGGACGTCTTGGTACCCGGCCATCACTATCACTGCCAGCAGTTATAAAGTGGTAGTTCTAATTATGTCTCTTATTAATTACATAACACACCAGTACATAAACGCCACACAATATACATCACACAAAACAAGTCCCAGCGAGGGTCTGCGATCTCTGATTGCTCTTTTTCTTGTTTAGGTTTGATTTTTTGAATTAAAAACATTCCGACTATAAGCTTTCTTCCTGGTTATTAGGAGGTAGAGTGTTGCATCGTCGACTGCGCCACCATTTGGAGGGGAACTCAAAACCAGCCGTCTAATCTGATATGGCTTACTTGCAGATAGTAAAAGTCTCACATTTCTTTTATCGAGAAGAACAATATGCACTGGTAATCTGGCCAAAATTGAACAATTAAACTAACAGCACTGCCTTACATAAACTGTGGAGTGCATACCTCCACCAAGCTGAACAGTTTACATTTTGTAACCCACTGATGTGCTGGATCTGCTGGTTTGAACCAAAATCTAATCGGCTTGTTCTTGTCATCTAACCAATACATTGCATACACCAAGTTTTGTCATAATCCATCCACAACTTTTTGAGATGTCATGCCATGTATAGTTTTTGGCACCATCAATGGTGAAGGATCACTTAATCTGGATCCGGATCCGGATCTTCATCAAAATCCAATCAATTAGTCCTTGTCCCACAGACAACATTTACATCAAGTTTGGTCCAAATACGTCCACAACTTTTTGAGATATGCTGTTCACAAGCAGATGGGCCAGAAAAACAAACAAGCAGACAGACAGGTGTGAAAACACATGTTCTGTCCTCCTTCGGTGACGGTGGTAAAAATGTGGAAAAACCGATCCACTTAACTACGGACATATTGGCCTCCTTCGCATCATCAGCAAGGTCATGTAATCCATCATCACAGTTTATATAAAATCATTCCTTTTTTCCAACAACCTCATTTTAGATCACCAATTCGGATTCAGACCAGGTCACTCCACCTCGGACATGCTGCTCCGACTCTCCAAACAACGAATGGAGGCCCTCAATGTCACACACACGAGATCAGGGTCGTCTCACAAGACACAAGTAATAAAAACATTTTTTTAAATGCAAAAAGGATGTAGAGATACTCCTCCAAAAGTATATAAAGAACGTCAGGATGGTCACGAAATTATTATGCAAAACCATCCCTACATCGTTCTTTGAATAATGGTTGTCCCTACACAAGACACTAACTGTGTGTGTGTGTGTGTTTGTGTTCAGTATAACCTTATCATGCACAATGCCAACATACATATATAGTCTTTTGGGTCCTCGGGAACTTTTGGGTCATCTGGGTCTTTTGGGTCCTTGAGGTCCTTTGGGTCTTTTGTGTCTTCTGGGTCTTTTGGGTCCTTGAGGTATTTAGGTCGTTTGGGTCCTTGGGGACTTTTGGGTCATCTGGGTCTTAAAGTATCTTCCAAGGTCGAAGGGGTCTCAGTGGACTAAAGGGTCAAAAGGGTCGATTTTTCATCGAATTCCATGGTTATGAGGTTCTTTGTCTTTCATTTTTGCGGACAGAAGGATGGAAATACTGTAGTCAAACATGGAAGCGGCTTCACAACTTAACTTATTTTTTTTTGATCTTGTATGGAAGAAAACCAATTATATTTTTTAATGTTTTTTTCTTTCTTTCTCTCTGTCTCTCTGTCTCTCTGTCTCTCTGTCTCTCTGTCTCTCTGTCTCTCTCATTACGTTGTGGATGGGATTGGAGTATTTGCTCGATCAAAAATTTTGCTCAAAAAAAATGTCGATTCACTGATTTTTTTTGACTTTCCATCAATGGGCTGTTCAGAGACCAGGAAATGAAACAAAGTAAACTTGCAAAAAATATTGTTATTTCTATTTTAATGTTTTGCTTGTTTCGCTTCTCTGGATTTCGAGCTTCGGATAGGCGGCGGCTTGGCGGCTCCGTTTGATGTTCAACTGATGTTGATCATGCAATCTTTGTCTGTTTGACAGAGTTGCCGAGCCGAGGCCTCTGGGTCGGAGGTCACGCTTTGGTGTAGGACTATGTCCAATGGAGATCGTGGGAGTGCTCGTCACAACCAAGAAAGGAGTGCGTAGCGCACGGGATTTGCAACAACACTGCATTTGACTGCACCTGCAAGTTCGATTTAGGACAATTCCACATTTTGTTGCATTTTCCCGAAAATCGGTCAATTTCTGCCGCATCAGGACCCATCATGTGTGTAATGGTTGTTACAAGAAGTTAATGTGGCAAGAAGTTTTTTTTTGCAGTTTTCAAAAATCTCAACAGCTTTACCATGCCACAAAACAAATGGGCAAATTTGGGCAGATCTACATCAGCAGCCAGATGACCATGCCATCAAACAAATGGGCAACTTTGGAGAGATCTACTTCAGCAGCCAGATGACCATGACACCAAAAATGGGCAAGTTTGGGCAGGTCTACATCAGCAGCCAGATGACCATGCCACCAAACAAATGGACAAGTTTGGGCAGATCTACATCAGCAGCCAGATGACCATGCCACCAAAGAAATGGGCAAGTTTGGGCAGTCTACATCAGCAGCCAGATTACCATGCCATCACAAATGGGCAACTTTGGGCAGATCTACATCAGCAGACAGATTACCATGCCACCAAAGAAATGGGCAAGTTTGGGCAGGTCTACATCAGCAGCCAGATTACCATGCCACCAAAGAAATGGGCAAATTTGGAGAGATCTACATCAGCAGCCAGATGACCATGACACAAAGAAATGGGCAAGTTTGGGCAGATCTACATCAGCAGCTAGATTACCATGACACCAAAGAAATGGGAAAGTTTGGGCAAATCTACATCAGCAGCCAGATACCATGACACCAAACAAATGGGCAAGTTTGGGCAGATCTACATCAGCAGCCAGATACCATGACACCAAACAAATGTGAAAGTTTGGGCAGATCTACATCAGCAGCCAGATTACCATGACACCAAAGAAATGGGCAAGTTTGGGCAGATCTACATCAGCAGCTAGATTACCATGCCACCAAAGAAATGGGCAAGTTTGGGCAGATCTCATCAGCAGCCAGATTACCATGACACCAAATGGGCAAGTTTGGGCAGATCTCATCAGCAGCCAGATTACCATGACACCAAACAAATGGGCAAGTTTGGGCAGATCTACATCACCAGCCAGATTACCATGACACCAAAAAAATGGGCAAGTTTGGGCAGATCTACATCAGCAGCCAGATTACCATGCCACCAAAGAAATGGGCAAGTTTGGGCAGATCTACATCAGCAGCCAGATGACCATGCACCAAAGAAATGGGCAAGTTTGGGCAGATCTACATTAGCAGCCAGATTACCATGCCACCAAAGAAATGGGAAAGTTTGGGCAGATCTACATTAGCAGCCAGATTACCAATGCACCAAAGAAATGGGCAAGTTTGGGCAGATCTACATCAGCAGCCAGATTACCATGCCACCAAAGAAATGGGCAAGTTTGGGCAGATCTCATCACAGCCAGATTACCATGACACCAAAAATGGGCAAGTTTGGGCAGATCTACATCAGCAGCCAGATTACCATGCCACCAAAGAAATGGGCAGTTTTGGGCAGATCTACATCAGCAGCCAGATGCCATGCCACCAAAGAAATGGGCAAGTTTGGGCAGATCTACATAGCAGCCAGATTACCATGCCACCAAAGAAATGGGAAAGTTGGGCAGATCTACATAGCAGCCAGATTACCATGCCACCAAAGAAATGGGCAAGTTTGGGCAGATCTACATCAGCAGCCAGATTACCATGCACCAAAAATGGGCAAGTTTGGGCAGATCTACATCACCAGCCAGATTACCATGACACCAAACAAATGGGCAAGTTTGGGCAGATCTACATCAGCAGCCAGATTACCATGCACCAAAGAAAATGGGCAAGTTTGGGCAGATCTACATCAGCAGCCAGATGACCATGCCACCAAAGAAATGGGCAAGTTTGGGCAGATCTACATTAGCAGCCAGATTACCATGCCACCAAAGAAATGGGCAAGTTTGGGCAGATCTACATTAGCAGCCAGATTACCATGCCACCAAAGAAATGGGCAAGTTTGGGCAGATCTACTCAGCAGCCAGATTACCATGCACCAAAGAAATGGGCAAGTTTGGGCAGATCTACATCACCAGCCAGATTACCATGACACCAAAGAAATGGGAAAGTTTGGGCAGATCTACATTAGCAGCCAGATGACCATGACACAAAGAAATGGGAAAGTTTGGGCAGATCTACATTAGCAGCCAGATGACCATGCCACCAAAGAAATGGGCAAGTTTGGGCAGATCTACATCAGCAGCCAGATGACCACGACACAAAAAAATGGGCAAGTTTGGGCAGATCTACATCACCAGCCAGATACCATGCACCAAAGAAATGGGAAAGTTTGGGCAGATCTACATCACCAGCCAGATTACCATGCCACAAAAAAATGGGCAAGTTTGGGCAGATCTACATCACCAGCCAGATTACCATGCACCAAAGAAATGGGAAAGTTTGGGCAGATCTACATCAGCAGCCAGATGACCATGACACCAAAGAAATGGGAAAGTTTGGGCAGATCTACATCAGCAGCCAGATTACCATGACACCAAAGAAATGGGAAAGTTTGGGCAGATCTACATCACCAGCCAGATTACCATGACACCAAAGAAATGGGAAAGTTTGGGCAGATCTACATCAGCAGCCAGATGACCATGACAAAAACAAATGGGCAAGTTTGGGCAGATCTACATCAGCAGCCAGATGACCATGACACCAAAGAAATGGGAAAGTTTGGGTAGATCTACATTAGCAGCCAGATGACCATGCCACCAAAGAAATGGGCAAGTTGGGCAGATCTATATCAGCAGTGAGAAAACAAAGAAGCCCGGAAGCAGGAAAGCTCACAAGAAAGACAATCTCGCCTTGAAGCTGACGTGAACGACATGCTAGAGCCAGAGCAACAGAAACATTGCATGAAAGACAATCTCAGAAAAAGCCTTTTGTCTTAAACTTTGTTTTATCTAAACTGGGGAAATAATGTGAAATTTATCCCAGGTAACGCCAGGTACCTTTGCTAGTATATTAAAAAGGACCACGTCTGTCTGTCTGATTGTCGTGTTATCACTTGAGAACGGATTAACGGATTTCAAAAATCCAACTTCGGTGGATTCAGGGAGCTCCCGGGAAGTTTTGTGATGCTAGTTTTTGTACGATTCTCCCGCACTCCCAGGATCCTTTTTCTTCTTGCCCTATTGATTCGCAATCATCGCAAAGAATGGTATTTCCATCAGCGAAGCGACGGGTCTTATATTCTGTAATGTATAAACCATGTAACATTCGAAATAGTACGAACTTTTTTTTTGTATACCTTGTCGAGCCTCGTGTGAGGGATAGCACGCACACACATCAAGGGGGGCATGAGACAAGAGGGGAGGGAGTGAGAAGGACAAAACAGTGGGGAACAGAGACATTAGGAGATCTGTGGAAGGGAGAGGGATGGGACGGGGAACATGGGGAAGAGTAGATGGACATTACAGGGACTTTCAGGAAGGAAAGCAGGGATTTGAAGGAGGTGGGTTTGGGTGGATTATCGGGGGAGAAAAGATCGAGGATTTGGATTGGGGATGATAAGAGGTGGTGGTGTACAGCTGTTTTGAAGGCCTGGAGGGAAGAATGGGAATGAATCGAGTGAGGGAGTTTACTCCAAAGGCGGGAAAAAGAGGAATGAAAGAGTGAAGGTGAGCAGTGATTCGTGATTTTGGTAGTTTTACCAGAAGGGGTTGTTGGCGGACCTTGAGCGCCCTGCGGAAATGTGGTGGGGACAAATTCAGAGAGAGCAGGGGGGGCGAGGCGGGAGAGGAGACGGTAGAAGACAGAAAGACCACGACCAACCTGCAGTGATTGAGTGAGAGGCCACAAAGACTCAGCTTCATTGCGGAGATGCCATGATCCTAAATGCCTTGGTTTCTACAGCGTGAAGCCGAGAAAGGTGGGAGGCAGGAGCACCAGCCAGAGGGAAGAGCAGTACTCCATCAGGCTGCAGACAAAAGCTTTGTAAGTGGACAAGAGCTCAGGTGGGCCGAGGAAGGACTTTGCACGACGGAGGATTCCAGTCGGCGACTGGCTTTGGAGGGAGGTTTGAAATGTGGCTTTCCCAGGAAAGGTCATGGCAGATAGTGAGACCCAGAAGCTTGAAAGAAAGGACTTCTTCCAGAGGAGTGTTGAGAAAGTGGATGGGGGGGGGGGGTTCTAAACGGTCCTTTCGAAGAGACATAGTGAGAGTGTGAGATTTGCCGGATTGAAAGACATGTTCCACGTGTTGGACCAGTTTGTGATTTTATCCAGATCTGCAGTGAGCGAAGAAGCTGCTGTTTGCCGGTCTGAGGGATGACCGATGGTACGGCAGAGGGTGGAGTCATCAGCAAAGAGATATAGAGGATTTTCAGAGTCGGAGAGATCATTGATGAAAACCAGAAAAAGAACAGGGCTCAGAACGCTACCTTGAGGAACTCCAGCCTGGACAGGAAGAGGGAATGAAAGAACTCCATTTAGGGCCACACAGTGACTGCGACAGGAGAGGAAGTCTGCGAGCCATGAGTGGAGATGGCCTTGGATACCATAGGAAGAGAGTTTGATTTGATGATGAGTTTGATGAGCAGGGCAGAAACAGATTTGATAGGATGCCACCAGGATTTTGAGGAGGAGAGGTTTGAGAGTTCAGACTTGAGATTAGAAAGACGTTGTTTTCTGGCTCTCCTGAGGGTAGATACACACTTGTTCCGAGCTTTGTGGAAGGAACTGAGATTGCCCTCAGTTGGGTTTGCTTTCCATGAGGCAAAAGGCAAGTTCTTTCAGGACAACTGCCTCGCCACAAGCTTCAGTAAACCAAGGGCGGGAGGAAGGGTAGGACAACTGAAGACGAGAGGGGATAAATCTGTGCATGAGTGAGAGCAAGTTTCTTTGAAAGAATTCCAGGATGAGTTGATATTGGAGAAAGTAGCGATAGGGGACCAGTCTATAAGTTTGATGGCTGCTTGGAGACCTTGCCAGTCGGCTTGAGTGAAATACCAGACTCGACGGGGTGAGGTGGTTCTCTGATAACAGCCAGAGAGATGTCCACTTTGACAAGGACATGGTCAGAAGAACTGATTGGAGCGGAGGAAGAGCAGCAGATATTGTCAGGGAAATTTGTAAAATCAGATCCAGAAGAGATGGAGTACCATTGGTTGAGATCCGGGTCGGGAAGTTGACCGATTGAGTCAGTCCCAATGAGTCGCAGAAAGCTTTTGCTGAGGTGCCATGACAGGTGAGAGAGGTACCCACACCTAGCCAACTGGCATGATGACAATTGAAGTCGCCACATATGAGGCAGAGAGAGTTTGGATGAGAAGATAGAAGTTGGTCCATGTTTTCGGATAGTGAGGTGTAAATGGAGTCATCACTGTTTGGTGGACGGTACAGTACACATATAAACATGGGGTGGGAGTGGAGGGGAAGCCGTAGCCAGAGGTATTCCTGGGGTTTGGGGGAGTGAGGGCAGTGCATGGAGAGTGAGGAATAGAGTCTTTGATGAAGAGAGCAACTCCTCCACCAGGACGAGGCTCAGGTCTGTCTAACCGGAGGAGGGAGTAACCAGGGAGAGATACTTGGGAGTCAGAGACATCTTGAGGGAGGAAAGTTTCTGTTGGCAGATTATGTCTGGTTTGTCAGTGGCAACCTGTATGGAAAGATCTGAAAGGTTTCAGCGAAGGCCCCGGATATTTGAGGTCCACACTTTTAATGAAGAGGGAGGGGAGGGTGGACAAGGGACGAGGGGGGGGGGAGGTAAGGAGGGTTGTTGAAAAGAGTGTGGGGGATTTCAGAATAGCTAGGGGAGGGGGCTGCATGAGGAGGAGAAAAGGCTCTGTGGTACTGGGGGAGAGGGAGGACGAAAGGGGGAAGAAGGCAGTTGAGGATTTGAGGAGGTGGAGTGAAGAGATTGAGGTGAGAGGGCAGTGGAAGGAGGCAGCTTTGTGGATGAGAGGGGGGGGGGCAACTTTGAGAAGATTGTGAGGGGGATGAATGGTGGAGAAAGGTGAGGGGGAGTTTTTGAGAGAGGTGAGAGGGAGGCTTGGAGGGAGAAGAGTGGGATGGTTGCTTTGAGAGTGAGGGGTGAGAGGGGTGAGTTGGCACTGAAGTTGGAAAAAAAGAATGGTTGATGGAAAGCGAACATTCATAGCAAACTGGGTTTTTTTTTTTAAGTTTTAGGTCAGAGATGCGATTTAACACAATTCTTGAGGGATGCAATAAAGGCGAATTAAGAGAATGGAGAGAAGAAACGCTGTAACAGTTGGATTTTTTAGGCAAGGTATGAAGGAAAGGTCGAATTGAGAGCAGTCTATTTAAATAGCAAGAAGAGTCGTGCATTATGATACAGTAAAGAGTACCACACGTGTGAAAGAGGAAGATGAAGCATTATAAGAGATCGTTTTTATTATTATTATTAATGTTTGAGAGAGTTTTCAACAGATTAGGTCATGGAAGTGTTGTAGAAAATATTGAGGAAGAAGAAGAAGAGGAGAAAAGAAGAGGAGATGAAGAAGAAGAAGAAGAAAAAGAATAAGAATAAGAAGAAGAATCGAGAGTTGTGAGTGAGGAAGGAGAAAGGTAGCATTTTTTATTTTATTTTTTTTAAGATAAGAAATAGAGTGATTAGTTGGGAGGAATAGGTTACGTTAGGAAAGTGGGGGAGATAGAAATTGAAGGTAACGGGGAGAAAAAAACAAAACACGATCGTACACCGAGGGGAACCGGTAGGCCTCAAGCCTCAAGGGTAGGCCTCAAGCACCCAGAAAGACAAGGTCGACAAAATCTCACAAAAATAGCACGATTTTTAAAACAAACCGAACTAGGAACACACAGTAACATGTAAGTGAGAAAATAAACAGTTAAAACGGGACAGATAACGACGGAAACTTAACTTTGAGATCATCAGCAGAGAACGCCTGAAAGGAGACCTGTCGACGCTCCAAACACGGAACCGGAAGTCCGAAGTCTACAGGGGGGTGGTTGGAGGTTTGACCCCACAAAATAGGTATTTGCTCTCTTCTCCAAAACTACACACACACACACAATTTCGATGAAATTTGACGACAACCTTCATCACCCATGATGTACCAAAAGGTATTGACAGCATCAAAATCTGCACTCATTTAGGGGTCATTTAGGAGTGAGACAAGTTTGAGAAATAAGCCTTGTGAAGAAGAGGAATATATCACGATGAAGAAGAAGAAGAACACGTGGCATTTTCCTAATGGAAAAATAAGGAAAATGATGTATTTTACAATATTAAACTTTATAGAAATGTGTGTGTTGTTGCTGTCGAATGGCCAGGCAAGGCTGATATTATTTCACCGTTAACCACAACCATGTAGGTCTGATTGGCCCTTGGGCAAATGTGCCATGTGGCAACGCCCGCAACAGGCTGATGACACTCGTAGTCCTACCCACAACTCTGATCCCTTCCGATTCTTTAAGCCGCTGTCACACCTTGACGATTTAGCCAGCGTATGCCGACGTATGAAAATTTGTCTAAAACGCTGGCACACGTCGAATACGTTATGGGTAGTTTTGTATACGTTAAGAGCACGTTAAGAGCACGTTAAGAGCACGCTGGCATACGTCGTAGTACGCCGAGCTCGTCGACAATTTTTAACATGCTCAAAAATTTTAGACGTATGCCAGCGTGTGACTCACCATTCCACATACGCTGGCCATAAGTTGTAGGCACGTTACGCGATCGTTGACACACGTCGACACACGTTACTGGTAAGTTACTCATAAGTCGAAACACGTCGGGTAATGTTTAGCGTCATGTTCCAGACCCATGGTTTTTTTTTTCTTTTCTTCGGCATGACAGTGATGTTGACACTTCGATTTCTAGTGTGGTTATAATATAATATAATAAATAGGCTGCCGCTCAACAATTTAAATCATAACTGCACTAGAAATCGAAGTGTCAACATCACCGTCATGCGAAGAAAAGAAAAAAAAACCATGGAGTCTGGAACACTGACGGGTTCCTCCTGTGTGAACCCCATTTTTATATACCAATTCCCCTAAACGCTGCCAATACGCCATTATACGGTAGCTGTAAGTTAGTAACACGTTCATCAAGTTCTGTGGTCGTCCGGAAACGTCAAATACATCTACATACGTCAATATGCGTTGGAGATACGTTACACATAGGTTCAAAGCACGTTACTCATAGGTTCAAAGCACGTTACTCATAGGTTAGAAATAAGTTTCGGGTACGCTAAACATTACCCGACGTGTTTCGACTTATGAGTAACTTACAAGTAACGTGTGTTGACGTGTGTCAACGATTGCATAACGTGCCTACAATTATGGCCAGCGTATGCGGAACGTGTGCGTCATATGCTGGCATACGTCTAAAATTTTTAGCATGCTTAAATTTGTCGACGTGCTCGGCGTACTACGACGTATGCAGCGTGCTTCAGTGTGCTTCAGCGTGCTCTTAACGTATACAAAACTTACCCATAACCTATTCGACGTGTGCCGCGTATTCGGCAAATTTTTCATACGTCGACATACGCTGGCTAAAACGTCAAGGTGTGACAGGGCCTTGACACTTCGATGTCTAGTGCGGTTATGATTTGAATCGTCGAGCGGCAGCCTTTTAATAGGCTACGCCACGTGATCGTCGGTGATACGCTGCCGCGCTATGCATACGTTAGACTATCGTTGGGCATAGGTTGTGAACGCCAACAACACGCTAAGCATTCGTTGGTATAAGTTATCTATATGTTATCGAAACGTTCTGTGTACGTTACTAATACGTTATGCATACGTCCAACTCGTTATGAATACGCCAAAACTGAAAAAAACATCAATAGTTCAGCGTACGCCCAGCGTTTTACATACATTTTGATACGTTGCCATATGCTGGCTAAAACGTCAAGGTGTGACAGCGGCTTTACAAAGGAATGCAGTTTTGTGTACTTTTTGTGGAATCCTTTCAAGTAACTGATATTTCAATCGAAGTTTGCACCTTCCCACTATAAAATGCAGAAGATTGTTGTTTCGTAGCTTGAACCAATTTTGTTAGGCTGTCAGAAAATAATAACAAACGAGCACTTTTCGGTCTCATTTTAAGCTCATCTGGACTTGGTGAGCTCATGTGATCAAGCCGTATCCGTAGGTGAGTGTGTGAGTGAGTGAGTGAGTTAGTGAGTGAGTTAGTGAGTGAGTTAGTGAGTGGGTGAGTGATCAATAAACACTTCAGTCATTGTCGCTTGAACCAAACACACGATTTTGATGAAACTTGGCTAGAAGCTTCACATCTGATTCCTAATGAAGATGTATTGACCGCATCAAAATCTGCACTCATTTAAGGGTTTACGGTGTGGGTTTAACCCCCAAAATAGGTATTTGCTCTCTGCTCCGAAACTACACACGATTTTGATGAAACTTGACCATGATGTACCAAAGTGTATCGATAGCATCAAAATCTGCGCTCATTACGGGGGTGTACAGGGGGGTGGTTGGAGGTTTGACCCCGCAAAATAAGTATTTGCTCTCTTCTCCAAAACGACACACACACAATTTCGATGAAATTTGACTACAACCTTCATCACCCATGATGTACCAGAGGGTATTGACAGCATCAAAATCTGCACTCATTTATGGGTCTACGGGGTTGGGGTGGGCGGGTTTAACCCCCAAAATAGGTATTTGCTCTCTTATCCGAAACTACACACATGATTTCGATGAAACTTCACCACAACTTTCATCACCCGTGATGTACCAATGTTTGTTCATGGCATTAAATATTCAGGGTCGAATAGGGTGTGCTGCAGGTTTGAGTGACTGTTGCTCCTGATCCAGGTGATCTTCAGGACACACAGTCCTTCTTTTCTTTTTCAACGATGATGTCCCAAAGTTTAATGAGTGTTATTGTATGGGGAATTTTATGAAGATGACTGGTAGGTAATTTCTAGGTTGATGCATTCTATCTTGGTAGATTTTTTGGAGGATTTATGTTGTACAGTATCGAGTCAATGGAGTGTCCGGGCCATCCCTACATAAGAAGTCGACTTACTTCTTGACTCCTGACTTCTTGATATCTCAAGCTTTCGATAAAGTCTGGCACCCTGCCGCGCTCTCCAAATTCTCTGCCTCTGGAAGATGAGAGACGGTGGGGTGAGAGGAAAGATGGGAGGATGTGGGTGAGAGGAAAGATGGGAGGATGTTGGTGAGGGGAAAGATGGAAGGAGGCAGGGAGAGAGGGCAGATGGGAGGAAGTTGGGGGAGGAGT
>CM068966.1:75201143-75211220 GCA_035128595.1 Eptatretus atami | reverse complement strand
ATGCAGAAATGGGGGAGAAGAAGTGGAGGGATGCTGAAGGGAGGGACACAGAGAAGGGGTGGGGTTGGGAGGACGGGGACATGTTGCAGATGTCGGGGAAGATATTGACATGGAAGGGTTTGACATCGTTAATGAATGTGAATGAGGAATTGATGATCTTGTTCAGACAACCTCTGCAAATTGTACTTCTCAAGATTCCCAATCTGGATCTACAGTACAGAGAAAGGCATCATGGGAGGGATGAAATGAATGGTTGTTGAAGGTATGAAGGAAAGTGGTGCTGTAGATATGGGAAGAGAGTCAATGGACCAAGCTTTTAGGAGTGAGACAAGTTTGAGAAATAAGCCTTGTGAAGAAAAAGAAGAGGAATACATCGTGATGAAGAATAATAATAAGAAGAAGAACACGTGGCATTTTCCTAATGGAAAAATAAGGAAAATGATGTATTTCTACAATATTAAAGGCTTTTAAAGGAAGAACCATTTCATTCAATCAATATTCAGTGTGGAGGTATTGAGAAAAGGAAGGGATAAAGAACGGATGAAGGAAGGAAATTTTGGCAGAACAACAAGTTTGTGATTTTTTTTGGAGTTAAAAGAGTTTGTTTTTTTTGGAAACGAGGAGGGTTAATAAGATAAAGTCGAGGAAGCTGAAAGGACAACACTTGGGAGAAAGAAAGCGGAATGATGCACGTGGTGTTAAAGCAGAGGCAGAATTTGAATGGCAACTAGCTGAGGCCTGGGCGAGTAGGCCCGACTCTCATAGGGACACAAATTTAACAATACAACACAAGGTACGGTTAAACATGGAAAATCGGAAGAAAACACAAACATCAACACAGGGATGAAAGGATAACATGAAGACGGTTAGGACAGATCTGGTCTGGAAAACCTAGCTTTGATGAACTGGAAGGAGGAACTGCACGATCCAACATCCAAAATGCTCAGATCCGGAACCGGAAAAATGTGGACCAAAAACGTTGCCCAGGTGACCCCACAATAATATGTGAATAATTGGGGCTGTTAATGATGTATTTTTCATTATACATTATCTACCACCAACTTTTGTTGGCGCGTCTTGCACTTTTGTAACTATCCCGTCGGCAGAACCTATTGAATGCCTCTCGGAGAGGTTGTTAATTTTTTGGTTGTTGTTAATAATCCATGCCAGAAACATTTCCAAAACAGCTGGCAAAAAAGCAAACAAGTGTTCACAGTTTGGCACGTAATGTAAGCGAAACAGCTTACACGGGTATTTTTGTTTTGCATTGCAATGAGCCAGAAGTTGCTGCCTGGCTATGTGGACTGCATCCTGGCATGTTCATTGCGTGCCTTTACACTCGTGCTGACGTTTTATGAATGCAGCTTGTCATACAATGTCATTGTAATGGCCAAGGCACGCTGGGATGCCACTTAAATGAGCGGTTTCAAGCCATAGAGGTATTGCAATTGTGAGCTATGTGCCATAAACATGATGGCTCCTTTATTCAATTTGAGTAATTCTATCTTCGGTCACATTTAACAAAATCGATTCACGAAGGTATAATGGCCGCAGATGTCGAATACGGCTTGGCCTGTGACAATGCAGCATGTTCATTGTGGGTTGGAGGCGTTAGATTTATTTACTTATGGAGTTGCACGTCCTACCGTACTAGTTGCATGGAAAGGGACCAACTCATTGTACAAAACTGGAGGCAACGTGCGGTTTATGTCTCTCAATAAAATATCCAAATGTGTAATTCTGACTTATGGACAAGTGTAATTAATTCGCTGATCACAATTACATTCCATGGGCCATTAGGTTTGATTCAAACCAACAGATGTTCGTTCTGTTAAGGAAAGACTGTGTCACAGAAATGAAGCTCAAAATGATGATAATGCAGGTGGTAGTGGAAGGAATTAAAAAAAGAACAGATTCTTAACTCATTTCATCAAACTGTCCTCTTTAAAGAGGCAGGGACATTCCTGACATCACTCTTACCAAAAGTGGGTATTTAATCCAAGGAAAAATATTTATATAAAACAGAGGCACACATACCTACCTGTATGCAATCCATCCATTGGGACCATACTCTGTACACAGCATCAGTGATGCCAAAGCAGTCACCTGGGCTATTGGGCACAATCCAAGATGGCTCACCACTCCCACACAGGATACTCAAATGGCTCAATCGTCCCAGCAAGCTGGTACTCATTTTGCCAACCTCAAAAGGATGACTGGCTGAGTCAACCCCACCTGGTATTAATTCAATGGCTGAGCAGGATATGAACTCAGGGACCGAGGATGCCAAGCCCACCTCCCTAAGTATTAAGACAACACCAGGCATACATATGCAATGCACCACACATAATACCTCAAGTATTGCAACAGAACACCCAAAATTGAATGAACCTAGTTTTTCCATCTGTACCTTTGGTTGCCATGTTAGTGTATGCCTATGTACCTTTGGTTGCCATGTTAGTGTATGCCTATGATACCTTGGTGCCATTTAGTGTTATTGCCTATCTACCTTTGGTTGCCATGTTAGTGTATGCCTATGTACCTTTGGTTGCCATGTTAGTGTATGCCTATGTACCTTTTGGTTGCCATGTTAGTGTATGCCTATGTACCTTTGGTTGCCATGTTAGTGTATGCCTATGTACCTTTGGTTGCCATGTTAGTGTATGCCTATGTACTTTGGTTGCCAAGCTCGTGTGTTCCCATCTGTACCCAAAATGAAAAGAACCCAGTTCAAGTCTCATATACCATGGGGTTGCCAATTGCCATTGAATGCAATAGTTCAAAGATGTCCCTCTTATCCTGCAAGTGATGTATGTCGAAGCTCCTCCATCAGCGTTAAATAAAAAGAAAACTCTCCAAAACTACCAGTGCATGCATATGTTTCACCCAAAAAAGCAGCACATGCTGTAGGAAAGTGTCTAACTGTGACGTTTCGGACAGTATGGCAATACTAGCCTTGTTGCAATGCAAAGACCCTTGCACCTATCAGCAAGGCAATGCACCTTGCTCTATTACTGCTTCTGTTTCTCATTAGTTCACGGACAAAAAAAAAAACATTGAAAATGTAAAGGGGAAAGTCCAGAGCCAGGAATTAAGCCCAGGTAGGACTCGGAGTGGTGGGAATAGGAATACAAGTTGCACGACGACAGCGTAATCACTCAATCCATGCAGAGGGTACACTTGTTTGAACTGCCAGCCATACTTATTTGTACCTAGTGAGAGAATAAAATACCGATTTGGTGACTTTACTTTGTTCATCGCCGAGTTTGGGTTTGAGTCTTATCTAGTCTGGCTGGTTTGGCGTTGCCATATGAAGTGCTGCTTCATTATTTAGGGATCCCTGGTTCAAATCCCATATACACTGATGATTTTTCCATTATCTACCAACGTCCTTGCAATGAGTGGAAAAGTACACTGTTGCCTTCTAATGTCTTTGTTCTCAATGTGATCTAGGCACAAAGCTTTTCCATTAGCCTTAGATCGATGGAAAACAAAAACTAATTTTAAAAAAACCTAGAAAAAAAGGCATTTTACACATGAATGTGTCGGATGGATATGCCTCCACGTTAGAGCCAACCCACTGTTTACGTTTTGATTACAGAGAGGGAGAGAGACGAGACAGAGACAGAGACAGGCAGAGGACAGAGACAGAGAGAGAGAGAGAGAGAGAGGAGAGAGAGAGAGAGCGAGAGAGAGAGAGAGGAGGAGAGAGAGAGAGAGAGAGAATAATTTCCAAAGGCACATGACCTTTATCTTTGTCTTGTTTGAATGAAAATTCTAATCCAGTTAATCTTTGTATTGCTGTCCATACTTGCCTGCCAGTTTGGTTGAAAGTTGATTTCAGAAGTTATTTTGGTAAACAAATGCCGATTCAATTGAAGAGCACAACCCTCTGACCTTTTCAAACTCAAAACGTAATTAGTTCATCTTTGCATATTACATTTATCTTACTTGCATATCTATCTCTATATCTATACTCTAGATTTATCCTATAATTCTATATTTATATCTCTATATCTATATCTCTATATTTATATCTCTTATATCTATATCTCTATATTTATATCTCTATATCTATATCTGCCTAGATTAATCTCTATATCTATATCTCTAATATTGATATCCTCTATATTTTATATCTCTATATTTATATCTCTATATCTATATCTCTATATTTATATCTCTATATTTATATCTCTATATCTATTATCTCTATGTATTCTCTATATAATCTCTATATTTATATCTCTATATTATATTCTATACTTATATCTCTTATTTATATCTATATCTCTATATTTAGATTATTCTTCTATATCTATATCTCTAGATATATCTCTATATTCTATATCTACTATATCTATATCTCGTATATTTATATCTCTATATCTATATCTCTATATTTATATCTCATATCTATATCTCTATATTATATCTCTATATTTATAATCTCTATTATTCTATATCTCTATATTTATATTCTATATTCTATTATTCATATTTATAATCTCTATATTCTTATATCTTTATCTCTATATTATATCTATACTCTATATTATATCGATTTCTCTTATATTATTATATTTATATCTCATATATCTATATCTAATATTATTTATCTATATCTCAATATTAGTTTATATCATATTAGTATTTATATATCTCTATATTAGTATATTATATCTATAATTCTATATCTTATCTATATCTTTATCTATTCTATATCTCTCTCTCTCTCTCCTCTCTCTCTCTCTCTCTCTCCTCCTCTCTCTCTCTCTTTCCTGCCTTGTTCTTTACTATGTGTGTCCAACTGTCACCTCGCTGCCGTACTGTCAGTAGTTTGATTTCTATTTTAACCCTCCATCACCTCGCTCTCCCATGAGGCTCGATCTTGTATCGGAGGGTAAGCAGGGGAGGGAGGGGGGGGGGGGGGTAATCGAATAAATCTCAATTTGTAAATCTCAGTTTAATTTACCTTTGCAAACCTAAGTGTTGCATCGCAAAAATGGCCATGATTTATATCGGGTTCATTTGTCAACAATAATATCGCAATGTATCATACTCCACCACAAAGACAGGCAGGGGCCTTTATGTGCAGTTTGTTGTCAATACCCATCTGGGGACGTCAGGGCATCTCAAGCCCAGGGCAGATTGCTCCTGCATCGTGGATTGTGTGCTGGTACAATACCCAAATTATTCTCTCCCATTTTGCACATTCCCATTTTCGACAATCGAGTCTTGCAGGAGTCGAGAAGAACTTTCAACCACTTAAGCCTCTTCACATCAAATGATCCCTTCTTCAGGCCCTTGAATACATTTGGATTCAAGTGGTTAAAAAAAACAAAAAACTGTTGGCCTACTGTTAAACAAGAATATGTTAGGAATAAAATCAATTCACAGTAAGGACCACAATAGGTGTTTTAAACCATGGATTGCATTATGAAATTCAAAACAAAAATCAATTTTCTTCCTTATTTGCACTCACAACAAATGTACTGTGTGCGTAATTCATTTTCTTTTAAAATACAATATATTTATCAAATGAGGTTAAAAGTTTTCTACCTTTGTACAATGCGCTGGTGAAGACAATAATAATCCATTCATTGTGAACACCCACTGTGGAAGCAACCAGCGGTTTGAGCTTTGCACACAAATAAATAAATAATAAAATAACTCCACCAGTCCAGGTTAAAGACAAAGAAGGACATCGAGGAAAGAGCAAAATCCTACACCTCTTCATCTGGAACATTTTCCTCCCAAATTACCCTCCATTCTCATGGCCCCATTCTCACCTACCCTTACACCTCACCTTGTCAGGAGATTAACGAAGGTCTCGCCATGGAATCAAGAGTGTGAAGGACAGCACGCAGATGGAATGACAGCTTTGACACACCTGGATATGGAGGAAATGGGCACTTGGACTTTTGCAGTGCCTTGGATGACTTGGGTAAATGAAAACGATCCTTGCCTGAAGCAGAAAATAAACAACAAACACATACACACACCAAAAAAAAATCCAGGACAGCAATGCTAGTAACCCTGCAACCCATGTCAAATGATCATTTCTCATCACAAAAAATGCTGCGGTAACATATCTACACGTTCAGGCTACTTTCACGCTAATGGCAGTCCGGTAATGGCCACTGGGCGGTAATTCGGGCAGTGCCGCAGATGCTCCGTGGCATATTATTAATACGGTGGAGTGGTGGAGCTGCAAGCTCTTGACAGAGGCAATGAGCTGCTCACGGCAAGTTACGTACGTTCATAACACCAAGAACGAATCCCAGACCAGGTCGGCCACTGCAACACAAGGTGCGGAAATTTCTGCTGAAACAGCCATGGAATGTAAATGGCATCAATGATTTCGATGCAACAAGGATTACCAACTCTACCAATTTACTCAATCCCACTAAAATGATGGTACCGAATCAGCAGATTTTCCACCACACTATGCCAAATGGAAAGGACACTGCCAAAGCACACCCATCATGGTGAACAAGCAAGCACCATTTTCAAGTTGTCTGTCAGGGATCTTAGGTGCAGCTTACCTTGAGTAGATTGTTAAAGCCTTAAAGCGTAGATTTGATATGAAAGAAAGTGGTAAGGGATGTGTAAAAGGCCACAGAAATAATTCCTGACGTCCTGTATTTAATACGCAGATCATATTGAGAGCAGGATTTCAAGACTGATAATTTCAATCGATGATGGCTAAGTTGAGACGACGCCGAGGAACCGTGCAGTCGAGCCTTCGTGGGTATCCGGCGCTGGAAGCAGAACAGCATCCCGATCCATAACTGAACGCGTGTGCGTATGCTACTGAATGATTTATTTAAACTCACAATTATCATATTATCAGCGATGAAAATAAAGTGAGTGCCCCTGTCTGCAATACCACTACACTTTTTTGTGCAGTGTATCGTTTATAAAAAAATTGCAGTGAAACCATCAATTTGTCGAGGAAGGAAGATACCGAACTGCTGGGTGCGGAAGGAAGGGGTGGCGGTGGAGATGAAGTCACGTGCGTTTTGCAGGATCCTGACAAGGAAAAGCAGCAATTAGCTCACTATTAGTTCTACAGTACCTTGAAGATGTCCAAACAAGCGCAAAGAGAACCGAGATGTAATTTTTTTTGTACTGCGTATTCTGCATAAAAGAACAACGTCTTATCCGTGACCAAAAAACACTGGGTTTACTGTATTCCAACATGACACATCTAGAGAAGGTATCTTACACGCAAGGAAAACGTCACCGAATTAAGATGTGTTGGCAACAGACAAATGTCACAATTAAATCAAACAAGTGCTGCATTAAACATCGTGATTCAACCTCCACCAGAGTTTTTGACGCTCGATGATATTACTCAAGGACTGCCTTGCGATTCCATCCTCATTAAGCGGATGTCCACGACTCGCTCGTCTTACCTTCTTAATTTTGAGCACTCGTCCTCACTGTGTATATCCAACCGCCTTGGATGAAAAAGACGATGAAAGACTTTCATTAAAACTCCATTTAAACACTGTATAGCATGCAATCATATTAGCGTGGACAGGATTGCGGATTGCAGGGATGCTCGTGGATCGGTCCTCCAGCCTCCTTCAGCGACAATTTTGTGAAAGACAGATTCTGAATTCATAATATTTTCAAGATTTTTTTATTTTAATACGATTGCTTGGGAGAGGTCTTTCACCAAAAGGTATAACCACAACCGAGCTTGCGTCGTATGGAAAGATAAGGTCTCTACATCTAATTGGACCAATTTAGGTACTGTAAACGTACATACACCGCACTACCCTTTTTGGTCCTTGAAAGAAGTGGCGTGCCTTAAAGAGCAAATAAAATGGCTGATATTGTTTTAAATCGTTATGACAGTGATTTATTCAACACGGAGTTAACAAATGCCTGGTGTTGGCTTCATAGTTAGGGTGGTGGCTTGGTATCCTATGGATCCTGAGTTCAAATCCCACTTGGCTGTTGAATTAATACCAGGTGTGGTTGACTCTGCCTGTCATCCTTCCGAGGTCAGCAAAATGAGTGCCAGCTTTGCTAGGTACCTGTGTCGGAGTGATGACCTCCAGGATTGTGCCCAATAGCCAAGGAGACTGCTTTGGCAGCACCAACACTCTGCACAGAGTATGGTCCCGATGGATGGATGGTTAACAAAACATACAAAAAATGGCTTCCAGCAGGGTCAGTACTGCGCAATGGGACACCATTTTGCTGTAAATCGGTAACACATGGCATAAAGTTTTGGCCGACATTCCATAGTGAACGGTAATAAGGTCTTACCTGGGCATGGACTACTATAATATTAGCTGGTATTATATCGCAACTTTACTATTAATGGCCAGGTTTTATTTTTTTTTGCCAGACAAAATGATTGACAATTTTAGCTCGTTTTACTTCATTTGGGAAAGTTCTTCGAAAACTCAACTTCATGGGAAGAAAAAAAACAAACGGACAGCTGGTAATGAATGCGAATATGAAGCGGGGAATTAAACATGAAATGCCAATCTACCGTTATTCTCCCGTTCTTCTGCGGAAATGAGGATGGGAAAAGAAATGGAATTAATGAACAATCTCTGACAACATGGAAAATGGCATTCGGGCAAACACGCCAGCACTGCAGCTCACTCCAACACTCCCACAGACTACAAGTCATGACAATGAGAGGTAATCCGTACACTCCCATAGCTCCTCATCCACCACATTCACCAGTTGCCATTTCTAACTTGTGGTTCCACTACCACTGGTGTGATTAGAAAATCCAGAGAGGCAGGTAACATGTGTGTTGAAAAACAAGACATTAGACAATCTCATCAAATGCTTCAGAAGCAAACCATACCCAGCCCGCAGACTCGTTCATGATTGCTTGTGTGTTAAGAAAAAACATATATGTAGATATACGAGAGATGGCTGTCCGTTCGTCTGTTCGCAGCTGATGCTGATTGGCTGTGTGAGGCTAGGTGCAATGTGATTGGCTCCTGGCAAGATTGAATAATGTATCGGAAAGGTTGATTAAAAGCTGATATTCAAAACATGATTTACATATTTGACGGTTGAAACTCATGGCAAAATAATTATGTCGAAATCTGGAGTGAAATCGGAAATCATTTTCGGAAAAAGCGATTTTTTTTCAACATGATATCTATCTACAATAAATGGATGCAGTGGTGTGTGTGTGTGGTGGTTTGTTTGTGTGTGTGTTGTTCATAACGTGTTCTCACTGCTAACTCCCCTACCCCCAACGCTCTCTCTCTCTCTCTCTCTCTCTCTCTCTCTTCTCTCTCTCTCTCTCTTCTCTCTCTCTTTGTCCCATCCTTGCTCTATCCCCTCCCAATACAGATCGAGTACCTCTTCCACACTTCTCTCACTCTCCCCTCCTCTCTCTCTTTCTCTGTCTCTGGATGTATCCAGACGGTGTTATCTCTGGATGGTGGTTGTGTCCAGGCGGTGTTTGTCTCCGGTCGTGTCTGGGCGGGGTTTGTCTCCATACGTGTCCAGATGGTATTTTATCTCCGGACGTGTCTGGATGGGAATTTGCCTCCGGATGTGTCCGGGCAGTGTTTATGTCCGGACAGGAGTTTGTCTCCGGATGTGTCTGAGCGGTGTTTGTCTCCGGACAGCTTGGCTCCAGATGCATCCAGGTGGTGTTTACGTCTGGACAGGAGTTTATCTTCTGGAGGCATCTGGGCGTGTTTATCTCTGGACACTCTGGCGGTGTTTATCTCCAGATGCTTCTGGATGGTGCTTATCTCCAGATACGTCTGGGCGGTTGTTTATCTTCTGGACGCATCTGGGTGGTGTTTGTCTCCAGATGTGTTGAGCGCAGCTGTTTGTTCCAGACATGCCCGGGCGTGTTCATCGCTGGACGGCTTGGCTCAGTCGCGCGTCCCGGTGGTGTTTGTCTCGACACTGTTTATCTCCGGACATGTCTGGGCGGTGGTTTGTTTTCGGGTGTACTTATAGCATAACCAATAGAAAATAGATTTCAGACATTATGTTTCATTTTTCACTGTTATTCTATGCAGAAGCATTTTGATGAGACAGTATGAATCATAATTTAATCTCTCCTCTTCT
>CM068966.1:75187433-75201118 GCA_035128595.1 Eptatretus atami | reverse complement strand
CGACATGGAGAGTCACGAGAAAAAGAGGAGCAGAGAGACGGAGAGACAAGAGACAGCCAGAGAATACGAAGAGACCCCCCCAGTGCAGCCCCAGATGCCAGAGAGAGATGACCAGAAGTAGACATACCCACCTGGAAGTGAGGGAGAGACCCAGTGTGACCACAGCCCCCCAGAAAGAGAGAAGGATAAGAGACCAGAGGACCGACAAAACAGATGGGACCCAGAGAGAGCAGAACAGGACGGAAAGGACAGAGACGAGAGGACGAGAGAGCAGAGAACAGAGAGACAGAGAGACAGAGAGACAGAGAGAGAGACAGAGAGACCAAGAGAGGACAGAGAGACAGAGAGAGACAGCAGAGGACAGGAGAACAGAGAGACAAGAGAGACACAGAGAGACAGAGAACAAGAGAGACAGAGAGACAGAGAGACAGAAGAAGAGAAGAGAGAGAGAGAGAAGAGAAGAGAGAGAGAGAGAGAGAGAGGAGAGAGTGAGAGAGAGAGAGAGAGAGAAGAATAGAGAGAGATAAGAGATAGAAGAGCAATAGAGATAGAGATAGAGATGAGAGAGAGAGAGAGAGAGAGAGAGAGAGAGAGAGAGAGAGAGAGAGAGAGAGAAAGAGAAGAGAGAGAGAGAGAGAGAAGAGAGAGAGAGAGAGAGAGAGAGAGAGAGAGAGAGAGGAGAGAGAGGAGAGAGACAGAGAGAGAGACAGAGAGAAGAGAATAATTTTCAAAGGGCACATGACCTTTATCATTTGATCTGTTGAATGAAAATTCGAATCAGTTAATCTTTGTATTGCTGTCCATACTCCTGCCAAGTTTGGTTGAAAGTGATTCAGAAGTTATTTTGGTAACAAATGCGATTCAATTGAAGGGCACATACCCTCTGACCTTTCAAACTCAAAACGTAATTAGTTCATCTTTGCATATTACATTATTCTTACTTGCATATCTATCTCTATCCTCTATCTCTATCTCTATCTCTATCTCTACTCCTCTATCTCATCTCTATCTCTATCTCTATCTCTATCTCTATTCTCTTCTCTCTCTCTCTCTCTTCCTCCCCCCCCCCCACTCTCATCTTTTCCTGCTTGTTCTTTACTATGTGTGTCAACTGTCACCTCGCTGCCGTACTGTGCAGTAGTTTTGATTTCTATTTTAACCCTCCATCACCTCGCTTCCATGAGGCTCGATCTTGTATCGGGAGGGTAAGCAGGGGAGGGAGGGGGGGGGGGTAATCGAATAAATCTCAATTTGTAAATCTCAGTTTAATTTACCTTTGCAAACCTAAGTGTTGCATCGCAAAAATGGCCATGATGTATTTTCGGGTTCATTTGTCAACAATAAATATCGCAATGTATCATACTCCACCACAAAGACAGGCAGGGGCCTTTATGTGCAGTTTGTTGTCAATACCCATCTGGGGACGTCAGGGCATCTCAAGCCCAGGGCAGATTGCTCCTGCATCGTGGATTGTGTGCTGGTACAATACCCAAATTATCTCTCCCATTTTGCAGTTCCCATTTTCGACAATCGAGTCTTGCAGGAGTCGAGAGAACTGTTCAACCACTTAAGCCTCTTCACATCAAAATGATCCCTTCTTCAGGCCCTTGAATACATTTGGAATTCAAGTGGTTAAAAAAAAACAAAAAACTGTTGGCCTACTGTTAAACAAGAATATGTTTAGGAATAAAATCAATTCACAGTAAGGACCACAATAGGTGTTTTAAACCATGGATTGCATTATGAAATCAAAACAAAAATCAATTTTCTTCCTTATTTGCACTCACAACAAATGTACTGTGTGCGTAATTCATTTTTCTTTTAAAATACAATATTTTATCAAATGAGTGTAAAATGTTTTCTACCTTTGTACCAATGCGCTGGTGAAGACAATAATAATCCACTTCATTGTGAAACACCCACGTGTGGAAGCAACCAGCGGTTTGAGCTTTGCACACAAATAAATAAATAAATAAATAACTCCACCAGTCCAGGTTAAAGACAAAGAAGGACATTCGAGGAAAGAGCAAAATCCTCACCTCTTCATCTGGAACATTTTCCTCCCAAATTACCCTCCATTCTCATGGCCCCATTCTCACCTACCCTTACACCTCACCTTGTCAGGGAGATAAACGAAGGTCTCGCCATGGGAATCAAGAGTGTGAAGGACAGCACGCAGATGGAATGACAGCTTTGACACACCTGGATATGGAGGAAATGGACACTTGGACTTTGCAGTGCCTTGGATGACTTGGGTAAATGAAAACGATCCTTGCCTGAAGCAGAAAATAAACAACAAACACATACACACACCAAAAAAAATCCAGGACAGCAATGCTAGTAACCCCTGCAACCCATGTCAAATGATCATTTCTCATCACAAAAAATGCTGCGGTAACATATCTACACGTCAGGCTACTTTCACGCTAATGGCAGTCGGTAATGGCCACTGGGCGGTAATTCGGGCAGTGCCGCAGATGCTCCGTGGCATATATTAATACGGTGGAGTGGTGGAGCTGCAAGCTCTTGACAGAGCAATGAGCTGCTCACGGCAAGTTACGTACGTTCATAACACCAAGAACGAATCCCAGACAGGTCGCCACTGCAACACAAGGTGCGGAAATTTCTGCTGAACAGCCATGGGAATGTAAATGGCATCAATGATTTCGATGCAACAAGGATTACCAACTCTACCAATTTACTCAATCCCACTAAAATGATGGTACCGAATCAGCAGATTTTCCCACCACACTATGCCAAATGGAAAGGACACTGCCAAAGCACACCCATCATGGTGAACAAGCAAGCACCATTTTCAAGTTTGTCTGTCAGGGATCTTAGGTGCAGCTTACCTGTGAGTAGATTGTTAAAGCCTTAAAGCGTAGATTTGATATGAAAGAAAGTGGTAAGGGATGTGTAAAAGGCCACAGAAATAATTCCATGACGTCCTGTATTTAATACGCAGATCATATTGAGAGCAGGATTTCAAGACTGATAATTTCAATCGATGATGGCTAAGTTGAGACGACGCCGAGGAACCGTGCAGTCGAGCCTTCGTGGGTATCACGGCGCTGGAAGCAGAACAGCATCCCGATCCATAACTGAACGGTGTGCGTATGCTACTGAATGATTTATTAAACTCACAATTATCATATTATCAGCGATGAAAATAAAGTGAGTGCTCCCTGTCTGCAATACCACTACACTTTTTGTGCAGTGTATCGTTTATAAAAAAATTGCAGTGAAACCATCAATTTGTCGAGGAAGGAAGATACCGAACTGCTGGGTGCGGAAGGAAGGGGTGGCGGTGGAGATGAAGTCACGTGCGTTTTGCAGGATCCTGACAAGGAAAAGCAGCAATTAGCTCACTATAGTTCTACAGTACCTTGAAGATGTCCAAACAAGCGCAAAGAGAACCGAGATGTAATTTTTTTTGTACTGCGTATTCTGCATAAAAGAACAACGTCTTATCCGTGACCAAAAAACACTGGGTTTACTGTATTCCAACATGACACATCTAGAGAAGGTATCTTACACGCAAGGAAAACGTCACCGAAGTTAAGATGTGTTGGCAACAGACAAATGTCACAATTAAATCAAACAAGTGCTGCATTAAACATCGTGATTCAACCTCCACCAGAGTTTTTGACGCTCGATGATATTACTCAAGGACTGCCTTGCGATTCCATCCTCATTAAGCGGATGTCCACGACTCGCTCGTCTTACCTTCTTAATTTTGAGCACTCGTCCTCACTGTGTTATCCAACCGCCTTGGATGAAAAAAGACGATGAAAGACTTTCATTAAAACTCCATTTAAACACTGTATAGCATGCAATCATATAGCGTGACAGGATTGCGGATTGCAGGGATGCTCGTGGATCGGTCCTCCAGCCTCCTTCAGCGACAATTTTGTGAAAGACAGATTCTGCAATTCATAATAAATTTTCAAGATTTTTTTTATTATTAATACGATTGCTTGGGAGAGGTCTTTCACCAAAAGGTATAACCACAACCGAGCTTGCGTCGTATGGAAAGATAAGGTCTCTACATCTAATTGGACCAATTATGGTACTGTAAACGTACATACACCGCACTACCCTTTTTGGTCCTTGAAAGAAGTGGCGTGCCTTAAAGAGCAAATAAAATGGCTGATATTGTTTTAAATCGTTATGACAGTGATTTATTCAACACGGAGTTAAACAAATGCCTGGTGTTGGCTTCATAGTTAGGGTGGTGGGCTTGGTATCCTATGGATCCTGAGTTCAAATCCCACTTGGCTGTTGAATTAATACCAGGTGTGGTTGACTCTGCCTGTCATCCTTCCGAGGTCAGCAAAATGAGTGCCAGCTTGCTGGTATCCTGTGTCGGAGTGATGACCATCCAGGATTGTGCCCAATAGCCAAGGAGACTGCTTTGGCAGCACCAACACTCTGCACAGAGTATGGTCCCGATGGATGGATGGTTAAGCAAACATACAAAAAATGGCTTCCAGCAGGGGTCAGTACTGCGCAATGGGACACCATTTTGCTGTAAATCGGTAACACAATGGCATAAAGTTTTGGCCGACATTCCATAGTGAACGGTAATAAGGTCTTACCTGGGCATGACTACTATAATATTAGCTGGTATTATATCGCAACTTTACTATTAATGGCCAGGTTTTATTTTTTTTTTGCCAGACAAAATGATTGACAATTTTAGCTCGTTTTACTTCATTTGGGAAAGTTCTTCGAAAACTCAACTTCATGGGAAAGAAAAACAAACGGGACAGCTGGTAATGAATGCGAATATGAAGCGGGAATTAAACATGAAATGCCAATCTACCGTTATCTCCCGTCTTCTGCGGAAATGAGGATGGGAAAAGGAAATGGAATTAATGGAACAATCTCTGACAACATGGAAAATGGCATTCGGGCAAACACGCCAGCACTGCAGCTCACTCCAACACTCCCACAGACTACAAGTCATGACAATGAGAGGTAATCCGTACACTCCCATAGCTCCTCATCCACCACATTCACCAGTGCAATTTCTAACTTATGGTTCCACTACCACTGGTGTGCACTTAGAAATCCAGAGAGGCAGGTAACATGTGTGTTGAAAAATAAGACATTAGACAATCTCAATCAAATGCATTCAGAAGCAAACCATACCCAGCCCGCAGACTCGTTCATGATTGCTTGTGTGTAAAGAAAAACATATATGTAGATATACGAGAGATGGCTGTCCGTTCGTCTGTTCGCAGCTGATGCTGATTGGCTGTGTGAGGCTAGGTGCAATGTGATTGGCTCCTGGCAAGATTGAATAATGTATCGGAAAGGTTGATTAAAAGCTGATATTCAAAACATGATTTACATATTTGACGGTTGAAACTCATGGGCAAAATAATTATGTCGAAATCTGGAGTGAAATCGGAAATCATTTTCGGAAAAAGCGATTTTTTTCCAACATGATATCTATCTACAATAAATGGATGCAGTGTGTGTGTGTGTGTGTGTTTGTTTGTGTGTGTGTTGTTCATAACGTGTTCTCACTGCTAACTCCCCTACCCCCAACGCTCTCTCTCTCTCTCTCTCTCTCTCTCTCTCTCTCTCTCTCTCTCTCTCTCTCTCTTTGTCCCATCCTTGCTCTATCCCCTCCCAATACAGTCGAGTACCCTCTTCCCACACTTCTCTCACTCTCCCCTCCTCTCTCTCTTTCTCTGTCTCTGGATGTATCCAGACGGTGGTTATCTCTGGATGGTGGTTGTGTCCAGGCGGTGTTTGTCTCCGGTCGTGTCTGGGCGGGGTTTGTCTCCATACGTGTCCAGATGGTATTTATCTCCGGACGTGTCTGGATGGGAATTTGCCTCCGGATGTGTCCGGGCAGTGTTTATGTCCGGACAGGAGTTTGTCTCCGGATGTGTCTGAGCGGTGTTTGTCTCCGGACAGCTTGGCTCCAGATGCATCCAGGTGGTGTTTACGTCTGGACAGGAGTTTATCTCTGGAGGCATCTGGGCGGTGTTTATCTCTGGACACTCTGGGCGGTGTTTATCTCCAGATGCTTCTGGATGGTGCTTATCTCCAGATACGTCTGGGCGGTGTTTATCTCTGGACGCATCTGGGTGGTGTTTGTCTCCAGATGTGTTGAGGCAGTGTTTGTCTCCAGACATGCCCGGGCGGTGTTCATCGCTGGACGGCTTGGCTCCAGTCGCGTCCCGGTGGTGTTTGTCTCGACACTGTTTATCTCCGGACATGTCTGGGCGGTGTTTGTTTTCGGGTGTACTTATAGCATAACCAATAGAAAATAGATTTCAGACATTATTTGGTTTCCATTTTCACTGTTATTCTATGCAGAAGCATTTTGATGAGACAGTATGAATCATAATTAACGCTCCACCCCACTTCTGCCTTCCCTTCCTCCAACCTCTCGCTGCCTTCCTTTGCCCCACACTTCCTCGCTCTCCATCCCTCTCTCTCCCCCACCCCTCTTTCTCTCTACCCCCCTCTCAGTATTCCCGTCAGCAAAGCGTAGGGTGGTATTTTCTAGTTTTATATAATTGTGTCCACGAAACGGAGGTACAATGGTTCCAAAATTCATTTTTTCACTCTTTTAGAGGTGATTATTGTTTGCCTGATTTTATTTTCCACCACCATGTAATTAATTCACATATTATTACATAACGGACATGTAATTCACATATTATGTGAAGTAAATAAACAATACAATTGGCTTGGTCGTGAAATATCTGTATCCGTAATTAATTAGTCGTGAGGCCGCCGGGGAAATTACCAAGAGATAATTATAATGCACATGTCCACTTTAAAGAAGTTACGTACACGTATACTATAAAGTTATATGAAGTGTACACGTACACTTTCGTACACCCACCATCACCTCTGAGTTTATGTACATTATAAAAACGAAAACAATGCGTTGAAACTGAACAATGTACATTTTCATTACAACGAAAATAGTCATGATAAATATTTGAAGTCTTTAATGTCCAAAAAATTGTCCTTTTATCGGTGTTTTGAATGTATGCAAAGATGATGTCCAGCAGTGCGTTCAGTTACCAAGCGGCTAGCTAGTGCTTGCCAAGCCAGTCGTTCCTTATCAACGGTTTTGAATGGAGTGCTTGCTTGACTGCTTAAGCCACTTGGTGAGCACTCCACGAGAAACTTGCTAACTGAACACATCCCTGATTCATTACATGGTGACAAGGATAAACATCTACACCATGAATTATTTCGGCCATATCGATGAAGTCGTTCCTTAGGGGGGGATATTTTGACATGACACGAGGAAAGTTCGAGGCGATGAAAGGCAGGCTGGAAAGAATCGAAAGTGGGTTTTATTTGATTTATTTATTACTTTTCCCAAACATGGTTAAAAACGTCATAATTCAGTCAGTGACACAAAATACACTCGAATACCGAGATAGTCATTTATTGACGAGTAATGATATGGAGGTTCCAAGTCATAGAACTTTAAACTGAGTAATTGTGGTGACACAATATTAAATATGAGACTTTGGGGGAGCGAGATAGTTGGAGAATGTTGGGGGGGGCAAGTGGGGAGATTAAGGAGCTGTGGTTGGGGGGGGGGACTTCGGAAGGGCTTAGAAGGCTTGGTGTGGGAGGTGATTGAAGTCATCGGGCTGGGGAAGAGGTTCAAACTTGGGGGTTTGAGAGTTGGGGTTGATGACTTAGGCTTGTGAGGAGTGTGTGTGTGAGGGGAAGGAAGGGGGGGCAAGTGGGGAGATTAAGGAGCTGTGGTTGGGGGGGGGGACTTCGGAGGGCTTGAAGTTTTGGCGTGGGGAGGTGATTGAAGTCATCGGGCTGGGGGAAGAGGTTGAAACTTGGGGTTTGAGAGTTGGGGTTGATGACTTAGGGCTTGTGAGGAGTGTGTGTGTGAGGGGAAGGAGGGGGGTGGGGAGTGGACTTAAGGACTTGAAATCAGATTTTACATTGCACAGATGTTTCGCAGGTACAACATGTATACATATATATCCTATAGTACCTCCTAACTCTCATGGTGAGCATCAGCTGTGGATGATGTTCACCTGGTAAAACCGCATATCTGCAAAGAACAAAAGCCTGATCAAGTTTTGCAGTACTTGGACATGCTAAATAAGAGTTATGTATAAGACTGCTTCAATAGCGCAAACCTTCCAGAAATTTTTTTAAATAATCTTTAAAATTATCATTTGGTTTAATTGAAGTTTATACTAAAGCACTGCACGGGTTATCATATTATACGAGCTCTCTAGTTTATACAATATACATGTTTTAAAACTAAAAAAAATTACTTTATCAAATCCAACCAAATTTTGCATGTTGCCTTAAGGGTATCCCAAGTATGGTTTCTGTTGGGGTGGCGTTTCTGGGAGGAGGGGGGTACAAGATGAGGGGAAGACCCCATTTCCCATTTCTCTCTATGTAAATGTGAATCATACAACACACCCCCGGATGGTAGTCAGTATTACAGATCATCTTCTTAATAATATAATAATACCATGTATTTCATGCCATTATGGTGCATAGAGCTGCCAAGGCAGTTTCATCGGCAAGGAGTGCAGTCATATTCAGGGTGTCACTCAGACACAGGTTACCCCAAATGGTTATTACCCTGGTACACTGGTACTCATTTCGCTGACATCAGAAGGATGACAGGCTGACTCAACCCCACCTAGTGTTAATTGAACGGTAAACAAAGGGTCGAAATCAGGACCCGAAGGTCCCAAGCCAGCCACCTTCAACGCCGAAGCCAACACCAGGCTACAAATCATCTTCTTATATAAATAAATTTTAAACAACTTAACAACATGCATTATGGTGATGTTGAAATCTGATAGAGAATAATTTGAAATTTTCTAAATGTTTCATTTCACTCGTTTTAAGTGGATATTTAAACCAAATAATTCAACAATGAGCTTCACAGCAAAGTGGAAGTGCTTTTTGCTCGTGCCATATGCAGATATAAGCAGCAAGGATAGTTGACGAAAGTGATGTTGGCTATATCAATTTCAGTGACGAAGGTAATGTTAGCTCTGTCAGTCTCACCAAACCTTCCATGTCCTCCCCCATTTCATCCCTCCTTTGAAATGGATAAGTAACACGCAGGTGGCTTTTCAACTCTTCCTTCGGTACCTTCAGTCCACTGGATCTTAACTGATCCAACAGATCTCAAAGAACCTCCCTTATATATATAATCTATATCTATATCTCTCTCTCTCTCTCTCTCTCTCTCTCTCTCTCTCTCTCTCTCTCTCTCTCTCTCTCTCTCTCTCTCCTTCATCTCCTCATCCTTTCTGTCATTTTCAACTTCACCAACTTCATTCTGGCCTGTAGTCTCAACTCCTCAAGCCCATTCTCTTTTTTTTTTCTCTTTTTTTTCTTTTTTTTTTTTTTTTTTTTTTTTTTTTCTCAATCTTCTGCTCAATGCCGTCAAATCATTTTTCAACTCCTGGATCTCCCTTTGCCTATGCTCAACCTTGCCTCCTTTTCACCCCCTCAATCTACTGTTTCACTCTAAATGTTACATATGCATGCTCAAACACAATATCATCCTTCTTCCTCTATATATCCTCAACCCTCCCTTTCAAACTCTCAAGCAATCCATGTGCTACCTTATCCATCCTCTCCCATGCTTTCCTCTGACACATCTGGCCACCTCACTCTCCGTCACCTCATCTCCTCCTTAAACTGCTGAAGTACAACCCCAGGACCAGCAACACTGTGTACAACCTGGCTGCTTCACCCGCTCATCTTACATGCTCTTTTTCAAAGGTACTGCATTGTTACTTCCTCTTCACACATTTGAAGCCCATAACCCATCTGACTCTGGTGAATCTTCATGCCAATCACATGACCGGAAGTGTGTCACAATGGCTGACTTATTCAATTTTTGGGAAAATCGTGTAAATTCCTTCAAAAATGTTCTTCTCCAGACCCACCAGTCAGAATGCTACCAAATTTGGGTGAGAACATTAGGTCAGGGTCCTAATATTAAATTATGGAGGTCATGCCGATCACATGAGCGGAAGTGTGTCAAAATGGCCAACTTAGCCAACTTTTGGGAAAATCGCATTAATTCCTTTAAAAAAATCTTCTTCTCCAGACCCACCAGTCAGAATGCTACCAAATTTGGGTTAGAACATTAGGTCAGGGTCCTAATATTAAATTATGGAGGTCATGCCGATCACATGACCGGAAGTGTGTCAAAATGGCCAACTTAGCCAACTTTTGGGAAAATCGCATTAATTCCTTTAAAAATCTTCTTCTCCAGACCCACCAGTCAGAATGCTACTAAATTTGGGTTAGAACATTAGGTCAGGGTAGGCATCTTAAATTGTGGAGGTCATGCCGATCAGATGACTTCTCTCTTCACCAGCATGGAAGTGTGTCAAAATGGCGGACTTAGTAAATGTTTGGGAAAAATCACATAAATTCCTTCAAAAACCTTCCTCTCCAGACCCCACCAGTGATAATAGCACCAAATTTGAGTGACAACATTAGGCCAGGGCCCAGTGGTCATGTTACATGTCCAGTGGTCTTCATTTTCTTTCTTTTTTCTTGTCGAAGAGCTTGTTCTCAACTCCTGGAAACCTTTCATTTTATCACAAATATTCACAAATTAAACCTTTCATTTTATCAAATAACATCACAATATGTCTCTTTCACTGAAGCTCCTGTTCACACCCACGCTTTTCGAGAATCTGATATCCCTCTCCATGCACACCACTGCACCAGTTCACACCCACAACCCATCCGACTCCAAGTCAATAAGAGGATTGAATATCCACCAAACTCCCATCCACACCCACCTTTCTCAAGAATCTGACATATACTGTATATCAGCTACATTTACAAGGGAGGTAATTGGGTTTAGTGACCTTTACACTGTCAAAAACACTGGATAAAGGTGAGCAGTCATGGTGTTACAAGTGCAGAGGAAAGGTATCCTCGGAACCTGTGCAAATAACAGGGTCAAAAGGGATGAGCTTTTGGGTGGTAGGTTGGACACACACACACACACACGCACTACATCATCCTGGCCACTAAGCTTAATCATATAAATCACTGAAATCTTCAGACTGAAGATGTTTTCATTTCAAACCCAGATGCTAATCTTTTTATTTTTCGATCATTCATTCTCCCTGGGGATTCTATGTGGGAAATATTTTATTGGGGGGTGGTTCTGTATGAAGTTCTTGTTAGGCAGGAGACGGTTTCTTCCAACAACAAATTCAAACTAAAAATTACAAACTAGAGAGTTGGTTCATCATATTTCACAAATTCAACCTTTAAGTTCATCAAATGACATCACTACATATTTTCAACACCATGGGGAAAGGCAAACAGGAAATAATATTTTTATAATTCATATTATGCCTAAATAGATACAGTACTGTCTACATCTATACTGTATACATGCAGCGATCAAACTACGCCCATGCACCTCTGCAACACAGTCTCTTATTAACCCCCCTTCATTTTAAAATCGCACGCAATATGTGTCCACCAAAAAATGTTCCCTGTAACTTGGGTAATGAATGCAACATGAAAATGCTGGCAGAATTGTGATACCCATTTGAAAGGAGTCTCATATTGGTATTTTGAAGGTTTGCTGAGACTTTGACACCAAAGTTTTACTTTTTAACCAAGGCACTGCTGACTGCAAGCACATTAAGTGGACATCTAGAATAAAGCTCTTGAGCTTGTCTATGTATATATGATAAAGAGAGACCCACCCACATCTGTCACCTGTCAATTCATAATTGAGGGAATAACCAATCAGCTCTCACCTAATCAATTAAACCCAGGTGGCTAGGATTATATAAATATATTGACTCATCCCATGCTCTTCGAGCCAAAAAAGCTGCATAAAGCAACCAAGAAAGGCTACCAAGGTAAGCCCTTTGCTGTTTCAAACCCTTCCCAGAGTTCCTCCACAGCTGTAAAGACGTTCAGAAACAGTACACACATGATAATCCCAATGTTACAAAACCCCCTCAGCTGCCAGACCGGTTTTATCGCTTATTGGCAAATCATCTATTTCTCTGACCGTGTGTTATTTCCAATCTCTGACCGTGTATTATTATTAAAGCGTGTATGGAGTGTGCTCACAGTTTTTCCAACGTTTGTTTGGTTGTTCGTTTCCAAGCCATGGCCATACATGGCAAAACTATTTTCACAGTCACTGAATATATCGATCGACTTGAACAAAGATAGGCTATACTTGCCTGCGTTTGGCCACGCGCCGTGTTCCTTGGGCGATGGCTCACTCACTGAAAATGTGCAATTATATTTTGATTTTTCCCAATTTTGTATGATCTTCTTTCATTATACAACACATTACTTCAACATAGAGAGATACATATAAAAAATTGAAAGTTTCGTTTTGAAAAGTTTCTTCAACCATTTTGTTGGAGTGGTTGCTTGGAACACTCTTCAAGCTTCGATCTCTCCAAGCTTTAAGGTGATGACGCGGCAAGGTTCTCCGTGGGGACTTCTCCAGAGTTAGGAGGCAAAATCAATAAGATGATTACAATGAGCAAAAAATGTTTTCAGTTGTTATAAAGCAATGAATCACCACATCATGGCAGGATAGCCAAGATATACGCACACTCACTCTAAGCTGTATAGCTTGGGTTTGAATCCCAACACAGGGATAAACTGTCATCCCAGTGATTCGCAGAGGCAGGGTGATTCATCGATGAGTGTGCTGTCTCTCAGATGGACGTTAAACTGGATGTCACATCTGCCAAAATCCATCCTCTCCCTCTCTCACCAATCTCCCTCTCTTTCCTCTCCCCTTGAATTTAAAATGGCTTCCCCAGAGTGTAGCATGTATGACTCAGATTCAGAGTGAGCCGAATGGAGGGGTGAAAAGTTTGCTGCGTGTGCAAATATACTTGCATGCATTTGTGTCTCAAAAAGGGTGTCTCAAAAAGATGTTTACACACACATATATATATATATATATATATATATATATATATATATATATATATATATATATATAGTATATGACAAAGTATAATTTGAAAAGCATTTTGTTGTACTTAGAGCAGCTGTTGAGTGATGGTAAGGTGGGATGGTGAAGGTGTGAGAAGTGAAGAGGAGATAACATTAAAAAAAAAGGTTGCTGCCAATGTGGAAAACAAACTGGTCACTGTTAACAAACTTTCATAGATTAAATAAATCATACTGATTAACCCTCAACATGCAGGTGAAACACAAGCCTTGGCTGAGAAGTGTGCTAAGAGTATATTCTTCTACCAATGCAATGTACCCAGATGGCTTTTGAGAAAGTGCAGATAAGCAGAGAAAAAGCAATAACCAGGAGAGCAAAGCCAATGTTAAAGCCATAGCGATGCTGGTGGTAAGTCCGTGCACACTTGCAGCGGTAAAACATGAACGGATATCCGAGAGGCTCACACACTGGCTTCACGTGTTCAAGACTGCAAAACCAGGGCACTACACACTTCAAATAGGAGATATGTGAAGGTTTAACCTAGTTTCTGATAGTGCAAGGTAGTTTCTGGCCTCGACTCAAATCCCAGAGAAATGCCACCACCTGCTAGTTCTGTCTGAAAGCTTGTGCAGTGATTGAATCACAAACAAAGAATATTTCAGCCAGGGTTGACACAACAACACACAACCACGAGAATGTTCTTCAATAAGTGGAAAAAAAAAAT
>CM068966.1:75164392-75185933 GCA_035128595.1 Eptatretus atami | reverse complement strand
CCGAGTTAACCCCACCTGGTATTACTTCAACAGCTGAGTGGGATTTGAACTCAGGACCCTAGGATTCAAAGCCCACCACCCTAACCATTAAGCCAACACCTGGCATACAGGTGTACTTACACATTGTGTGAGTATATGAACCGTGTTTCCCCATTGTCTCGGGTCGCTCAACTGCATTTGATACTTCATTTATTCATTTTCATATATATATATATATATTCATTTACAGATGCTTTCCCACGGTTCTGTGATTTTTCCTGGTGTATCGGCTTCGATGTCTGTCAGCACACAAAATTACTTTGCTTCTCCATTGTCTCGAGTTGCTCACCTGCATTATTTTTTTTCATTTATTTATATTTTCATTTATGGATACTTTCCAAGGGTTCTGTGATTTTTCCTGCTGCATCGGCTTCGATGTCCATCGGTACACAAAATTAAGGTGCTTCCCCATTGTCTCGGGTCGCTCACCTGCATTTTTTTCATATATTTATATTTTCCTATATGGATGATGTTCAATGCTTCCGTGATTGTTTTCCGGTGTCCTGGCTTCGATATCCATTGGCACGCAATATTTCATCTTTCTACATCACCCAGAAGGCACCGATCTTTAATATCAGTCAGTCAGTCAGTCAGACATTGTCAAGTCAAGCCAGATTGTTGCCAGATGAAGCCAGAGTAGATCTGTGACTTGCTGCAGGTACCCTGTCAACCTGTAATAAGCTGTTTCATGGTCGGGTTGTCGGTGACAAAATGGTCCCCCCCCCACCAGGTTTTTGGTGAGGAGGGTGTTTGGATATGGACACCCAACAGGATTAAAACAAAACCTGTCAAAGGGTGGAGGAGCTCCTTGTGAGCAACGCCATCCATTTCTCGTGCCCAACTGTGTCTGCGGACGTCCTCCTGCAGTTGGGATACTTATTTTTTAAGAGGTTGGTGGCAGGATTTGCACTCCAGCTACCGTAAAACACTTCATTCCAGAAAACCCACAAATGTAAGGAAATCTGAAAACCCACTCTGTGGGAGGACCTCCTGTGCTGCTGCCTTCCACAGGGCATCTCACAGGATAACGGGATTGGGGCAATTCCTTGATGACAAGAGGAAAACCATGGGGTAGTAGCATGTGGCAGAGTGATGTTGAGATATCGTCCATCAGATGGCGGTCTCTTTGGGTTAACCTGAGGCGGTCCCTTCGGATGGCTGCCTGGAATATCCTATCTCTAAGAGAGGATGATTACCTGTCTCTGTTATCGTCTGAGCTCAAGCATTTGAACATCAGTATTGCAGCACTTTCTGAGGTTCGGAGACCGGATCGTGGCAAGATCATGGCGAGATCATTGCGGGTGGTTACACCTATCATTGGTCTGGTCGCTCTGATGGTTACATACTCAATGAGTTGTTGTAGCTCTGTCCAATAAGCTGACTCCAATGACAATTGTGGTAACACTGGTCAACGAGTGTGTGATGAGACGAAGGATTCGTCGCTCCTTGGGTGTCGTTTCACTGGTCTCTGTATATCCTAAGACTGAGGTGAGTGATCTCACCCAGAAGGATCCATTCTATGCTGTGCTCAAGTCTTCAGTTGATCAGTGCCCTAGGCAAGATGCGCTTCTAGTCTTGGGGGTTTCAATGCATTGACTGGAACTGATAGGGATGGTTATGAGACATGTGTTGGTCCCCATAGGTCTGGAACTGTGAACTGCACTAAGTTCCTTGATTTTGCAAGAAGTCAAATAACTTAGGGTGGCTGGATCATGGTTTCAGCACCCAGAGGCTCATCACTGGACTTGGTATTCCAATGCTGGTGGTGTGGCAAAGGAGATTGACCAAGTGCTCATTGATGGTCGCTGGAGGATGATCCAGAACTGCAGGATCGACGAGAGTGCTCATTTCCTCAATACCGACCACAGCCTTGATGTAGCCACTGAAGTTGCAGCTTAAATCCAGGAGAATGGTACCATTCCAGTCTAGGCTGGATGTTGGCAAGCTCAAGAATGAGAGGGTAGCTGAGGAGTTTGCAAACAGGCTGAGTGGGGATTTGGGGGATCTGGTTGCTTTGGGGAATCGTGAAGAGTTGTGAAGTGCCTTCAAGACCACCACCATTGATGTTGCCAGTGGATGTCTTGGAACTTACCATCGGGCAAAGAAGAATTTTGTCTCTCAAGGAACACTGGATACCATTGACCAGAGTATCAGGGCCAGGCTTAATGGCAGAGCTGAGCTGTTGAGGGAGCTGAGATGTAAAACTGTACGCGTGCTCAGGGTGGACAAGGAGGACTATGTGCGAGGAATCTGTGTGAGGGTAAAGCATCTCCTATGGTCAAGTGATTCTCATCCTGCTTCCAGGGGAATTCACGCATAGCGTTCCTCCAAGCCCTCCAACGGTGTACTGCATTTAGGGCGGAGGGTGGTGGGCTTTTGATGAAGGAGTCCAAAGTGAAGCGCCGCTGGGCCCGTCACTTTGAGTGGCTGTACCAGGTTGATCCACTATCTGTCAAAATGGATGTCAGGGGTTCAACTATCCCTATTGCTGACCCTCCAATCAACTGTGATCCACCTTCATTTGTAGAAACACAGGCTGAGGTGATCCGGTCAAAATGATAAAGCTCCAGGGATCTGTGGCATCCATGCTGAACTCCTCAAGGCTGGTGGAAATGCAGTATTTATGTCGTTGCATGCAGGTCTGTGCTCTGCCTGGCACACAGGCATCATCCCAACTGACTGGAAGAGGGGCTTTGTTGTCCCTCTCTGGAAAGGGAAGGGTGATCACCAGGCCTGCAACAACTACTAAGGGGTGACGCTGCCCCCTTTTGGGGGCCCTTGGCATGTTGAATGATGATTCAGAACCATTGGGATTATGGGTTTCCTGGGTGAAAACTAAGATCCATACTTTTGATAACATCTTTGATGCTGCTATATTGTCTGCACCTGTTTCTGGTGAGGACGTTGAGGTGACAGAGAGATTCACTTTCCTTGGCGGTGATATTCCTGTCTCTACTGGCTGTGAGCCAGAGGTCATTAGATGTCTGGGTCAGGCATGGGTAGTCATGGATTCACTGGATCATGGGGTGTGGCACTGCCGGTAGCTGTGCTGGAGGAAGAAAGTCCGAGTCTTCAGGTCCTTGGTGCTTCAAGTCTTGCTCGACGGATGTGAGACTTGGACTCTGACCAGGGATCTGAGATGGAGACTTAATTCCTTTGGTACCAGGTCTCTTTGGAGAATCCTTCGCTCTTGCTGGTTGGACTTTGTGTGCAATGAGCAGTTGCTGAGAGAGACTCAAATGAAATTTGTTATCTGCATAGTCCGTGAGCGTTAGCTGTGGCTGTATGGACATGGGGCTTGTTTTCCAGATGCTGATCCTGCTCACCAGATTCTTTCAGTGAGGGAGCCTTGTGAGCAGAAACAAATGGGATGACCACTTGCCTTGTGGTTGCAGCAGATTGATCAGCATCTCAAGGAGATGGAGATGGGCCAGACATCTGCCTGGGGGATGGCCAGACGGAGGCACCTGGAGAACCAGCAGAAAGTTGACGCAGCAACGCGCTGCTCCGGCTCATGCTCTCATACCTGTCCTGACCTGTCAGACAGTCAGTCAATGGTGAGAAAGAGCTTTCTGTGCACACACACACACCACACACACAGACACAGACACAGACACAGACACAGACACAGACACAGACACAGACACACACACACACAAAAACGCCAGCATTCACAGGGGATACATTCCTGAAAAATGCCGGGAATGTCAAATCCACAAATATCGGGGCATTGTTTCATTGGGAAAATGGAGAATAGGTTCCTGGTCGTTCTTGACTCATCAAGTCATGAACACGAATGAACACAATTAAAGTTTCATCAAAAATGTTTTGCAAATAAAAAACAGAACAACAGCAGATTCTGTTTCCAATTTAAATTTATGATACGATGTAATTTTTGATGTGATGATGATGATGATGATGATGATAATGCATTAGAATCCTCCTCTGAAGAGGATGCAGGTGAGGATTATGGTTATGGTGAGCAGGTCAAGGCAGCGTGATGAGAAGAAAAAATGAGACTCAGGACACGCTGCACATAAGTAGCCGTGAAGGAGGTAATGGGAGGAGGGGTGGGTAGTGTGACCATTGTTTGTGGAGGAATGTGGCAGGGGATGGTCTATAAGCTGCTTTATGCGTGGCTGTTGGGAGATGGTTTATGCATCTGCAAAAACCGTGAATACGTAAAGCACCTGGCGGCAAATGTAGAAGCAGGTCACATTTTAAGAACCGCGAATGTCGGGGTTTAATAGTATATACATACTAGCGATACCGTGCACATGCACGGGATAGCAGTACAACATAGCTGTAGCAGACGACAGACCGTACACCACGGGGAATGACAAAATACGCATTGTGCAAAATGCAAGTGGTACTATGGAAGGCCAGGACTTACAACATTGTCGGCATGTCCGCTAAGTGCCACAGCAATTTCATAGGGATCGTGTGACGGCGAGCCGAGTTTTTAGTGTGCAAGCTTGGTATTATAATAGAGATTATACATACACAGTATGTATATATATATATTATATATAATATATATATATAATATATATGACCCACATACAGAATCTATATACTGTAATATATATATATATATATATATATATATATATATATATATATATTGACCCACATACAGAATCTATATACTGTATATATATATAATATATATATATATATTATATATATATATATGACCCACATACAGAATCTATATACGTATATATATATATATATATATATATATATATATATATAATATTATATATATATATATATATAATATATATATATATGACCCATACAGAATCTATATACTGTATATATATATATATATATATATATATATATATATATATATGACCCACATACAGAATCTATATACTGATATATGTATATATATATATTATATATATATATATATATATAATATATACTATATATATGACCCACATACAGAATCTATATACTGTATATATTATATATATATGACCCACTACAGAATCTATATACTGTTATATATATATATATATATATATATATATATATATATATATATATATGACCCACATACAGAATCTATATACTGTATATATATATATAATATATATATATACCCACATACAGAATCTATATACTGTATATATATATATATATATATATGACCCATACAGAATCTATATACTGTATATAGTATATATATATGACCATCATATTATATACTGTATATATATATATATATATATATATATATATATATATATATATATATATAATACCCACTACAGAATCTATATACTGTATATACTGTATAATATATATATATATATATATATATATATATATATATATATATATATATAATATATATAATACTGCATCTGCCTGTAAGACAGATATGGCTGTCCGTTTTTTACTGATTAGCTGTGTGAGGCTTTGTGCAATATGATTGGCTTCTGGCGAGATTAAATAATGTATCGTATCGGCTTATTCAAAGCTGACATTCAAAATCTAATCCATATTTGATGATTAGAAATCATGGCCAAATCAATTATGTCGAAATTTCGAGTGAAATCGGAAAAAAAAATAGATTAAAGAATGTATTGGATTGGAAAAAAATCTAACCCAATTTCATTAAATAATAGTGTCTGCGGAACTGAGGTAAAATGGCTTCAAATTCTTTTTAAAAAAAAAACTCCTTCAAAGGTACAGTAATTATTGTGCATCTGATTTTGTTTTACCCCATCCAGTCACCACAGCAGTGACATTTTTGGATTTGGATTTGACCTTTATTACACATTTTTGATCTATAAACAGGTTAATGTGTGACAGGCATTTCCTTGTGGTCACGTACCCATGATAGTAATGGGTCTGACACGCACGCACGCGCGCACACACACACACACACACACACACACACACACACACACACACACACACACACACACACACACACCCACACACACACACACAGCACCAAAACTACACCCCCCAGCACAGCAACAGCTCCATTTGTTTGTGCCCTCACTGTAGGGGGTGACCCAGTTGGCCTTCCATGTTCACCAAGGGTCCTTTTGTCCAGTGGCCAATCAATTCTGATACTCCTCCAGATGAACCTCACTCCCAGTCATGCATTGTGCTTCTGTGGGCAAGTCATGGTGGAGCTCCATATTCCTTGCTGTCTTTGAGGGCCTGATCCCACTCCTGACACCAGATGTCATGTCTACAGATCTTCTAATTCCGACCCTTCGACGGTGGATTTATAATTCCGGTCTCACAGGATGGGCCAAATCACACGAAGGACCCGAATGTAATTAGTCGGAATTGCTAATCCTGCAAGTCACAAAGTTAATGTTACCAATTTTAACTGCTGCCAGGGATTCGCCCGAATGTGCCAAAATGGTTTCGTACGTGAGAGGTGTGTAAAGTGGACCACAACACAAAACATCTTCTTACGGAATAACAGGTTTATTTAAAGAAGGTACAGGATGACGAAAACAGAGAATCCCGAGAAAATAGATGGATTGACACAAATGGAAGCAAATAAATGGATGAAAAGATCACCAATTTGGTTCCAGATAACCCCAACTTCAAAATTCTACCTTGGACATGCTGCTTCTACTCACCAACAATGGATGGAGGCCCTTAATGGCAGACATGAGATCAGGACCGACTCGCTGGACATATCTCGTGCTTTTGAAACAATCTGGCATCCTGCCTTGCTTTCCAACCTCTCCGCCTCTAGCATCCAAGTCCAACTCCACACATATCTTACTGACATCCTCTACTCTCATAGCCATCCACATGGCACTCACCGGAATCCTTTAATCTCCTCTCCCTGTCAAGGCTGGAGTGCCCCAAGGCCGTGTTCTGGGCCCAGTCCTATTTCTCATCTTCATAAATGATCTCTCTGACCCTCTGGAAAATCCTCTTTATCTATTTGTTGATTACTCTACCCTCTGCCATGACAAACCTCATCCTTTTGAGAGGCAGGCTGCAGCCTCTTCTCTCTCTTCAGACCTTGAGAAAAAAAAAATCACAAGCTGGTCAAACACTTGGACTATGTCGTTCAATCATGACAAATTTCACACTCTCACTATCTCTCTCTGAAAGGACGGCCAGGTGAACCTCCAATTTACCTTTTTCACAATCCTCTTGAGGAAGTTCATTTTTTCAAACTTCTGGGTCTCACCATCAGCCTTGATCTTTCATGGGCAAACAAAATTTTAATGTTGGCTTCCAAAGTGAGCCGCTGACTGGGCATCCTCCATCATGCAAGGTCCTTTCTTGGCACACCTGAGCTAATCACCTTCAAGGCCTTCATCTGCAACTTGAAGAAGTATGGCTCTTTCCTCTGGACTGACTCCTTTGCCGCACATCTTGGAGTTATCAGCTCAAACATGAATCGTTGTTGCCTATGAATTCACCCTCTTTTCCACTTATCTCATCTGGCACCTCACCTGGTTTACAGAGAGGATGAAACATATAATGTTTTGCTACCTACTGCCGATTTCAACAGTGCCCCTGTCACGGCATACATAATGAGAAAACTACTTCTTCTGATAAGTCCCTATTACAAAAAACATGTTCTATTCTACTCAAACACACCGTCCATGCTAATTACTATCTATCTAATTTATTATAATAGGTACCCATCCATCCACCCATCAGGACCATACTCTCTGCAAAGCATTGGTGCTACTTAAGCAGTCTCCTGGACTATTGGGCACAATCCTGGACAGGTCACCACTCCAACACAGGAAACCAGCAAGCTGGCACTCATTTTGCCAACTTCAGAAGGATGACAGGCAGAGTCAACCCCACCTGGTATTAATTCAACAGCCAAGCAGGATTTGAACTCAGGATCCTAGAATTCCAAGCCCACCACCCTAACCATTAAGCCAATACCAGTGATCGGTACCTCCTCCTACGTAGCAATATAAATAGGCTATTACTTATGATTTGTAAGAAAGAAAAAAAAGTCTTTCAAACCACACATACTAATTGAAAACTAAAAATGTTCAGCACATCAGGACTATTGTGAGCATCTCTCTTTTGTGGAAATATTTAAATGTTGAATTGGAAACCAATTTGGCACACACCGGTTCGATGCATCGGTAGATAAATAAAGTTTATTGTCAGAGCATGAATAAATTTTTCATCAAAGACAGATGACGGAATGAGACGAGAATATTATTTGAGTAAAATAGATGAAAAAACCCAAAAACACAATTATTGCCCATTTTGTAATCCGTCCAAAATCTATGGTTAACCAGATAGTATCAAACCTCATTTTACTCTTAGACAAAAAGCATATATTCATCGTATTCATGCTCACATTTCTATCCTTTGTGCCCCAGCGTTATAATATAAATCAAGTCTCATGTAATGAGTACTTTACACAGCGAGAGCAAATCTATATCAGTCCAGGCGTGATATGCTGGGGAGACTCAAGATGCGAGGAATGCTGTGCATATTGCAGTCTTCAAGTAGGTCAGAAAATGAGATTTTAAAATAATGAGCTGAAGAAATGGAGGACGGGTAGTTTGAAAACTCAAGACAGGCTTAAATCAATTCCCGACAACGAGCTAGCCTCGCCCTCCCCCCTGCCGCACCTGGCCGCGAATTTCACTCGTGGAAGTGGTTTCTCTGCTGTTTATCAGACTTCAAGCCGAGACTCTTCTGTTGAACAGAGAAGAGTGCTTTCATCACGTGCCAGTTTGAATATCTTAACGCAAGGACAACTCTGACTTACCTCATCAGATCCACAGCGAGGTTACACTGACAGTTCAAGGTTACAACAGTAAAGCAATTGGGTTGTACTCTGTAAGAGGACTGGGTAAGTGTCGGGGCTTTCTAAGCATCTGTTGCTCTCATCGACACTTATCTTCTCAACAAAATATGTAAACAAGAGGTACCAAAACTGAAAAGGAAAAACAAAAAACAAATCCATCTTTGTGACCAACCTCATATTATTGTTCATTCTTATCTTCAACTTTGAGGTTAAATTAATGCTTAAGTCTTCATTTGGGTGTTAGTGCAGAAGGTTAGTGGTCAATACTGGACTTTCAGAATGATGTGTGATTGCTAAATGATGTGTGATTGCTAAATGATGTGTGATTGCTAAATGATGTGTGATTGCTAAATGATGTGTGATTGCTAAACGAGGCCCTTCGCGCATGCACTGTACGTGTTTCCAATATTTCAATTCAGTTCGAAGGGCATTTTTAACCCACCATTGATGGAGCAAAATCTGTGATTCAAAGAATCTTTTGAACATAATTTTCAGCATTTTGATGAAAGAGTGGCAATTTCAAGGTGGTTATCCATAATTGTGTTCCTGAATGAAAAATCGGTCTCATTATTGTTAGGAACAAGAGAAATATCCATGGAAGAAAGAAGTTGGGTTTGTACCATTTCTTGTTATGACGCTCATAATGTACTTATATGTACTTATAATGTGTTATGTACTTATAATGGCGCTCACAGCCCATAAAACTCCCACTCCCACCCTCTCCCCTTCTTCCTCCTCCCAAACATGATTAATAGTAAATATCATCACTTTAAACTTACATCGTGCATCAACCAGCCCCAGATATGACTGGGAAAGAGCCAAATCAACTGCTTGTGTGAATATTTATGAGAAATGCCCGGTTATTTGATTTTACATTCACATATTTAAAATCAGCAACATTTACAAATTAGGTTTCAGAAAACATCCATTTACTGGAAAGAAGTAAATGAGAAATTAGTGGAACAGTTTCACATTGTCCACTGATAATCCTACGAACCAAGTTACAACTTTCCCAGCATCACTTGCAAACATCGTGTGTTGATTGGTCGTTTGCACTCATTGGCAACAAGTTTATAAAACTCTGCAACGAGAAAGTACCCAGCACTCTATCATCCTTTATTAGCAGTGTAAAGACTCTTACGTTGAATGCAATTTACATGTGATGCTCTCGCTACGTGATGCTCCAACAATGCGATGGAACTTTTACTTTCAGCAGAATGCAATTGCTTGAGAAACCAGAACGACACTCGGTAGAGCACATAACTCCGTCAGGATGAACAGTTCACGATTTGTATCCCACTGGTATGCCGGATCTGGATCCGGACCTGAAGCAAAATCGAATTGCCTTGTTCTCGTCAACGCATCGACCAAGTTTTGTCATAACTCGTCCACAATTTTTTGAGATATCGTGCTTCATATTGTTTTTGGCCCCCATCTCTCAATGGTGAAGAATCACATAAAAATGTTTTTTTTAATCCTCGGATCCAGATCTTCACTAAAATCGAATCAATTCGTCCTCATCACACACCCAACCTGTCCATTAAGTTTCCTCCGAATCTGTCCACAACTGTTTTAGACATCGTGCTCACAAACAAACAGACGGGTAAAAACATAACCTCCACCCAACTTCGGTGGGGGAGGTAATAACGTACGGTGAGCTGCACAGCATCCTTTTCTCGAAACATGGCCCGTTTCTCAGATCTAGAATTCAGTCCAACTAGTGATGTGAAATTGAACTCAATTTCTCAAGAATGTGCAGATGTAGTTTTACTGGTTTGGTATACTCTACAATGAGCTTTCAAATAAGGAGACAGGATGCAATTTTGCTATTTGTTTTTCATCATGTTTTGTGAAATCTAAAGTTCACAATATTGGCATCTCCCATGATTAGGGCGAAGCACAAGGTCTGTTGTCTGTTACTCTCACATTGTAGATAGATCAGTGGCTTCTATTTTTTTTTTTTGCCATCTCTTCTCCGGTCTATCTCCGTCTGACTCTCCGAAGTTCCACCAGGATGCACAAGTTCTTACATTACCCCTACCCCCCTCCCCGCTCTTTAAGCTTCAAAAACTCAGACTTTCTGCACATCTCCACTCTTTTGTTCCATATTTTTATCCCGTTTGTGGAAAGGTTCATTTGCAATCTTCCCTCCAGAGATTAAAGCAGATTATGCACCATCTCCATCTTTTCTAACCCTCATTAACCTGACCTCATCAAACTCTCTCACTTCCTTCCCTGTTCGCAGGCTACTGTTTCCTTCCCTCCTTTCTTTCTTCTTCTTCTAGTCACCAAACAGCTGTTCACCAAACGTGCAAACAAACACATTGGTGGCTTAATGGTTCGAGTGCCTGCTCCGAGTCTGGATGGTTGGTGGCTTGAACCCTGGTTGAGTCATGACAAAGACTTTACAAATGGTGCTTGCTGCTTCCTTGCTTGATGCCCATCATTTGAAATTATGAGTGGGCCTGTTGGACCAAATTTTCATTGGTCTTCAATCACAGCCTTGTTTTATACCTGCCTGCTGTACTGCTTGAGCATTAGCTTGCCTTTCACCAAGTCCAGATGGGCTTGGGGCCAGTGTGGGCATTATATATATGTTTGTTGTTATTATTGCCATATGATACTGCTATTCTTATTATTGTTGTAAATGTTATCAGTATTAATGAATATATGCTTTGTTGCAATGCTATGATTGTTTTAGTTATTGATTTTGTAATTATAATGCCATGCTGTGGTGGAAGGACGTATTAAACTGCTGAATATACCTTAACATGGTGTATGTTTAAAACATGAGAAGTCTCCTGGATTTTTTTTGTAGTTACTTAGCCTAATCAACTCAGTAGGGCATGTAGGTGTCTCACATTCCACATCAGAATGCTCCAGTAGAACTCCACAAAAAACATGCCACACACACACACACACACACACACACACACACACACACACACACACACACACACACACACACACACACCTTATCCATTTATAATGTTCTTAAAGGGTCTCCAGGGTTTTAGGTGCCTTGCGGGCCTTCTGGGTTATCGTGGCCTTTTCAACAGAGCATGGACAAACAACCACAGGTTGGTAATATTAGTGCAGACTTTGATGCGCCAAATGGCTTCCTCCTGCATCAACGCTCCTTTGAAGAGACCATTATTATTATTATTATTATTATTATAAATTATTATGATATTAATTCTGTTGATTGACATGTCCAACTGTGCTCCCACCGCCCCCACTGTGAGAATGTTACCCTTTCATTTACCCTTTGCCACCTCACTCTTCCATAAGCCAACATTTTGTATTCAAAAGACCTTTAAACACTTGGAAATTGTCATTGATCTTTCTAATCGGTCCCGACGTGTGTGCTTGCATTGAATTCTGACTTTGATCGATGCAACTAACTCAGTCCTCTGATGTTATTTGTTTTGAATAACAGATGTTATTCCAGTCTTGTATCATCTCTCTTCTGGTCTTCTCCCAAACTTTTGCCTCTCCACCCAACCCTCACCTCTCAAGGTCACAGAAAACCTCATCAGCCTCTCCAAAGATAAACATAGTGCTCACTTCCGATCATTCAGGCACATCTTCTCTTGTATGTGGAATCACCTTCCGCCGTCTCTCTCAAACTATTGCCTACAGGCATTCAAGCTGGTGCCCACTGTGATTACCTCATGGTCTCTCCCATTTATACCTGGAGTTGGCTTAATGGTTAGGGTGGTGGGCTTCGGATCCTAGGGTCCTGAGTTGAAATCACGCTCACCTGTTGAATTAATACCAGGTGGGGTTAACTTGGCCTGTCATCCTTCCGAGGTCGACAAAATAAGTGCCAGCATGCTGGTATACTGTGTCGGAGTGGCGACCCGTCCAGGATTGTGCCCAATAGCCAAGGAGACTGCTTAGGCAGCACCAACGCTCTGCACAGAGAATGGTCCCAATCTCCTCTCCTCCTCCTCTCCCATTTCTACTTCTGAGCTTTTGTACGTCTGCTGAGCTCTCTCCCTATTTTCACCTGCGAGTCTTCATGTCATGCCGTGGTGCAGCATCTGTGCATTCTTGTCCAGCTGTTTCCACTTTTACTCCACTTTGTTTATTGACCCTTCACCCTTTGTTGTTCTGTTCTTCCATGAACCTTGACACATGTAAAAAAAAATATAAAAACCAGAAAGAAACATTCGGCAAAATCCTTCTATCTTGACTTGTAATCACAAGACGCAGCTCTTAAAACAACAATAATGTAGTTCACTGCAGTCATGGAGACAATGTTTCAACATTAGGTTTGAAGTGCTGCACTAAGACCCCGAGACTTTCTCATCAACAATAAACTAATGAGACCAAGAGGTTGAGACACACTTTTCCATTTCGAAATGAGGAAAAAAAAGAAATGTAGTTTTTGTGGAGTTAAATGGACGTTTATCTTCCGTGTCCAAAGACGCTGACCAGGATCTGTCACAGATATGGATCAATGTCGAAGTGATGAACCTGACGAAGTTACCAGCATGGATTGAGTTGGCGTGTTCAGCGTTTTCATCGAAGCATTTGGTTCACCATTACACCGTAGCCTGGTGTTCGCTTAGCGGTTCGGGTGGTGGCTTGGGATCCTCGGGTCCTGAGTTCGAGCCCCGTTTTCCACTGAATTAACACCAGGAGGTTGACTCAGCCTGTCATCCTTCCGAGGTCGGCGAAATGAGTACCACTATACTGGTAATAGGGGCACTGCATCAGCGGCATAGCCGGCCGGTAACAAATGATGCAACTAGTAGCCAAAAAGGCAGCACGTGCTGGGAACCATTACACCCACTCCTTATTGGAGTGGCAGGAAAGGTCATGTTATTGTCCTCTCTGGGGTATATATATATATATATATATATATATATATATATATATATATATATATATATATATATATATATATATATATATATATATATATATATATATATATATATATATATATTCCAGTAGATCTAAGCTTGGGTCCATTAGTCTGTGGGGGACACGATAAGCATATAATACCTCAAGAATGTCGGGTTTCATACCTTTAAGTTTAGTGTTAAACAGCGTAATTGTACGTGTTTGTTGTTCATCATAATTTTTATTTCCGGAAGGTGTGTCCCAAGAAATTCCACGACAAACTATTTATAAACGTTAACATGCCGTCTATCCAAGGAGGAAAAACCCAATGGGGAGAGGGGATATTATTAGTATGAATATTGTTTTGTAATAAGATTAATAGGATGCTTTATCATTAGTATTGTTATTATGTTTGTTTTCAGACGCGTCCTTGGAAAAAATGCCACAATAAGCTATCTAAATAAACCTTCACATGGATTTCACCAAAGGCAAAAAAAATCCCTTGGGAAGGGGGGCAAATGAAGCTCTGCAACCTCTATTGTGTGACCCTCAGTCTTCCTGTCAAGTTTGGTTGAGATTGGATAAGTAACGACCAAACGTATCGTGGTCAGACAGACACCAAGTTGAGTATTTAGTATGATCACGTGTTTCAGATTAAAATCCATTAACCTACGATGATTTGTCCATTGCTTGGTGGCATCGTTGCAATTCACGTGAAAAGTACAATGATGTTTCCTAATGTATTAATCTTACATGTCATACATGTGCTGTAGAAGCTCCTAAATTAACTTTGTTCACTGTGAATAAAATAAAAAAACTCCAATCGCTATTCCAGAAAAATCAGTTTTGGTCCAAAATACTACGGCTGTGAATTGGTGAGTGATCTCGAGCATTGGCAGATGCAACCAACTACTACCACTCAAGAAAACGTTAAATGTGTTCAACTGCTAGTTCTAGAGAATCCCCAGATAATGATACTCTGTCTGAGGAGTCTTCATTGGGCTACTGTCTGAGAAAATAGAAGCCTGGAGGAAGTCTTTGGGTCACAGATCAAACGTCATCTGAGGCTAAGTCTGCTCTTTCCCATGCGGTACAACATTAGAAGAGCAGTACTTGTTGGCTGTGCTTTTCATTGGTTGGCTACGCTTTTTGTTCGTTGAATAATGGATTACTCCAATTGCCTTAACAAAAAAGAAGAAAAAAAACTATATATTTATGTATCTACTGTATAACAGAGTGCAAACAAATAACATGATATCTCACAACTAAGGATGGAGCAACACATCTGCTGGGAATTTGATTCCAAGTTTTTGTAAAACAAAATTGGAGTCATTAGTTATTAACCTGTTATGATGATTTGATTATTTTGGCGTGACACATATAGGAACATCCAAATTTCGGAAAGCCTTGATGTCAGTAGATCCACAATGGACTTTCTGTTCACAGAATACACACACATGCCAAGTCAAGTGCACGAGCCGGAAAAGGATGATTTCCCTCGAGGTTAGTGGTGGTGTCCAATTCATGCCAAGGAATCCGTGTTGGGAACGGTAACTATATACAAGAACGATTTTTCTTTCACATCAAAGGCTGCAAAAAATATTCATATTCACATGCACTAACCCGAATTAATTATCACTTTTGCAAGTTAATGTTAAACAATCAAATGTTCAATACGTGTATTATTTGATTGTTCCAATATTGCTGCTGGACTTGGGTAACCCTTTGGGTTTGTTAGAATATATATTACGTCATGTACGGTCTCGGTTAAATTTTCTAATTAAATTTGCAAGCCCATCATTTTTTACTCACCTGTTCGAAGAACAGAGAGCTATAGCGATACCCCCGGCGTGAGCATGAGCGTGAGCGTCAGCGTCAGCGTGAAAATGTTAAGGTTTTTGGTGCAAGTTATTTCCTTTCTAATGTTTTTATCGACCACACTATTTTTTACTGATTACAATATACAAATACATATATTGCTTTAAAATTATTTGGATCAGACTTCACTGCAATGCTTTATAAAAAAATATTATTAGACTAGTTTACTCTTACTTCAATCCCAGAAACAGTGGGTGTGGATTTTCAGATGGAAGGATATAAAAGTGTTTTAAGAATTGTTTTGTTTCACGTCACAAGCATGACTTTTTCACACCAGTCTTTCCAAGAAATGTATGGAGTGTGTGTGCACGAGGCATCCTAGATAATAAGCCATGAAACTTTGTGAAACATTATCTCAGGATCAGATCAGGATCAGAGTGGAGATTGTACACAAATCACATGCAGGACAAAGACGTGCATGAGTGATTTTGCAATCATAATATTTGAAATAATGTTACGTTACGATTTGATATACGGTAGTATAAATTTACTCGTTCAAAGTGTTCCTGGGTTTTCCATACATTTCCACAAAATAAAGTTTCCAATTTTTTTGTTGGTGTCCGGCTGTCACACTGTGGTTGATACAGCGATTACCTGGGAGACCGTAAAAACTAACAACTGATGTTCAACTTATTAACAACAGGATTAGGAGAGCACTGGCGTTGCCTGCTGCTGTTATAATCCTGTTGGCATTTTGAGGAAATTAAATTTGTTTTTCCCCCTATATTTTAGGGTTGGGGGGGGGGGGGTAAAACGCCTCTCCAAACCCACTAAGTAATGGGGTCGGGATCATTTAATATGACCTTTCACGTAGCTACAAGGGCTTAGGCACTATATAGCCAAAAAAAAAATCCAGCTCTTTTCAAAGTTTTCAAAGATATGTTTTTGCCCAAAACACTCCCTCGCAACTCACTTATAAGTTTGACGAAGATTCATCCGTTCAGCCATTTCTGAGAAAAATGGCGACAGACAGAAAAGCATTTCTCATATATCGATTTCTGTATCATAAAGAATACATGTTATACGTTTTCACCATGTTATGATGAATGAGCAACCTCCTTGTTAAATATTACGTAATGCTGTAATCCAAGGCTGTTATCATTGTTACAATGATCTGCTCCTCTGGGACTGCACAAAGTCTTGATTCTCACAATGTATACTTGTTTTTTTTAAAAAATATAAAATTGCCCCGATATCTTATAATGTCCTTACAATTGTGATTTTGAGTTTCCAACCGAATGACCCCGTTTTTATCCATTTTTGATCCACACAAAGTGTTTTTTACCCGCCCTTTCTCGCCGGAAGATTCGTCTGTATTGGGTGTCATGTGAGAACAGCATATATATATAATAATGTATATATATATATATATATATATATATATATATATATATATATAATGTGTGTGTGTGTGTGCTGTTGGTGTATGAAGGGGAGGAGGACAATATTTCACAACTTGATATACATATAATAAATACATGACTAGTTAGCACATTGTCACTAATCAGGAAGTCAGATTCTAATTTTGTGGACAATTACGGATAGGGGTTGATAGCAACCCACTTTTATCACATGATGGTATTTCTTTGGCTGAAATTTCAACCAGTAATTGATCCACATAATAGCTAAAATAGTTTGTGAAGAAAAGTTAAGCACTGACCTAATGATTTTGTACAGACTTGTGAGTCATCAAACAAGCCGCTTGCGCATCACGTCCCCAAACAACCGGTGCGTCGGTCTCTTGCTATTTATTTGTAGACGTTGATTAATGAAGATTATACCTGAGATTAACATGTATTCATCATGTTGGTCTCAAGAAGCTGGTTGTAAGCAAGATGTTTAAAAACAAATGACAAAAGTAGTCCATGATGGTAAAACGATGATTTTTTTTTCCCGAGGATCTACGGCTCATGACAGAGTGGCCACGCATAAATCTCGCACACACCTGCAGACAGAGAGATACCGGCCAACACAGCACTGGATCTTTGTTTAACGTGAGACGAACACAGCCGTTGACCTTGAGGGAAGTAACTTCCCAGAGAAGTCTGGGAGCTGACGACATCATCTAGTGGCTTTGATTTTTTTTTCAACAGTCAACGGGGCGTTTTAAGCAGAAATCCCCCTCACCCCCCAACCAGATGCCAACCCACAGGGTCCGTGCTCTATTATCTGAATACGGAGCATCAAGCGAGGAAGCAATTCCATTATTACATTCTTTGGTGTGACCGTAAGGGTCAGAATGGAACCGCCAGCCTACCAGACTCAGAGTGGCCACTCTCACCAGAATGCCACTGAGTATGGCTCAAACTATGGAGATATTTCAAGTAAATTGCATTTCTAATGTATTTTCTGACAGGGGTTTATGACCTGGAGAAATTAAATTTGAAAAAAATATAAAAAAATAAGATGAGAAAATTGTTTATAATCACAAATTGTCGTTTGTAGGTATTTCATTTATTTTTTTTTTGTTACCACTTTTCCATACGCAACCAAGGCCTCGCGAATGATGGATTGAAATTTTACAGAAAGGGAAATATGTGGAAAAGGCCCAGCGGGAATGCGTGAGTCAACCGAAATATGACATCAAATCAGAATTAAATTGCTGCTTGCTGTAATGTTGTGCGAATATGAAGATACATTCCATCAACTGTCAGTGGTGAGAAAAAAAAAGATCCACGAATAACACCGAGGTGAAAATAAAATATTCATTTCTTTTTCACTTTGTATGTCAGACAAGTAATCGTCGTTGTTTGTCTGTGGTTTTTCTCCATTAATTTTTTTTAATATTATAGCTAATGGTCAATTTGAGGCGTCTGCAGTGTAAAGTTCAAATGGATGTGCAAGGAACACTACGTTAATTGAAACATGCTTCCATCGTTAGTGTAGTTTCAGCAAACAAGGCATGGACAAGGATTGTGCAGATTAAAATCGTCAAGAAGTCGAGATAATAAAAGAAACTTTTCTTTTTTTACTGAGAGAACGAAATGAACATTTATGGTAATGACAAAGAAATCTGTTTCTTCAGGTGATTATTACCTTATTGACGCAGCAAGTGCAATAAACCATCGAGATAAGCACAGAGCTCGAGATAATTAATTAAGAACATATTAGTTTCTGAAACCTGCAAGAAAATCTTTTCCGTTCAAAAAAAAACCAGAACAAATTTAAATAAATAAATGTCCATTTTATTTAATATATTATTTTTATATTATTATTTTTTTTTTTTTATTTGTGTGGTGTGGGTGGGTTTTGTTATTGGATTATTTTTCCTTGTGTTTTGTTGTTGTTTTGTTCTTATATGTTTATTATTTATTTATTTTTTGTATTGTTTTCTGATTGTTGTTTATTGTGGGTGGGGGTTTTAATTGATTTTTTTTTTTTTTTTTTATATTATGTTTTTTTTTATTATTTATATATTTTATATTTTTTTTTTTTTTTGAATTTTTTATATATTATTATGATTATTTTATTGTTTGTTTTTTATATTTTTATTTTTATTTTTCTTTTATTATATTTTTTTTAATTATTAGTCATAATAAAATTATATTAATATAATTAAATATTTATTTAATTTAATTATTTATATTATTATTTTTTATTATTATTTTATTTTTTTTATTTATGTTTATTTTTTTTTATATATTTTTTGATTTTATATTTTTTCTTTTTATTTTTTTATTTATTATTTTTATTTATTGTTGTTTTTTATATTATTTTATTTATAATTTTTATTTATATTTTATTTTTATTTAATAAAAAAAAATTATTTTATCATATTATAGTATTTTTTATTATTTTATTTTTAAATATTGTATTTTTTTTTTTTTTTTTTAATAATAATATAATAATAAATTTTATATTTATTTTTTTTTTTTTATTTATTTGATTTATTTTTTTATATTTATATTATGTTGTTAATTTTTTTTTTTTATTTTTGATTTATTATATTTATTTTTTATATTTTAGTATTTTTTTATATAATGTTTTTTTTTTTTTTTTTTATAATTTTATATCATTTTAATATTTAATTTATTTTATTTTTTTTTTATTTTTTTTTATTTATTTTTTTTATTTTTTATTGTATTTATTTTGTTTTTTTTATTTTAATATTTTTTTTTTTATATTTTTTTATTTACTTTTTTTTCTTTTTTTTTTTTTTATGCCTGGTGTTGGATTAATGGTTCGGGTGACGGGCTTTGATCCAAGGTCCTGAGTTCAAATCCCGCTCAGCTGTTGAATTAATACCAGGTGGGGTTAACTCGGCCTGTCATCATTCCGAGGTGGGCAAAATGAGTGCCAGAAGTGGTACACTGTGTTGGAGTGGTGACCCATCCAGGATTGTGCCCAATAGCCAAGGAGACTGCTTAAGTAGCACCAATGCTCTGCACAGATATGGTCTCAATCTCCTCCTCCTTCTCCTATGTCTGTCTGTCTGTCTCTATCTGAATGTGTGTGTGTTGCAACACCAATCATGGCAAAACCACCTGGCCAATTGCCACCAAACTTGGCACATAGACCAAGTTCGACCTCACGGTGAACATGGGCTATTGAGTTTCATCTGTTGTCGCGGGAGTTCTGGAGGGAAAGTCGAAAAAATTATTGAAGTAAATGTGTATCGTGTGGTGTCACTCGGTGGTGGTGCAGGCAGAGGGTATTACAAGTCAGCTGTGGAGATAACTTGCATTTTTGTACTGCACACGTCCCTAGAGAGTGCGAAGCCCCAAAGCAAACCTCCAAAAATCAGGGGAGGCAGTGAGGGTGTGGGAGTCTATCAGGAGGGGAAGGGACAGGAGGAGGACCTAGGCATTCCTGGCAACGCTGGGCACCACTGCTAATTTGTAAGTAAATATTTTACAAGTTGCTTTTTGACGATAGTGCAACATCGATAAGCTGGCAACTTGGGGCACAGCAGTTGCCGGATTTTGGAATTTGCCAAATTACAGAAACTAGAAACAGCCGCTTCCTATGGGAGGCGGGGGACGGGGATGGAGTGCGTGGGGAGGGGGGGGGGGGATGGGAAGTGAAGGTCTTATCGAGGTCGGTCGATTTTGCCCCGTGGATTGTTCCCCACTTGACAATTCTTTATTCGAGTCACCTCAGCATTGATTTGAGCTGATTGATAAATGTGATGGGTTAACTAGGACAACACTTCATATGAGCTGCTCAGGTGTAGTTGACTTTGAGTTTGGATCACAGCTTTTTGAAGAATCTGATCAATGTGAATTAGAGATTGGTAAATGACAATCTTGGTTTATTCTCACCAAAGCTAAGCTGTATTAATAACAGTCAACGTGGTTATAAAAGTAAAAATACTAGTGGAAACTTCGGGTAAATTGATGATGCTCATAACATCCATATATTGTATACTCCTAAATTGCAAAGATATGTGTGTGTGTGTGTGTGTGTGTTACAAAGTAACTAGTAAAAGTACCCATTCCAGGTGATGGTAAAAATGTAAGTTAATCCACCCATTTCAATTAGTTCATGGAATTTTAAAAGGTTTTGGTGCAACACAATTGTTTCACTCTTGTCTCCTGATTTCACTCAGAGTGAAAGCTCTGAGCTACTTATACTGCCCACTGCGAAATGATGGTGAAACATTGGGCGGCGGAGGTTGGATTTGTTTGAAAAGAAGACTAAATATAGTTATTTTAAATTGTGTGTTACACCATGAAGATCTGTGTTCATTTAATCCAGATGTTCATGTTCATTTTAAAGATTACTGGAAGGAACAATAAAGTGACTGACTATTATAATACGTCAAGAAAAGTGAATATAAAATGCAAAATAACCAATCAGTAGCTTTTCAAGAGCAGTGTGGGAAGCGGCCGCCATAAACGGGAGATAGATGAACCCATGGACGAACACCAAGGTTCAATATGTGCATATGTACGTATATACTGTACATATATATATATATATATGTATATACATATATATTGTTACGGCTGTGGAAATTTGCAATACACCAGAAAG
>CM068966.1:75148526-75163845 GCA_035128595.1 Eptatretus atami | reverse complement strand
TCGACGGCCCAAAGGGAAGTCACCATTTTCTTTTCGGGGTTTTGTATGGATCTTGTGGCGCAGTGTCTTGTAAAGTAGAAACTGCTTAAGTGACTGTACATTTATTAATTATATTCGGTCGTAGTGCTTTTCCTTGCTTTTGTTTGCCTGCTTTTGCTCCTATTTGCCTGCTTACGTGTTGTATAATAAATGTCCTTGCTTGTTGAACTGTTTCCCGTTTCGTTGCATCCTTTCCTTGTTTGAAAGTTCCATCTTGCATCACGTAAGGGATTGGTAGTGGGTGTAGACACCCAATAAATAATCTGAACCGTTAAGGTCGACGATAACTCCGCTCGGTTATCCCTGCAGCACGGAATGAGCCGCTTAAGCGGTTCGTGTCTGGAGTCGACCTGCGGCGTGGTAAAACTCCTCGGTACGCTACCCGCGTGTACTTAGGTATATCGACATTCGGCGATTCACCCTATTTCGCGCGGTAGAATGCGGACTGGGTTGTGGTGAGGTTAAATCCCACCCGTGGCTAGCTCCTTGGCGGTAGTTCCAAGAGGGTCACGACTGAATTGTCCGTTCCGGTGGGCGACGCGTCGCGATTTGAGTTACGTGGCCGATCGCACGCCGGCGGGCGCGAATTCGTAACAATATATATTATATATAAATATATTATATTAGAAATAGTATATATATACATATATATATATATATATAATATATTATATATATAGAAACATATTTATATATATATAAAATATATTATATATATATTATAAATATATTATATATATAGAAACATATTATATATATATAAATATATTATATATAGAAATATTAATATAAATATATGTATATATATATATATATATATAATATATATATGAAGAAGGCGCTTCCAACCAAAAGTAATAAACTAGATTGACTCACTAATTTGAGCAAAAAAGTGAGAGCAGACCCGTATATATATATATATAGATATAAGCAGACCCGGTATATAATTAGTGGAGTCAATTCACTTTTTTGCTCAAATTAGTGGAGTCAATCTAGTTTATTACTGCTCTCACTTTTTGCTCAAATTAGTGGAGTCAATCTCAGGCAACGTTACGAAATAAATCATTATGAATCTGAATTAAATCAATGTATTTTGTGGATGTGGAAATGGACCCCCAAGCATTCAGAGACAGTCCAGACATCAAGAGTCAGTTAAGTCATTAGTATGTGTGATTAGACAGACCCATGCCCTTTGTCCAGGAGATTGGGGGAAGGGGGGGGGGTCACAGTATATGTTGTGAGATAGTCTGTTTCATCCCTCATTTAATGTTTCCCTTCCTCTACCCACTTTCAACTTTCTCAATATTTCAATCTACTTCAAATCCAATCTCAATCCATCACTTCAGCTTTTAAGCCTACATCCATCAGCCCACCATCCATACATCCATCTCCAATCCCTCATCCTTTCATTTCACAACCTTTCACTTCCTGTGCTCCTCTCAGAAACCTTCTTTCTCGGTTCATTAATTCCTCCTCGTTATCTCCCCAGCAATTTTCACCCCTTGAGCCTCGTACTGTTTTAGTTAATAATCCCCAAATCAATATACTTTTGCTTCTCACATTCAAATAAACCCCTCTTTCCTTTCTTCCTTGCATTTTCCCATAATAATGCGATATGAACACGGCATTAGAAGGGAGTAAAGCACTAAAAGTGGAGTGCACCATGGCAGAGTAATCTTACAGAAGGATAGGTGCCACTCAGTTATTGGAGACGGTTCTCGAAGCCCCTCGATATCTCCACGAGCCAGGAACCAACGGGGATGTTGTAGAAGCAGGCATGAAGAGGACGAAGAGCTGTGACCACACATGGTTCAATCGGCAATAAAAGGCCGGAACAATGGAGCAATCTCTCTCTCCAATCTACCAAGCTCTCCTTGCCTTTTCCAAGCCCACGCTGACGTCCGCCTGTTCAGACCACAAGAGCCGCCACTGGGGGAGCTGGGGCATCACAAACTGCACAAGTTTGCAGGAGCACCACAAGTTTGCACAAGCGCAAAACTGCGAGAGGCTGCTCCAACCTCTGCCATTGTCTATCTGGACCACGAGAGCCGCAGCCATTACTACCTGCGAAAAACACACCATATCCAACATGCATCAACGCTCCCGATATTCACAATTCCCCCCACTAATCCTGACCTGCATTTGGGATTCACGCAGGCCCACCTGTCTGTGTAGGGTGAGTCAGGAGCCAGACCCATGCTCCGCTCTTCCTCCAGTCTGCTCATCTTTCTAAATTTGCTTTCCTGGATAACTTATGACACCTGTTCTGTGTTGTTTGTCCCAAGATAGGTAAGAATGTGGAAATGGGCTCCGTAAGCGTAAAGGTTAATCACTTTTCTTGTGTGCCTTTAATTGTGAGTCCTGTCTGTGAATTATAAATACATACTCTTTTGATTGTTTTTTTGTAAATACATGCCCATGCTCTTTGATTACCTTATAAATACTTGCAAAATGATTGTTGTACGTGTGTGAATAAATGCTTGCTGATTATAACTACTATGGAACTGCTCTTTTGTCTTTTCCTTAATTTGTTTGACGTCGTGTGTACACAATAGACAGACGGGAAGATTTTGTCTCACTGATTGGCTCCACTGGTTTAACCAACGTCCAACCTACGGTTTCGCTCGGCCGTAATCAATAGATGGGTGTGCGTTGAGGGTGCGGTCCCCAATTGGGATAATCAACCCACCAGTAGGTAATGTGGTTTTATTGGACACGAGGATCCTGCTTGGTTTGGTGTCCATGGTTGACAAGCAACCCACCGGACCACAGAGTTATCCGTGGCTGGTGGCCTCAGGTCGGGAGGTCAGGGAGCGGGATTCAAAGAACCCTGGCATAATAACCCCTGAACCTCGTTCTGTAACAGTATCAAAAAGGAAAGATGGGAACGTAACATGATGATAACTCAAATTGGCTCTGTTGTAAACACCATGCAACTTGGGAACAGCTACAACAATATGACAATGACTGTTTTTTGTTTTTTTCCACTTTGGTTTATAAGTTTCAGATCCACTACTTAACGACTTAGAATCATAAATTACGACTCTTGGTATTGCCTATAGCAACTCATTAGAGCATCAACAATAGGTTCATTTCATAACTTTTGCTGTATTTTCATAAACTTTTAAATAAAGAGCTCATTCTAATCCCTAATTCTTGATTTATTTGAGTTATTTAGCTGCTTACAGAATGCAACCACAATCCACTTCATCAAATATAAAAAGCTGAGATTTGTTATGTATGCCGTCACTTCACTGATGAGTTTAATCAAAAGACAACATGTTGTACTTCACAAACATTCTGCTCTCTTCAACCTATAATGGTACAATTTGTCCGACATCTTCCATCTGCTTAGAAGCCAGGAAACACCACCCTCATCAGCCAACTTCTTCTTCTTCTTAACAGCCACAATTATTCCCACGTTCTTGTGGGGTTTGCCAGGGGTGGGGGAAGGGGAAGTTTGGCTCAAGTCTTTCACGAACTGGCTGGCCAAGCCTGGCGTTCGACGAAGGTTAGGGCAGGAATTTGTAATTTGGCCAGGGTGCTGGCAATAGCTTTCCTACTCTTCATGAAGGACACCGTGTGATCTTTAACGTCCACCAACTAATGCCGGCAGATGGGACTCCCAGTTTATCGTCCATCTAAGGTAAGGCACACACATTGATGAATCACCTTGCATGTGAAACACCAGGATGATAATTAATTTATAGCTGGATGAAGATTCCAACCCAGCCTAAACAGTTTAGAGGTGAGCATGCACACCTCTAAGCCATCCTGACAGCCCTGTTTCACCACGTATATGGATATTCTGTGCTCTGCTTCACTGATATCCCCTCCTTGGCTACTTTCTCCACCATTTACGATACCTACCTTGGTGATGTAATCACTGTTTTCATTCCAGCCAGTGCTTTGTAACAGCCATCCAAGGCACCGGATTGTTTCTGGCTTCACACATCGTTCTTCAATAAGCTTCTGTTCCTTGATGAGATGGACCATCTTCCCAGGTACTGTTTTTTGGGGTACAAATCACTTTAACATTGTTTTCGTCCTTTTTACTGATTTCAGCAGCCATTTCACTGGACCAGTTGTAAGTGACAACCCTCGGTGCAGGCTTCGCTCAGTGAAAATGTTCCTCAAAAAAAAAAAAATCAGTAAATTCATGTTCCAAGGCTTCGGTGGAGTAATGGTTAGAGCGTCTGCTCCGAGTCTGGAAGGACAGCGTGAACCCCGGCCGATTCATACCAAAGACTTTTAAAATGGTACGTGCTGCTTCCTTGTTTGACACTCAGCATTTAAAATGGATAGAGCACACACACCGATACCTCACCTGCGTGTGAAACACTGAGATGACAGTTTATAGCTCGATCAAGATTGGAACACAGGCTAGATAGCTTCGAGGTGAGTGTGCGTACCTTTGCCACCCTCTTCATAAGCCAAACTTGCTGCTTATATATGGTGGTGGAAATAATCACTTCTGCTTTGCTGCAAAACTCTGTTGCTTGCTTTGGTTTTACCCTCTGTTTAAAATGAGTGAAATGAAACATTTTGAAAATTTTGAATTATTCTCACTCAGATTTCATCATCACCGTAATGCATATCGTTTTCAAAATTTCTTTATCGATTTTTCATCACAGAATAATTAGTTACATAACTTATCTGTGTATATGCTGTTTAAATCAATGACGTACCATTATCAGTATATACTCGAACTTTGAATTAGTATTGAAATTGCTATCGGTAACATCACCTTCGTTACCATCTTCGCTGCTTACTGGTATATCTGTATATGGCATGAGCAAAAATCACTTCAACGTTACTGCAAAGCTCTGTGTTCAATTCTTTAGACTTAATCTCCGTTTATAATTAGTGAAATGAAACATTTTTGAAAATATTGAATGACTCTCAATCATATTTTGATGGCCACTCGGTAGAGTGCTAACCTCAACCAGGTTGATTAGTTTACGTTATGTATCCCACTGATAGACCAGATCTGGATTTGGACCTGAACTAAAATTTAAGCAGCTTCTTGTTGTCGCCGAAGCAACTCATCCACCAAGTTTTGTCCCATCCACCAAGAATAAAAAAATTATTATATCCGGATTCGGATCTTCGCCAATATCGAATCAATTCGTACTTGTTACACTCCCAACCTGCACACCAAGTTTTGTCCAAATCCGTCCATAACCTTTTCAGATATGGTGCGATATATCGTTTTAGCTCCATCACTCAATTATGAAGAATCACTGAAAATAACTTCTCGGATCTGGATTCAGTTCTTCACCAAAATCGAATCAATTCTTCCTTGTTACATAATCAACCTGCCCACCAAGTTTTGTCCGAATCAGTACACCACTTTTTGAGATACCCTGTTCATAAACAAACAAACAGACAAACAAACAGACAGACAAGACAGGGCTGAAAATGTAACCTCCATCCACTCTCGGTGATGGAGGTAAATTACCCTTTATAACATTTTAGAATTTAGAATTATCCTTTGGAATTACCCTTTAAAACCCTTTAGAATTACCCTTTAGAACCCCTTAAAATTGCCCTTTAGAATCCTTTAGGACATTCAAATGATCCTTTAGAACACATTGGAATTACCCTTTAGAACCCTTTAGAATTACCCTTTAGGACATTCAAATGATCCTTTAGAACACATTGGAATTACCCTTTAGAATCCTTTAGAATCCTTTAGAATTACCCTTCAGAATGATCCTTTGAAATTACCCTTTAGAATTACACTTTAAAACCCTTTAGAATTACCAAGCAGAACCCTTTACAATTACACTTTATCAAAGGGTGGAGTAGCCAACAGCCATCCAATTCTCGTGCTCAAGTATGTCTGCGTGCATCTTCCTGCAGTTGGGTTACATTTTTATGAGGTTGATGGCAGGATTTGCACTCCGGCCATCGTAAAACCCTTCACTCCGCAAAACATGCTAAAAACGCAAAGAAATCCGAAAACCCACTCCGTGTGAGTACCTCCTGTGGAGGTGCCCTTTGCATGGCAGCTCACTGGATGATGGGATTGGGGCAAAGCCTTCGGGATCCCAACTATTTGATGATAGGAGGAAAAACATGGGGTAACCTTCTCGGGTTGGAATGCAGTAGTGTGTGTCAGGGTAGTGCTCAGGTGTCGTCCATCAGACGGCAGTCTCCTTGTGTTAACCTGAGGCGGTCACTTCGGGTGAGAGCCTGGAATGTCCTTTCACTAAGAGAGGATGATCACCTGTCTGTTACCATCTGAGCTCAAGCGTTTGGACATCGGTATTGCAGCACGCTCTGAGGTTTGTAGACCGGATAGTGGCGAGATCATGGCGGGTGGTTACACCGACTATTGGTCTGGTCGCTCTGATGGTTACCATGCACAAGGAGTTACTGTAGCTGTGTCCAATAAGCTGAATCCAACAATAATTGAGGTAACACCGGTCAACGAGCGTATTATGAGACTAAGGACTCGTCACTCCTTGGGTGTCGTTTCCCTGGTCTCTGTATATGCTCCGACTGAGGCGAGTGATCCCACCGTGAAGGACGCATTCGAAGCCACGCTCGAGTCTGTGGTTGATCAGTGCCCCAGACGAGATACATTTCGAGTCTTTGGGGATTTCAATGCATCGACTGGAAGTGATAGTGATGGTTATGAGACGTGTGTTGGTCCCCATGGGACTGGAACAGTGAACTAGAATAGCACAAACTTCCTTGACTTTGTAAGAAGTCCTGGACTTAGGGTGGCCAGTTCATGGTTTCAGCGCCCACAAGCTCATCGCTGGACTTTGTATTCCAACGCTGGTGGTGTGGCAAAGGAGATTGACGATGTGCACATTGATGGTCGCTGGAGGATGATCCAGAACTGCAGGGTCCACTGGAGTGATCAGTTCCTCAATACCGACCGCAGACTTGTTGCAGCAACTCTGAAGTTGCAGCTTAAATCTGGGAGAATGGTACCATTCCAACCTCGGCTGGATGTTGGCAAACTCAAGGATGAGAGGGTAGCTGAGGAGTTTGTGAACAGGACGAGTGGAGATTTGGGGGTCTGGGTGCTTTGGGGGATCCTGAAGAGTTGTGGAGTGCCTTTAAGACCACCGTCCTTGATGTTGCCGGTGGATGTCTTGGAACTCACCGCAGGGCAAAGAAGAATTTTGTCTCCCAAGGGACACTGGATACCATTGACCAGAGTCGCAGGGATAGGCTTAATGGCAGAGGTGAGCTGTTCAGGGAGTTGAGGCATAAAACTGTACTTGTGCTGAGGGTGAAGAAGGAGGCCTATGCGTGAGGAATCTGTGAGGGGGTAGACATCACTTGTGGTGAAATGGTTCTCGTCCTGCTTACAGGGGAATTCTCGCATTGCGTTCCTCCAAGCTTGTCCTCGGTGTACTGTAGTTTGACCGGAGGGTGGTTGGCTCTTGACAGAGGTGTCTGAAGTGAAGGACTGCTGGCCCATATACTTTGAGCAGCTGCACCAGGTTGATCCACCAGCTGTTGAATTTGATGTCAGGTGTGTTAACATACCCATTGCCGACCCTCCAATGAACTGCGGTCCACCTTCTTTTGTGGTAACACAGGCTGCAGTGAACCGGTTGAAATGGGGTAAAGCTCCAGGGATCTGTGGCATCCATGCTGAACTTCTCAAGGCTGGTGGAAATGCTGCACTCGTGTCGTTGCATGCAGTTCTGTGCTCTGCCTGGAACACAGGCACCATCCCAACTGACTGGAAGAGGGGGCTTGTTGTCCCTCTCTGGAAAGGGAAGGGTGATCGCCAGGACCTCACCAACTACCGAGAGGTGACGCTGCTCTCTGCCAGGCAAGGCCTATGCTTGGATAATTATTGAAAGGGTTCACCACCATCTGCTTGAACACCAGCACCCAGAGCAGACAGGCTTTACACCAAAGAGTTCAACGATTGACCATATCTTTGCTCTTCGGGTCCTCTCCGAATGCAGACGAGAGTTTAGGCAGGGGCGCTTGAAGCCTATGTTGATCTCTGTAAAGCGTTCAATTCACTGAATCAGGATGTCCTCTTCAAGGTTCTTGGTCTTCGTGGGGTGCCACCGCAACTGATCAATCTGATATCTGAACTATACTTTGGAACTGAGAGTGCTGTGAGATGTGGTGATACAATCTCTGACTTATTTCCAGTTGTTACTGGAGGTCATCAGGGGTGTGTACTGGCCCCCACAGTTTTCAGCACTTGTATGGACTGGATTCTGCGGAGGATTTCGGAGAGTTGAAGCTGTGGTGCATCGTTTGGAAATGTCAAGATCTCTGACCTCAATTTCACAGATGATGCAGTCATATTTGCGGAGAGTCTGGATATCTTTTTGGGGGCCCACGAGGTGCTGAATGAGGAGTTGGAGCCACTGGATTACAGGTTTCATGAATCAAATCTAAGATTCAGGCTTTCAATGACATAATGGATGCTGCTATCTTGTCTGTGCATGTTGAGGTCACAGAGAGATTCGTTTACCAAGGCAGTGATGTTCATGTTTCTGCTGGCTGTGAGAAAGAGGTCATTCGGCATCTGATTCGGGCCTGTGGAGTCATGGATCACCTGGATCATGGGGTGTGGTGCTCTCAGTACTTGTGCAGGAGGATGAAAGTCCGAGTCTTCAGGTCCTTGGTGCTTTCAGTCTTGCTCTACGGATGTGAGACTTGGACTCTGACCAGGGATCTGAGACGGAGACTTAATTCCTTTGGTACCAGGTCTCTTCAGAGAATTCTTGGCTATCTCTGGTCAGACTTTGTGTCAAACGAGCAGTTGGTGAGAGAGACTCAAATGAGATTTATTACCTGCATAGTCCGTGAGCGTCAGTTTCGGCTGTATGGACGTGTGGCTTGTTTTCCTGACACTGATCCTGCTCACCAGATTCTCTCAGCGAGGGAGCATCGCGAGTGCAGAAGGCCAATGGGCCGACCATGTGCCTCATGGTTGCAGCAGGTTGATCAGCATCTCAAGGAGATGGGGATGGGCCAGGAATCTGCCTGGGGGATGGCCAGATGGAGGCCCCTGGAGTACCGGCTGAAAGTGGATGCAGCGATGCGCTGTCCAACGCATGCTCCCATACCCAACCTTTCTTACCCTATGCAAAGACACAGCCTTCCGTTGATGCAAAGTGCAGGATATGGAAGGGAGGGGAAGAAGAGAATATGGTGCATGAGTCAGCGCAGTGTATGGAGAGGTGCAGAGTATGCAGCACAGGTGCTGGAGGAAAGGTTTGAGGTGTGGATGAGTTCCTCACCCAGACGGGTCAAAGGGTAGGCTCGTTTATTGCTCTTTGTCAACTCTTTTGTGTGTCTCAAATAGAGAAGTTAGGGGGGTTTAGAGATAGAAAGAACAGATCGTGTTTGTCAGTATGGAGCCGCTGTGCAGACAAGGATTACATGCCTACCGTCCGTCCTCAAAACCCTTTTGTGCACACCAGATGGTTTCTCCTCCAGCTCAACTCAAACAGGCTGTAATTTGTAACTTGTACAGACCGTGACCTTTAACTTGTACAGACAGGCAGGCAGGTTCACATTGCATACCATACAGGCTCCTGGGTGTGTCAAGCAGGCACCGAAATGCAGCTCACACTGGCTTATATCGCCAATCAGACCGGGTGTATCTTCAGGCAGCAGAGTTCACTGCAACACGATTTCATTGTCCTTGACCGAGCAACCCCACCCACTCACCGCGTGGCATCCACCATGTGGCTTGCACTTGCTCGTGCAGCTTCCCCATCGTTGTAGGTTATGCCGCGGAATTGTAGGTCACACCACGATGTTGTAGCTTACACTGTGGAGCATTGTATGTTATGCAGTGCATTGTATATATAGGTTATGCAGCGCTCATGTTGGCTTTGAATGTGCGTCAGTGTACTCATGGTGTCAGTGTGGTTGTGGTTTGGGAAGGTGCTGGGTAAGGAAATAGGATGGGAAAAGGTTTTGAGGGGATTGAAGAGTAAATTGATTGAATTAAGGATTGACGAAAAGGGTTCGAGAGGTAAAGGTTGAAGGATTTTTGGGAAGCCCAGGGAATAGAGGTTCAAAAGCGATAGGGTGAGGAATCGGGATGGATGGATGGATGGAGGAGGGATGGAAGGATGGATGAAGGACTCTTAAGAAAGTGAAAAATCACAATGGGGATGGAACATGCTAACACTCACAACGCATCTTCCCCGTTCTTGATACAAGGGAAAGGTACTCGACTAAGAACATTTACTCATGAAATATCTAACTAGAGAATCCCTTTATGTGTTGAATGCTTCACCCTGGGATCCATTTCCATAGCCGCAACAATATACATGTATATATCACACAGTGCTCTCCGAATGGTCGAGCAAACCTCCCATCCACCAGATAATCTACTTTCTTAACAATCCTCTTGAGGAAGTTCAGTCATTCAAACTCTTGGGTCTCACTATCAGGAACCCTCCAAAGCTTGCTGATCCTCCAAAGCAAGCCACCGATAGGGCATCATCTATCATACAAAGTCCTTCCTTGACACACCTGAAATCCTATCCACCTACAAGGCCTTCATCAGCAGCTTGATGGAGTACTGCTCTCCCCTCGAGGCTGGTTCCCCTGCCTCACATCTTTTCTGCTTGATCTTGTCTGGAAACAAAGGCTTCAAGGTTATTGGAATCTCCCACTATGAAGCCGAGTCTATGGGCCTATCTCCTTCGCCATCACAGACAGGTTGGTGGTCTCTCTGTCTTCTACCGCCTCCTTTCTGGTTTTGCACCCTCTGCTCTTTCCATGCTTTGTTCCCCCCCCCCCCCACCCAGGTTTCTGTAGGGCACACACGAACCACCATCTCCCCTTCTGGTGAAACTACCTAAATCCAGAATCACTGCTCACCACTCAATCATGCCTTTTCTTACCTGCATGTGGAACCAACTTCCACATTATCTTCAATCTCATTCTTCCCTCCATCTCAGATTGTTCCTTATCCAAAACCATGATCTTTTTCAGCCTTGTTAACCCCCCCCTTACCCCACCCAAATCCCTCCTTCCAAATTTCCAGTTTTTCCTCCTGAGAGTTTCCTTCTGCATCCATCTTGTCCACCCCATGCATCCTCTGCTGTCCCCATTCCTCCCCACACCATTATTGTCCAAGTCTCCCTCTATCTCGCCCTTCAACTTTTTTTTTTGTATACTTAGTTGAGGCTCATACAGTATATATAACAATGGGAGCAGGAGACAAGAGGGAGTGAGAGAGGCAAGCACAACAACAGTAGGGAACAGGGACATCAGGAGATGTGTGTCAGAGAGAGGGATGGGGCGGTGTACGCGGGTACATGGGGTAAACAGGATGGACAATACAGGGACTTTCAGGTAAGAATAAGGAGAAAAGACAATAAAAACGATCGTGCACACAAATGAGGAAAAGGTTAGGCCTCAAGGAACCCGATATGAAAAGTGTTGTTATTTGGTGTTTTCCTATTGTTGGTGTTTTCCCCCTCTCTGCACTGTTCCTTTTGTCCTGTTGTGTCCTGATCTGTTCTGTTTACTAATACTAGCCCTTCCATGAGCCTTGACTATGTATACAAAATAAATAAATAAATAAAACGTACAAAGAAACATCACCTGTAATTGACAAACCCAAAAGCCCAAACACAAAAAGCCAAGAAGCTGTCTCACAAGGATGAGCAATATTTCAAGATAATATATTTGAGGAATAGAAAGAAGACAAAAGTTGAATTGACAACAGAACTGACAGTAGGCTCAGGTGTCATTGTCCATCCACCAACCGTATGAAGGTCATTTTTGAAATCAGGACGTAAAGGATATATTGTAGTAAGAAAATCTAGACTGTGAAGAAAGGGAAAGACGACTAAAAGGATAAAATATGCACAAGGACACAGAAATTTGACTACGGAACAATGATCAAAGGTGCTTTGAACAGATAAGTGAAATTTTCAGTGATTTGGATTAAAATGAAGACGGTATGTGAGACAAAGAAAAACTGAAACTTATAAAGAGCCTTGCTTGAAGCCAACAATTAAGCATGGAGGAGGTGCAGTTCAAGTTTGGGGGTGAATATCCTCAGTGCTGCTGGAAAATTGATGGTACTGCATGTTGACTGCAGCAAGGTACAAACAAATTTGAATCCACCATGCTATCCCCAGTGGTGCAAGACTTATTAATCCAAACTTCATCTTACAGCAAGATAATGATCTAAAACACTTCAATGGGTGATTCAAACTTATTTGCAAAAGAAAGAGGAAGCTGGAGTCCTTCAATACATGGAATTGTCCCCTCAAAACCCAGATCTCAAGATCATTGAAGCTGTATTGGACGAGTTGGACAAAGAAAAAGTAAAAACAGAATCCCAGAAACTTAGATGATCTTTGGAGGGTCTTCGACGAAAAGTGGAACACCATTCCTCAAGAGTTGTTAACAATAATTCATATTTGAGAGTGTCTCCAGAACACCATAATTTCAATGGTTTTGAAGGAAAAGTCTGGACGTAGTTACAATTAGTTTATATCAAGATATATTGTGTATAAATTTTGATATTTGAATTAGATTTTTTTTCATGAAAGGTGTAATTGCATCGAACACAAAGCTTTAGTTTCCTTATGCATCAGAGTAGAAAATTGTCCATTGTTCAAGAAATAAGGCACATCCATAAAATAAATAGCACGAAGCACTACTCTACCGATTTTGAGCCAAACAGGAAAGAGCAACTTAGCCTCGGTAGGTTTCATTCCTAATCCATTAACTTCCTCAGGCCGGAAGACGCACGCCGAGTCTGCTCATAGCTCACTGCCCAGTTTCAGAGCTTCATGTCAAAATGAAGTAGTTTACAGAGTCCCAACGAGGAAGATAATGGGCTGTCAAAGAGTGGGCACCTCCGTCAGGACAACTCCAATCCCAGCTATCCATGCCAAGCATGGGGAAAGTCATCGTGAAATTGAAAGCTGCAAGAAGCACTAACCTTGACCATCAAAAATCACCTTGACAGTGAAGAGAACACTGCATCGGACTGTTCGAAGGAACAAATCTGACTCTGTTAAGAGTATGGTACATTTTGCCAAAACATATCTTCATGAACTGAAAATGAAGTTCAGAAAATCATTCACATATGTTGAGTCAAGCATCAGCAGTTTTTTAAAAACATTTTTGCATTAAACAAATTACCTTAGCATTTGCATAAGACCCCATAAGGTTGGGATGAAACACAATGCCATTGGCACGAATGTCTTGTGTTGTCATGACATGCAATGGTGCTCACATTGGAAGCCCATGAGACTTTTTCCAACAACGTTGTGCTTTCCATAACATGGAAGAGCTGCTGCCCAAAAGTCTTTGATCACTATTTGTTTTTTTTTCATGTCATCACATCGAATGGTAGAATTAATGTACTGAATGCCCTGAGGATGTGTTGGATGTGTTGGAACTGGTTGTATCAAAATGACCTTAAAATGTTCTTTTATTAAAATAAAATGAATTGTACAGAATTGCACTTCCAACCTAATTGAATCTGGAAGCAGATGTTCAAGTTAGGGATTACTGCACTTGGAGGTCCCAGGGTATATTAATTGGCTGCATGAACAAAATGTTCTTCCACCTTATCAATAAAATCGTTGACTATGATTTTTGTGATGACTGCGTTCATGTAAATCATATCTGTGCTGAATTAGTTTGGTTTTTCAATTTGATTGAAGGCGATGAAGTTAAAGTTTTCCCATGTGCCACAATTATTTGCAGAACTCTGCTGGTTTGGTGTTACACATGGTAATAAATCTACTCAAGTTTGTGTGTGCATGTGCTTGTGCATACTTGTATGTGTGGGTAATTTTTTTTTAGCTCTCATAGCTCTCATACGAGCCTTGACAATGTAAACAAACAAAAATTTTTTTGTGCGTTAGTGTGTATCGTTTGTTGTTATCTCTCTATGCAGGTTAGAGAAGGTGGAACGGAGTCCTCCCAGGTCTCGAAGTATGTCCACCTCCGTTTGGGTGAAGGGGTGGAAGCGTGTCACGATTCATGGACTGTGAGGTTTTGTTGTTCTCAAAAGTGTTTGTGTGTGTGTGTGTGTGTGTGTGTGCATGTTTATGTAGCCGAGACTGAGCGATAATGTGGATTTACATTCCCCAGAGTCAGCTTAGGAAGCGAAGCACACAGGGGTAGCCATGCAGGACACGAAGCATGGCTTCCATTGATGTTTCCAAGATGTTGACAGGAACAGTTTAGCACAAGGATAGCCACAGTGAGAACACATACATTCGTAATTTCACATCATTTTAGAGTTTTGTCCTTGTACGAAGTAAAGAAAATATAAATAAATATGCAAATAAATAAAATATAACAATGCTCCTTTCAACTTAATAACAATGAATTACTTCCACCAACTTGCACAAACTTTTTGTCTCAAATTACGAATCATGAAATCTCTTTGACCAAGTGTGTTGCAATGTATTACGAATTTGCGTAATGAACGGGTTATACGCTTGAGATACATTTCCAATTGGATAACCCTTTAAAGGAAGAGGTGCCTGAAGGGTGATTTTAAATAAACACCCCAGTGCTGAACATTCAGTCCAACACGGTGTGCTCAGCCCTTCGAGTAGATTATACTGAATGAAATAAATATTCCACATTACTTCCCAGCAATTTAAGACTGCACACGCATGCATCTCATTCACATGTTCTCGATTCTTCACTGGTACTTCATGAAATGCATTCTCAGTGGTAAGAATGTCGACGAGTGTGAGATCCTGGTACGATTTTAAGTGGAAACATATACCGGCGATTTTAACTCTCATTTGCTTTTTAGAACTATTTTTTCCTGAAATGCACAAAACAACAACTTTTCTGCTGACCTCATATGATTGTCTTTTTCAGGATTTATTGTCATGAAGGTCATGGGGGGGCCGAGAAACTCACCTCGAAGCTGTCTAGCTTGTGTTGGAATCTCGGCCCAGCTAAAAACTGTCATCCCGGTGTTTCACTAGGCGGGTGATTCATCAATGCGTCTGCCATCTTTCGGATGGACGTTAACCTGACGTTCCGTCTGCCGCTATTAGTTGGTTCGACATTAAAGATCCCACGTTGTCCTTCATGAAGAGTAGTCAGCTATTGCTGGCACCCTGAACAAATTCCAAATTCCTGTCCTAACTACCTTAGTCGAGTTCATGAAAGACCTGGACCAAAAACCTCCTCAAGCCAACCCCACAAGAATGTGGGAATATTTGTCGCAGATACAGGAGAACAAGATTGTGATGAAGGTCATGGTAGCTCAAAGTAAGAAGATATCTTCATATTTCATGTGCAAAGTGGATGAGTGTGGTTT
>CM068966.1:75106194-75121974 GCA_035128595.1 Eptatretus atami | reverse complement strand
CAGTGTGCACAAAAATTAAGAAAATACATCACAGAAAATCCATTTTACACCATCAAAATGAGCCATAAAACCATTTCATGATGACGATGGTGCAGTTTTTTTGTGTGCATCCAGTATAATCACCAATCTTTTAAATCAAATATCTAATCGCATGGCCAAATTCAATCTCAGTTCTTTACAAAACAGTTTGATTGAAAAGTGTTCCATGTTTATTCAGATCCTAAAGTATGATAAAAATCAATAGTGGCTGTCCTGCAAACTTTCTGAAATATAACAGATCTGAACAAACGGTTAGTGCAACTTTCTTGCCTCATTGACCTCCAACCCACCATAATTTGAGCCTTGATCAGGATTGTCAGCTGAAACAATCGTTTCCATTGATGGTTGAACTCAGAAACTGAGGCTATGCACAACAACCTTGGTTCTTCAGTCAGTCTGGTGATCTTCATGACAGAGAACCTCTCTCACACCGTAGAGTTTAGCTGGCAATACTAATCCAGGGTTGCACAACAGGAAGGTTATTTGACAAATTAATGGCTCTGGATTTGATGATCTCTGACCATAAAATCTGAATTGAAAAAAAAACATTTAAATTTAGGGTGCACTTTTCTTGATCAGGATTTCAAGAAATCTTCCCTTTAATAACACTTCCACGATCAGCAGATTGGCACCATTAAGCATGAAGTACTTGAAAAGAGCAGGAAAAACCGACTCATTCTTTAATTCCTCATGCCTTTACTGTGCCAGGCAAAAGGTCAAATACACTTGGCTTTCCATTGTCTTGCCACTGTCCACACCATCCAATGAGAGCTGACCTTTCTTCCCATTGTTTGTAAATTGTGTGTTTTCAGTGTGGTGATTAACTAATTCCATTACAGCCATGTTAAACACATTCTTAAAGTATTAAATTCACATTAATTTGTAATAAATAATTTTTGCAACTTGCGATTTTGTTAATAAAACTAAAGTAAAACACTCACACCGTCGTGCAATATTATAATTTCTTTCCACAAAGTACAAGTCCGATTACCTGGTAAAAATGGCCATAAATTCCTTCTCTTCAGTGTGGAACACTTAAATGGCTAGCTAAAATACAACCAGCTACATAGCATGACTCATAATTAGGAGGGGTTAGGATAAAGGTGTCCATCCGTTGATTATTTAGCATATATGGAGCATTCAGACATTGATCAGATAGTACGTAAGAAGTAGTTGGTTACATATCAAACAAAATGCATTTCTTTTCCATTGCACAAGTGCAATTCTTGAGTCAACATTGCACCGTCAAAAATCCAGGCATATGTGTAGTATACACCTGTAATTTCCAACTAAACAAGACTATAACATCTTGTACGTTTGGAAAAAAATTTTAGGCTTAAAAAGAATTCATGTGTGTGACATATTATAAAAGCATCAGTATCGTTTTCATATGTACATTAGAAAGCGATATAGATAAATATCTCAAAGTAGTCATTGCCTATGCTTTTATTCAAATCATGCTCCTCCATCTGACTGACTCTTGTGAACTTTGCCCACTCTTGTTGGTCTTGCCCACATTCCCGATTTTATTCAATGACCTTCATTCCTTTATTTCTGCTCACTCATCGCCAGTACATGGCCAGTTTCTGGCCATACAACCCCTTCTCTTTTCTGTCAAGTCCCACCATATTGCTCTTTTTGTCGTATTTCTTGATCCCCCATGCATAGCACGTGAAAAATCCATCTTCACCTGATTTTATCTCTCTATGATATTTTTTTTCCTCCATGTTACCTTCAACCTCTTTCATGACCATGTCAGCCAGAAGATTCTCAAGATTTTCTTATGGCCACTGTAATGAAAGACTATGTTTGCTATCTTTTGTGATTTTCCAAGAATCACATCCAAATAGAACTGAACCTCCCGTTTCCCTCATAATCTCAGCTCATTTTAGTGTTATATATGCCAGTATTTCTTTGATTTCCAATTTTTGTCTCATGAAAGATCCCTTGCCTTTGTATCCATTGTAAATAGCTACTCTCCCTCCTGTTATGAAAACCATGACCTCTTACACAGCGCCTGCAAAAAGTATTCACCCCTGACCAATAAGGCCACATTTAGGATGAATTCCAAATTAGTAAAACAAATTTTTCCAAGAACTTTTTTATTCATAACACGAGAGATCAAACTAAACACGGTTATATTGAAGGAGGTTACGTGTCAGAATACCTGCCCAAAAACACAGTACAAATCAAAATCAATGTTGTAAAAGTATTTCAAGCAAATCAAAATTCAATGTGTAAAAGTATTCACCCCTGAGTCATACTTGGTGGAAGAACCTTTTACAGCAAGACTGCCCACAATTCTTTGGTAGATCTCTACCAGCTTACAACAGTGAATGTGAATCTTTGCCCATTCTTCATGTTAAAATTTCGTAGTTCTGCTAAGTTTTGACAGTATCTCATGACTTTGCAAATCTTCAAGTCTCACATTATATGTTCAAATTGGTTCAAGTCAGGATTGATTTGGGCCCACTCAAGAACATTTATTTGCTCTATTCACCACACCAGTGTGGCTTCAGCTTATGGTTCAGATCATTCCTGCTGAGAATGGAATCTCCTACCCATTCAGATTATGGCTGGGACTCAAGTCAAGCTTTCAAATTATCTTTACTGCAGCTCCATTTGCCTTTCTATCCTGACAACTTCTAGTCCTGCTATGAAAGTAGCCCAACAGGATATGACACCACTATGCTTGAGCAATAAGGATGACTTGAGCGTGTTGTGCAGTGTTAGGCTGATTGCAACCAGACGTAACGCATTTTAATTAGACCAAAAGTCAATTTTTTCTCGTCTGACCACAAAACTTATTCTCCACATGCCTGCATTTATCATAAGATGCTTTTTGCAAACTCCATATGAGCTTTTAGATGCCTTTTTCAATTCTCTTTCTTGCCACTGTCCATAACCTGCTTTTGTGAAGGAATGATATTGTTTAATGAACACTTGATCCCCATTCTGACATAGAGCTTGCAATCTTTCAAACTAATTTGATTACACGGACACCCAACCCATTTACGCTTACCCGCTGCTGAGTTTGGATGGCGACCTATCTGTAAGTTGTGGTATATACGTCTTCCACTTCTCAATGATGGATTTCACCATCCAAATAATTCCTTCCTTCATTTCACCCGTCCTTCAGTACCGTACTCAAAGGGATAATGATGACTTGGAAATATCTTATCACCCTCTCCTGAACGGTGCTTCCCACCACTTTACTGCTCTGACTTCTTGCAAAGCTCCTTGTCTTCATGTTTGCCTTTTGTGACCACAGTGAGGTTGCACCTTAACCACTCCTTAGATAATGAGAGATAAGTATTTAAATTTAAACCATTGATTACATACAAGTGAAACCTGTTACACTATGTGTAACCTTTCAAACAAGTAATTCCTCTTAATGATTTAGGCGTTAACATTACTTATGCAAACTGAGAATGATCTGATTCTCTTTCAATCGAACTTATTCACATTATCTGCATTTTTAAAATTTATCCTTGGAGTAGTTTGTGAAAACTCTATATAATAAATTGATTTGAAAGCAATCAAAATAAGCTCAGGATGCATTGAAAATGTGAAAAAATGAGGATGAATAGCTTTTGCAGCCACGTGTGAGGCCACAGGCCATAAGCCAAAAATATAACACCATTCAACTCTAGATTGTTCAAATTGTTGCACATGATTATTGTGAGCAGCATGTATCTTCATGCTTTAGTTTGGCTGTGTTAATTTCAGCCCCTCTTGCACTGCATATCCGTTCCTAGTTACTTTCTCCTGGCAGTTAGAGAAACTATGACATCAGACAGATTCATCTTTAAAGCAGAGTTCCTCGAGCTTAAATTGGTTCCTGGCAAGATTATCCCATTCCTTCTCGCCTCATTTGTTTTCCACAACCACCCAGTCCTAACACCATTAAAATAGAAAAGAACCAACATTCAAACATTGTCTTGTCCTGTAGTAACTTCAAATTTGATGACAACTTATTGTTGCAAATACAATTACATCGTATCATTGTAGCACTCTTCATCAATACAATGTATCTGGTACTCCAACAATGTCCAGTGTCTTTCCACATGCCTCTTTATTCATATGTCAAGCATCTTTTCAAAAGTCAGAATGATAGTAAAGGCTTGCATTCCCATTCATTGCCATTTTTTATGATTGTTACCCCCAGCACGCCAAACAAAAAAAGCAGTTAACAAATGCGTTTCACTTATGCTGTCTGTCTGTCACAAACGTCAGTTCTATTGACGAAACAACTTCATTTCAATTGAATGTTATATTGTTGAACATGAAATCGAAAAAAACCAAACCTATACTTTAGCAGTATGTTGGCTCTAATTTGACCCGATTGCGCATGCGCAGAGAGGAGTATAAATCTCTATTATAATACCAAGCTTCCACCCCCCCACAAAAAAACCGGCTCGCTGTCACACGATCCCTATGAAATTTCATGTGCACTTAAGCGACATGCCGGACCAATGTTGGAATCTGCGTTCGCATAGACCACTTGCATTTCACAATGCTATTTTTGTCATTCCCCGTAGGTCTTCCGTCTCTACCAGCCTATGTTGTACGCTATCCCGCTGCATGTGCACGGTATCCCTAGTATTTTTTCTGTTCTCCTGTCTGGCAGGAAACAAAATTGAAAATCATTCCAAAAGGAAAATCCTGGTTCTTAAGATGCAGAAAGACACAAACAATCGCCTGAATAACTTATGTATCTGTTAAATAAGGTGTGTAAAAGACCTATCAACGCGATAAACGTCTGAATGAGGATTTTTTTTCTACAACCTTCAAAAGCTTATTTTATTTAATTGAAGTATTTCAACACTAGAACACAAATCTCCTTATCTACAACTTTCAAAACCCTTCCTTTTAGCAGTACTTGGCAAAAATATTTACAGCATTTTGCTCATTACATCCAATCAAATGCGTCGATTGCAACCCCTGCCCATCCCTGTTTATCAAGACTGCAGTTGGTAATTGTCTATGAACTCTCTATTCTAATGTCGAGAATCTTTTTCCTGCATACCCTGTTTCTCCTAACCACTTGTTCCTTTATTATGTGCCGTCAACACCCTTCTACATTATGTATCATCTTCACTCTGCAACCACTTTCTGTCAATCGCATCTGGTCACTCTTCAGTTCCATATCCTTATGTCGCTTTTCTTGGTAGTTTGATTATTAACCAACATTTCCATTCCTCAGCATTTTTTTCTTGCATTTCCATATCTCGTTTATTAAGCTATAAGTTATATGTTGACACTTCTGTAGCCGGCATTTGTTTATCTGCCCCTTGCCTCCGATTTATTAGACTTTTATAACATGGGACAACTTCAACGTTGATTGGCCCTTGCAATTGTTATATCCCTCCTGTCCATTTTCTATCATCTTCTGTCATTGTTCACTCTATTCAAAACCTTGAGTTTCTGCCCATTTCCATCCGCTCTCTCTTTGAAAGAGTGTAATTTCTTTGTTGCTTTCACTGCTTACCCCCATTCCCCCCTGATCCCCCCCTTCTCACTAGTAAGTTTTTAAACTGTTCCATGTCTCCTTCTCAGCGCTGTCTCTGCTTCTTCCGCCATGTTCTCCATTTCATTATTTTATCCTCTGTTAGCTTTGTCTTGAATAACATTATTTTCAGTCCTTCCTTATCCTCTGGTTTTTGCAACTCTTCTAGTATGTTCTAGCTTTTCCTCTCCTCCAACGTACATTCCATGTATATTTTTAGTCTTCCTAAACTCAAATAACTTTCTCTGACAACGTCATTAATCACATTTATACATCTCATCCAATCATCAAAGTCAATGCCATTCCTTTTTCTGATGCTGCAAATCGTTCTGTACTCTGTGTGTATTTCCCCACAAATCCCCCACTTGAGCTACTTTCCACATCAAATCCTTCCCCTTGTGATGTTCCCGCTCTCTTCAACTTCAGTGCAATGACAATCGGTAGTTGTTCATTGAAATGTCTGCTCCTCTTTTAACTCTTTACATCTGTCAACATCTCTCAAACCCTCTTATCATAAATTATCAATCTATGGCTCCTCTTTGTGATACCAAGTTTTATTTCTGCCAATAGACAGAGGTTATTTCTCACCTCTGTCTGTCTGTCTGTCTGTCTGTCTGTGAGCAGGATAATCCAAAAGTATAAGATAAGATTCGACGAAATTTGTGAACAGGTTGGGTGTTGACGAGGAAAATTGATTTGGATTTGAAATGGATGCTATAATCTAAAAGTTATCTCCAGTACAGAATACAACTGATCTCTTCGTCTTGCATGACAGCTGCTCCAATGCACCAAGCAGCTGGGTGGTGCATGATCTTTTCAGTATGAATCCATGAGTGTGCGCTCTACTGAAGTGTTGACAATCTGAAATAGATTGTCGTCATCATTTGTCTACGATAGCATCTCCCACAAGACTCTCCAATAGTTGCTGACAACCGAAGTTGAGGCTATTTGGCGACAATTCTTAGCGGCCTTTCAACGCCACTCATATGATGGGTTTATGCTCCCCAATCTTCCAGTCCTTGGCAATATTACTATGCAAGAAATTTATGAAATCATTCGGAGTTTGTAATCCGTTGCAGTTTTCTTAAGGCTCGAGATGCATGCCAATCTACCAGCAGCCCTTTTAACTTCAAGATTTTCTCTTCATGTTCTCCTCTGTGATAACAATGTCTTTTCAGTCTGCCACAAAGTGTGCCTTCTGGCTTCTCACTTGCAGGTCATCATCAGAAAATAACAAGGGACAAAATGTGTCCAAAGCCGCGTCATAAAGTTTGTCATTCACCAGAGAAGAAGAACAAGAAGAAAAACCGGACTCTCTAAGTACGTTCGCAACGTGACGTGGCTAAAAAGTGCTGGCTGAAGACGTCATTTCCGGACTCCAGCTTTTTTTATCTCCACCACTGAAGGTGGATTAGATTACTTTTTCACCTCTGTTGTTCTGTTTTGAGCAGGATATCTCAAGGTATGGACGATTCAGCCAAAACTTGATGGAGAGTTGGTGACAAGAACAAACATTAGATTTAATAACTCCGATGCAATCCGCCTATCAGTGAATACAAAATCTAAAATGCCATCCTGTCGACGATCGCTCGACTGAGTGCTTCTAATCTTGCTCTGACTGTCACTTTCCCATGTTTGCCAACAATTTTGCCACTCTCTTTTTTTGTCTCAATTTACTGTATGGCATATTTCAAACTCCCTATATTACCTCACACCGAAGGTGGCAGAGGCTATGTTTTCACCCCGTGTTTATCTGTCTTGAGAGATATCTCAAAAAGTTGGTTGATTCGACAAAATTTGTTGACAGTTGGGTGTGACAGACGATTTGGTGAAGATACAGATATGCTAAACAGAAATTTAGATGATTTTTCATCATAGAGGTAGGCCAAAAAAACTATTATACTCTACTGTACAGCATGATATTTCAAAAGATTGGTGATGATTTGACCAAAACTTCAAGTGGCATGAGTGGTAGGTGACAAGAAAAAAGCTATTTGATTTGTTTCATCTGATTCAATCCCGCCTATCGTGTGGTACCAAAACATAACTATCAACCTGAAGAAGTGCAAACCGAGTGCTGTTCTTTAGTTCTCGCCCCAAACGATCGAAACTATTACAATGCCCCGTCTGTGTGTGTCCTTGTCTATATATTCACTTTAAAAATGGATTTTCTCTGCAACCGTTGTCTGAAAATGCAAAACTTTAAGCATAGAGGACTCCCATTGGAGAATATTTATTCTAACTCTGAGTCATAGGTCACATGTATGGCAGCCATATTGTTTAGGGAAAAAATTATGAACTCATTTTCTCTGAAACCACTTCACGAAAAAATGAAACTGCAAATGTCATCAACTCCCCATGGGTATATAGATGATAACGATGATGTCATCAGTAAGGTATTCCACCATAAATTGTTGAATGAAAATCCTTATCCGAAAAATCTGAAACTTCATATATCTATTAATTCAAGTTCCGCGTGCGGATTCCACCCTACTCTTCTCCAGCCCAAATGTTAGATCAGCGTCAAACTAACAGCACCGCCGTCTCCGTTTTATAACGCCGGCTGCTCGCCACCACCGGTTACGTCCTCAGATTCACGATACAAAATTACAAGCCTGCTGCCTTTCAGTTGGGGAAAATGACCCTGGTACAGACGGTTTGTCAGAGACCGAGCGAAAGTCTGCCAGTCCGTAACCATTTGTTTTAAATACAAACCATGAATTGTTCCTCAGACGCACGAATAAACCAACGCGCAACTTTATATGACAGCCAAATTTATTGGGACACATCGGAACACACACAAGCAAAACATCCGAACTTATAATTATCTATACCCGCTTTAACTAGAGAGCTACGGGTTTTGAAGAACCCTAGCGAGATAAACCTTAGACAACATGGCAGAACAGAGAAAATACTGTGATCCTCTGGACGAGACGGAAAAGTGCAAAGCACGAACCGGCTCGGGACAAGCCATGTCAACGATTCGAGCTGCAGCGTGCAGATGCGCAACGCCGTCCTTTTTCACCCCGCTCACGCACACAGCCTCGGCGCGTTCAAGCCCCTAAGGTCACGCACAAGAGTGAAGATCCACAGTAGTCCCAGCTGGCCTTTCACAAGTCCAGATACAAATCCAGCCTGCCTGCTCACGCACTAGCCAAATGGTGTTGGGCTCCGCAGGCGAAATCCGACGGATGAAAAGCGTATCGAGCCGCCCCCCCCATGCCGGAGCAAAACAAGCAGGGCTCCGTGTTGAATCAGGAGAAACTGACGACTGCATGCTGGTCCATCGCCGAGGAGGAACAGCCGCTCAAGTCCTCCTCATCAAGCAGATCGCCGACTCGACACCAGCAGCCTCTCATCCGCAGAAGCAGACTACTCATCCGTTCCTCTTGCCTTTCGGGCGCCTTTTGCACGAAAGCGATCGCAAAACCTCATGTAGTCCCTCTTACTCCGATCGCCCATCCCTCATTGCAGTCCCTCCTCTCCTGGGCTCCTCTTCTCACGAAAGCCCGATGCCAGACTCACAAAGCCCAGTTCTTTTACAACCGATCGCAGACTCCCCATAGCCGTTCTCATCCACAGAAGGCAGACTGAAACTATCCAGTTCCTCTTGCCTTTTTCGGGGCCCTTTCACGAGTAAGCCAAATCCAAAAAACCTCATGCAAGATCCTCTTTACTGCCGAGCCCCGTGTCAGGTCAGTAGTTCCACCCTGCCTTCCCGGCGCTCGCTCTCCGGGACATCCCCGGACCCATGATTGTCCACCCTCGAATTGCAGCTGCCCGTCCACCAATCGGCCCGACACTCTTCACCGACCGACAACTCTCAGAGCAGTGGCGGGGCTAGTCGAGGGAAGGAAGAAAAGAAACCACCCTCGACACACCACGATGTGAATAAAGAACAGCCTGCTTACACCTCCCCAACACACATTAATGTCCAAATTACGCAAACAAACCTGGCCAAACATGCATTTAAGGATCGGGCAATCCTATATTAATAACACTAGCCATTCACGCAACAAATATGACCGGATGTGGAGAATAATTAAATACACGTATAACCTGTGGCCAAAAACTATAGTACATAATGGGTGCATGTATGATGCGGTATATGGGCCATAATTAGCAGTGCCATATATAGTTTGTTCAGTGAACAAGATATTTTTATTCAAATGAATGGCGAGGTAAGTATGTGCTCTATGATGTACCTTCTAGTTGATTTGTGTTCACTGCTGACGAGGACCTCTCTACAAATCCTCAATATTATCGATCAATGACATATGTTCTTTATGGGTATCATCCATCATCGGATACCAACTCTGTGCCAGAGCGTTGGTGCCTTAGCTCTCCTTGACTATTGGCCACAATCCTGAATGTCGCCTACTCCCATACAGGATAACAGCAAGCTGGCACTCATTTTCCCAAACCTCAGAAGAATGACAGCCAGATCAACCCCACTTATTAATTAAACAGCCAATGAGATTAACTCGGATCCTCGGTTCCCAAGCCACCACCCGAAACCATTAACCAACACAAGCATTTTATTGGACATTTACCTATGCATAATTTAACTGCCTTTCCTTTTTCAATACTATAGTCTTTCCCATGCTCTGCATTATCCTGGTGTAGGGCTGTTATTACCGTCCAGGTAATCATCATTTATACATCGTCAAAATTATCTCACAAGTCAGCTTGAGAAGTATATCGTTGTCCACTGTACAGTTAGACTCTGAGCAGTTATATCATACGTATAATGTAGCTTGCAATGTTAACATGTAGCCAAAACTCAGAATGCATTTTCATAAAATTAAATGAGTACAAACATTGGGAAACTTAAGCTAGAATTCGATTGTAAAAGAAATTGTTGCACAAACACAAAAGAATTTAAATTTGAAAACTAAACAAAACAAAAGAGAAGCACTCGGAACGAAAAAAACTAAAAAGGATTTCATATTGATACTTGACAGTATGTTCCCAAATGAAAATCACAGGACTGAAAACATCTGAACTGTTTGTTTATCGTGGAAAAGAATGATTATTACGAACCTGATTTGCCATGAATCATTTGGGAAACTTAGAAGAACAGTACTCAAGTGTTTTTATCCCAGTGTAAATGTCACTTCAGCGGGTAAATCATAATAATGTTACAGAGGTTTTTTCTTAACTATATATGTTATTTTTTGAGCCGTTCACTAAACATTTCACAACGCTTTTGCGACGAGTCTGAACGCAAATGAACTACCATCCACTGTCGAGTAGGATCGTTATTTAAAAATTGCACACTACATTAATTTGTAAACTAATTTGAATCGACATGGAACAGTCATCATTTGTTAATCTAACCAACTAACAGATCTCGGAAACATAGCACAATGTGAAATGTGCTTCAAGCCTTCAACTCTTTCCCTCCACCCTCTCCCAAAGCCCAGTCCTCAAAACCACTCCCAACTTCTTCAATCCTCCCCTCCCCCACCCCACAACTCCTCATTCCCCACCCAAGCACCACCACCTCTCCTAACTTTGTCCCATCTTGCTCCCCTCACCCTCCCCATTCCCAACCAAAATTTCAAATCCCCTCCTCATTCAAGCCTTCAAATCCCCACCGACCACCCCCCCACGCCCACAACTCCTCAACCCCGCTCCTTCCAAAACCCTCACCTTATCCCTCCAGACTCTGTCCCATCTTTGCTTCTTTCCCCCTTCTCAACCCAAACTCGTCCTCCCTCCTTCCCATCACAAAGACAAACAGGCATTCCACATCAAACAGTAATTAACGTTTTCCCCTCCCCCATATCATGTGACACCGACTTCAACAAACTGCCATTGAAAACAGCTACATGTAATGGCCCATTCACGTCGCCTGTCCAACTCAGTCCCACAAAAATGGACAAAACACCTAGATTGACATGGGTTTTTATAATCCCTGATTTCAAGTCGTTTTTGGGATGTGAATTTTGATGGGTGATGGTTAGGTGCTGAGTTTTTTGTGGTTTGGGTTGATGTGAGTTTTGCTGGAAGGAGAAGTGATGAAGAAGATTGAGGTTTGAGATGATGTGAAGTTGTGTTGTGTGATTGGAGTTTGATGGAGAAGATTCTGTGATTGGATGTTTTGAAAAGAAAATAATGCAAAATTAGCAAGGACCTGCGTAACCTTCGTGTAAAAACACCTGCTTGAAAATGCCACATATTATTTGGGCTCATTATGGACAACAAACCGCTGCCTTATCATTGACCCATCTTCACCAGACCCGTCAGCCTATCAGCCAAAAGTCCTTATCGCTGTTATTGGTCATTTGTACAATGAAGGAAACTTGTAGGACAATGCGCATTTAGTAGACACTCGAAGATTCTTGTCACTGAAGTAAGCAACAACATGGTACTGTATGAATTTTCATGTAAGGTGATCAGGCAAACTATCCAACCAAGTGGGTGGAACCGAATGTACACACAGACGACCGCCGAACAAGCCTCTATCGATTCTATGCAGAACATCTTTTTCCCATAGCATCTTTTTCATGCGGGTTACAATGTTGGACGGATCGACCACTAAGTGAAGATTTCATATTGCCACCCACCTTGAAGTTATACAAATTCCTATGTTAATGATGGTATTTGTAATGACTTAAGATGTCAGTTGTGGCCAATACAATCACCTTATCTTCGCAATAAGGAACCATGATCGTAACGTCATCAACTAATTCTGGGGGAGATGGACACCCAGTTAACCTTACATTCGAGGAAGGTGCACTCACGATGAATCACCATGCCTGTGAAACACCATTGGACAGCGAACTGGTGAAAGATTTGAACCCCACCTACATAATGATGGTTGTCGATAACCTCTACTCGAGATCAACATCCCATGGAACATTCCAACTAACCAAAAACGTAAGACAGATGTGAATGGTTTGAAAATAGTAGCTACATCCAAAGACTTTTGTAAGGCACTGAATGGATGGCACAGGTTTTAGCAAATGCAAGACGCCACCACTTGTTAATTGTAATTGCTAGCGCCGTTCGAATTCTTGAGATTGGGCATTTGACCCCAGCCAAGTCGACAAAGACGTTTAAATGCATGTGCTGCTTACTTGCTTATTTTTATTGCTGAGCATTTAAAAAATTACACCTATGGACAATGAAACCATATGCTGGCATCATGACGTGTTGATGAGTTGAATGCTCCTGCGTTGAATTCCTTGTTGGAGAAATCACTTTTAATTTGAAGCAATACACACATGAAAGTGAAATTATTGTTGGACAGAGAATATAGTATATATATTGTTGCTTCTTAGGATCCGATGCATCCAACAGGACAGTGGTCCCAAGACAGTTATTCATTATTATACGTTAGATAGTCCCTTTCCTTTGTCCTACGGTAACAGGGGCCGTGGCTTGCGATATCTCATGCTCGGTTTGCTTACATCATTTTTTCATTCATTTCTCCCCCACATCTTCTTTTCGTCTGATATTCCGAGTAAATCTGAGCCCACTGCGCCTTCCTGTGAAGTGGCCCTCATGGAGCCAGCGCTTGCGGCACCGCTCGAGGAAACGATAAACGCAGCTTAACGGCGCAGAGCCCTCCTTCCCAACACCCAAAACTCAACGTGTGCAGCAGTCATACAGTGTGCTAATGTATATATGTATATATCGCAAAACGCGCCCTTCGGCAACGCACAACACAACGCACCCCTTCGATTTCCCACTAAACACGAGGAGATGTTTCCACATATACTTAACGCATAACTCACTTTGGGTCAGCTGATTTTGAATGCATACGTTCCGTAAACCGTAACAAATATATATAATGATATTTATGTATAATATATATATATATATATTCTATATATATACAATATACATACATACATATATATACAATATATACATATAATTAATATATAACATAATATATTGTTGTAGAATGCGCCCGCCGGCGTGTGAATGACCGCGTCTAACCAATAGCGTCGCCTCCCACCGAACGGACAACCAGTCGTGACTTCTGAACAACGCCAGAAACCAGTCACGGGTGGTTTTTAATCCCACCACGGCCAGTCCGTATCTACCCGCGCGAGAATAGGTTCAATCGCCGAATATCAATTACCTAAGTACCCGCGCGGTAACCTACCAGGACCTTACCTCGGCAAGCCTGCTTGGACACGAAACCGCTAAGCGTCTTGTTCCTTCTGGATAACCGACGGGTTATTATCGCCAGACCTCGCCGACCCGATTCTATTAATCGCTATTTAGAAAACCAAAAAATTGAGTGCAAGATGGCCAGTTGCAATGAGGGAATGACGCAACGAACAGTTACATTCACACAAGACATTATGTTATAATAAACACGTATGCAATTAAAACAAGGCACAACACATATTCATTTTACAAGCACAAAAGCACGACAAAAAACTACAACCGTCTACTTATTAAGTACATCACTTGCACTTAACAGCAGTTCCGACTTATTAACGGGGCCCACGACACACGTACGCACACACCACACACCCAAGAAATGGTGCAAGGCCTTTAAACGAGCTCCAGCTCGGAGGACAGGTGAGCTGAAAACCAGAGCCTATCTCGATCCTTCCACCTCTGTGGTCCTTCAAGTTGTTCGGACCCGGGCTCCAGCGAGACGAGCTGATCCAATCGCCGAGCCGCGATCCTTCCCGAAGCTCCCGCAATCCTCCCGCGCTTCTCAACACTTGCTGGTGACGAGCGCCATCCTTCCCATCGATGCGTCGCTTCCCCGAGAACCAACCTCCCGCAGCTTCTTCAACACTACTTGAGACGAGGCGCCGATCCTTCCCGTCGATGCGTCGCCTTCCCGAGGAACACCCTCCCGCGCTTCTCAACCACATGCTGGAGACGAGCGCCGAAACCTTCCCGTCGATGCTCGCTTCCCCCGAGGAACCACCTCCACGAGAGGTCGAATGAGTCGCACCAAGCCGAACCAAAATGAGAGAACAAAGAGCTCCACGACCCAGAAGAGAAGCCACCACTCGCAGCTCGAGCCGGAGCACCGGCTTAATTCCTTCCAAGCAAAGCAAGCTCGAAGCAAAAAAGCTTCTCCGAGGCCAAGCCAGAAGCCGAAGCTCACGAAAACCATCAAAGCAAAAAAGCCTCCTCCGAGCAGCCTCACCGAAGCTCATGACCACCGAAGCAAAGCTTCCGAAGTGCCTCAAGCCCTAACGCAAAGCCAAGCAGACCCAAAGTCTGCTGAATGGCTTACTCTCAAACCCCCCTTCTCCAACTCTGCCAAACACGAACAAAAAAGATCTCTTCCTTATCCTCTTCCGCCTCCCCCCGCTCCCGCGATGACTCATGACTTGCCCCTCTGCTCCATCCCCCGCTCAAGCCACGGGGGAGAGTTTTACATCATGAGTCACGGGACGGCAGGTGTTCTCCTCTTCGCAGAAGAGGGGAGGATTGTCCCATTTTCGTTCGCCTAACTATTAAATCGATCCGCAGTGCATCTAATCATTCTGAACATTTTTAAAACAATGGAAGGTGACTATCTAGGAACTAAGCACTACGACAAGCGACTAAGAAACCTGTATGTTGTCAACGAATTCCCCAATTTCTAACAATAATAATATATATATACATATTGTTTGTGTTTCCACCGTTCGCGTGCAGAATGAACGCTTTAGCTAATTGCGGCCTGCGCGCCCACACGAGGCAATCCATCGTACTTTCAGGATCACGCCGAAATCGCAGCTACGTGTGCTTTAAGCACACCACAACCTGCAATACCTACCCGCGCTACAAGGTCCGATCGCCGAATGTCATTTACCTTAATTATGCCGACAGGGGCAGACTACCGAGAGATTGTACCTCAACGGGACCTGCTTGGAAACGAGCCGCTTAAGCAGCTCGCTCCCTTTGCGATTACCGAGTGATGTATTATCGCGAAGCCCCGTTGGACCCGATTAACAACCAGCTATTTATTCCGAACGCAATCACAGCAGCTCAATGGAGGAAGGGACGCAACGAGCAGGTGAATATTCAAACAAGGACATTTATTTATAATTTCACCATGCGCATATGCAAGCAATGAATGCAATGGGGGTAAGGGACAGGACACGAACAAAAAGACCCTACAGCCGTTGTCTTTTTATTATGTACACAATCACTTAGTCAGTTCTACTTATAGGACAAGGCGCCACAGCTTTCATGCAAAGAAAACCCCAGGAAAGGAAAGGGTAGAACAGGACCCGTAGGCCTTTAATGTTCCGCGG
>CM068966.1:75087769-75099641 GCA_035128595.1 Eptatretus atami | reverse complement strand
TTGTTGCAGTCCTGGCGATCACCCTTCCCTTTCTTGGGAGGGACAACAAGGCATTCTTCCCTTTCTTCTAGGCATTGCACAGAACTGCATGCAATGACACGAATGCAGCATTTCCACCAGCCTTGAGACGTTCAGCATGGATTCCTGATCCCTGGAGCTTTATGCCATTTAAAACGGTTCACCGCAGCCTGTTTCCACAAATGAATGCAGACCACAGTTGATTTGAGGATCAGAAATAGGGATAGTAACACTCCTGACATCCAACTCAACAGCTGGTGGTTCAGCCTTGCACAGCTGCTGAAAGTAAATGGCCCAGCGGGCCTTCACTTCGGCCTCTGTCAAGAGCCTACCACCCTCCGCTCTTATTACAGTACACTGAGGGATGGGCTTGGAAGAACGCAATGTGTGATTTCCCCTGAAAGCAGGACTAGAATTACTTGACCACAGGTGATGCTCTACCCCCTCAGAGTCCTCACACATAAGCCTCCTTGTCCACCCTCAGCGCATGTACAGTTTTACGCCTCAACGCCCTAAGCAGCTAAGCTCTGCCATTAAGCCTGGCCCTGCAACTCTGGTCAATGGCACCCAGTGTCCCTTGAGAGAAAATTCTTCTTCACCCGACGGTGAGTTCCAAGACATCCACCCACAACATCAAGGATGGTGGTCTTGAAGGCACTGCACAACTCTTCAGGATTCCCCAAAGCACCCAGACCCCCAAAATCCCCACTCAGCCTGTTCGCAAACTCCACAGCTACCATCTCATCCTTGAGCCTGCCAAAATCTAGCCTAGGCTGGGAAGGTTGTTCCATTCTCCTGGATTTAAGCTGCAACTTCAGAGTTGCAACCACAAGCCTGTGGTCAGTATTGAGGAACTGAGCACTCCAGTGGACCCTGCAGTTCTGGATCATCCTCCAGTGACCATAAACAAGCACATGATCAATCTCCTTTGCCACGTCTGCAGCGTTGAAATACGAAGTCCAACCATGAGCCTGTGGGTGCTGAGACCATAAACCAGCCGCCCTAAGTCCATGACTTCTTGCAAAGTTAAGGAAGTTAGTGCTATTATGGTTCACAATTCCAGACCCAAAGGCACAAGCACATGTTTTTCTAACCATCCCTATCAGTTCCAGTTAATGCAGTGAAATCTCCCACGATGAGAAGAATATCTCGCCTGGGGCAATGATCAACCAGAGACTCGAGCGTGGAATAAAATGCGTCCTTCACGGTGAGATCACTCGCCTCAGTCGGAGCATATACAGAGACCAGGAAAACGACACCCAAGGAGTGACGACGAATTGTCTCATAATACACTATTGACCAGTGTTACCTCAATTATCATGAGAGTCAGCTTATTGGACACAGCTACAGCAACTCCTTGGGCATGGTAACCATCAGAGCGACCAGACCAAGAGTTGGTGTAACCACCCACCATGATCTCGCCACAATCTGTTCTCTGAACCTCAGAGAGTGCTGCAATACTGATGTTCAAACGCTTGAGCTCAGATGATAACAGAGACAGGTGATCATCCTCTCTTCGGGATCGGACATCCAGGCACCCACCTGAAGGGACCGTTTCAGGTTAACCCAAGGAGACCGCCGTCTCGTAGATGACACCTCAGCACCACCCCGACACACACTACCGCAACCTCACCAGGGAATGTTACCCCGTGATTTTCCTCCTATCATCAAAGAGTGGGGCTCCCGAAGGGTTTGCCCAATCCCGTCATCCGCTGAGCTGCCCTGCGAAGAGCAGCTGCACAGGAGGTACTCCCACGGAGTGGGTTTTCAGTTTTCTTTGCATTGGTGGGTTTTGCGAAATGAAGTGTTTTTTGGTAGCTGGAGTGCAAATCCTGCCACCAACCTCCTCAAAAAAAAATTTACCCAACTGCCTGACGACGTCCGCAGACACAGTTGGGCACTAGATATGGATGGTCTTTGGCTCACAAGGAGCTCCTCCACCCTTTGACAGGTTTTGTTTTTAATCCTGCTGGGTATCCATATCCATACACCCTCTTCACCAGGAAACCTGGTGAAGGAGACAGTTTAGTCGCCGACAACCCGACCATGGGACAGGTTAGTACAGGTTTACATGATACCTGTAGCAAGTCACAGATCTCATCTGGCCTCACCTGACAATAACTTCTCTTTGACTTGTTTGTCTGTGAGCAGGATATCTCAAAAAGTTGTTTACGGATTCAAATGAAATTTGGTGCGCAGGTTGGGTGTGTGCCACAGACGAAATGTTTAGATTTTCGTGAAGATTGGGAAACCAGATCCTGATATTAGAAATTTTTGAAATGATTCTTCACCATTGAGAGAGAGGGCTCAACACAATATATCACAAAATATATCAAAAAGTTATGGCCTTATTCGGACCAAATTTGGTGGACATGTCGGGTGTGCGGCAAGGACGAATTGACAAGGACGGGTTGGGGGATGGGGGGGAGGGTAGTAGAGGGGAAAACAAGTCGCTACAACTCCTGATAACCGTTAGCTTCCCTGTCTTGGATACTTGCTTGAGATTGGATAAGTAACGGCCTAATTCATCGGCCACAGACGTGCAGACACCAAAATAGGTATTTTGGTCTAATGATTAGAAATCATTTATTTGAAAGCTGCAAATAGATACAAGTACTGAAAATAAAGCACATCTGTATTCATTATCAAAGGGACAGAATATTTATTTATTATGTAAACAAATATGGTTGAAAATTTTCACCTGCCCACTTCTTTGTAACATGCATGTACAAAGTATGATGGAAATTTGTCTCCAACATTTCGTATCGCATGCCAGAGCACATCCTAATTGTGAAACCTTTCACCAAACCAAAAACATTTCTTTCCAATAACAGGGCCAAGTACTTTGTCTATCGAGAATTCTGTTTAAAGAAAAAACAAAAATTAATGGAAGAAAAATCAAAATAGTCATCTTATGCTCTGTCCAATTGGTTTGTGGTCGGTGGGTCGTATAGCATGAACAATTGGGCTAAATCTTTTAGCAACTGACCGGCCAGACTTGACAAGAAAATCGGAGCTGGTTATGTCAGGAATTCGGTAAATGGCCAGGGTGGTGAGATAATTTGCTTCCTCTTAGTGAAGGACGCCATGGGATCTTTACCATTCACCAGTGATCAATGCTGGCAGAAGGGTTCCAAGACAAATGTCTCATCTGACAGATGCTGCATTCAATGATGCAACCTCCCATCTGTGAAACACCAGGGTGACAAATTTATCATTGGGCTCGGAATCAAACCTCAACTACAAAGCTTGTTGGTGAGTGCTAGCTATTCTGTCAGCTCTTGAGGAGATGGACATTTGAAGAATTGCTTCAGCTTATTCAACGACCATCCTGATCATCAGCTGGGACCGTCATCGGGTGTCGACCCTATACCTTAAAACTTCTTAGAACAGTGGGTCTATAATATTAGTGTCTCAAGGTCATCCAATCAGGAGAGACTATATATATATATAAAATTATTATTATTAAGGAAGAGAGGACTTGTTTGGAGTGGGGGTTGAAGACTTGGGGCTGGGCAAGGGTGTGTGTGGGTTTTGAGGACTTCAAGAAAGGGGGGGGGGTGGGAGGAAAGAGAGTTGGGGTAGAAGGCAGAGAGGGGACAGAGAGTTGGGAGAGGGGGATTGAGGCTTCGGGGGGGGGGGTGGAGGGTGATTTGGGACTCGTGGTGGGTTTGAGAGGGGGGTTAGTACTTGGGTGGTGGGTGGTGGGGTTGAGACTTTGGGTGGAGAGAGAGTTTGAAGAGTTGTAGTGAAGACGAAATTGAAAACAAGGTGGAGAGGGATTTCAAGAGTTGGGATGGAGGTGGAGGAAGGTGAGGGCTTTGGGTTGTGGCAGGGGTTGAGAACTGGTGTTGGGTGGGAGTGGGGGGGGGGGGGTTGAGGATTTCAAATTCACATTTTACATTATGCGAAATTTCCACATGTCCCTACGAGTACATACTGTATATAAAACCTCACATGGTCATTCCATAAATATTAGAACATTACAGATAGCAATAAAAATATATTAAACAAGCAGAATGCCAAAGAGATGCATGGGCACAGACTTATCACTTGTTCTCCCCTCCTCCTATCCCTCCAAAACAATGGCCCCTACACAATGCACATATTTTCCCCTCAAAATCTTGCTTAGAAGTTATTAATTGGTTTTCAAAACTGAAAGGTCAAATATAAAAAAGATACAAAATGTGACTTGCTAAGCAAGCTGTTTACCCCTCACACCCTGCTGCTGAACATTCAAGGGAAACTCGCACATCAAGATAGCTAAACTATATTTGCAAATAAATGCTGAAAGAAGGGGAAATGTGGGTGGTAGTGGTTGTTGTGGGTCAGAAGGTGGGGGTGGAGATGAGGTGGCTTATATAGTACACAGAGAGTTCACACCAAAGAAAAATGGAATCATTCAAAAATGCAGAGGCACAAGAGGAGACCATTTGGTTCCATCATGGCCACTCCAAACCCACACCCGATTCAGCTCATCCATCAATTTATTTCCTTCTTATGGTAACTCAAGGTTGTTCTAACGCTGAAGTTTGGTTAAAATTACGTCACGATGGTGAACAACAATACACCTGTGCAACGTTTGTTGAGATTGTTTAAACTTATTGTTGCAGCCGTCAGACCATTCCGGTTTCCCGGTTCAAATCCGGCGAGTCGTGTAAAAACGACCGTGACAGTCAACCATTTCAAAGATCCCCTGCCGAATCCTCGTGTCTAAAGCCAGGTTACCGTGCAGGTTGGGGTCCTTCAATCAAGCGAGCGTCGCGCTGTTCGGCGATCACATTACGGATCTCAATCTCCAGCCGAGCAACCGGGCCACGTGATGTGAGCTTCTGGCGGTACGGTGGTCGCACCCAATTTAGGTTTAACAGGATTTGTTAAACCACCAGAATAAATAGGGTTCACCCAGAGATGAAGTAAGGTTTCGAAATTGTATTTGTGTAACAACAAGGGTGGGAATACAAAAAGAAGCAAAACAGTTCAACAATACATGGATCCAACTCTCAATAAAAATGTCCCCAAACTATCCTCTACGGACATATGCACACACGAACAGGCAAAGTGACAAACAGCAGATCCTTAATTACCTATGGTCTTTAATCAAAAGCACACGTTAGTTAAAAGACATCGGGAGGTCACGGGACAAGAAGAGAGTTATATATGGCAAACCCTTGGTGCTGGTTCAGGGTTTCCTGTTCGGGTCAGACCACCGCCAGGGCCTGGGTGGAAGGAGGGAGGAATGGCTTAGTGGAGTGGGCGTAGTGTCGGTGAAATGGGCATGGCTTTCTCCCTGGAACCTCCGATTTTAACAGCCTTTCTCCGTGGTGTGCACCGGCTTCTCCATGCTGATTCTAATTGAACCCGCCTTAAATAAGCTCGCCCACCGACACCACTGGTGACGACTTGCTCTCCTCCCCTCCCTTTCACCATTGGTCTGTTACTCGGCTGGTGGGTGGGGCGATCACCTCGTTTGGCCTTTTACCCCAAGTGCATAGCGACTGCCCGAAGAAGTCTAGAAAGTTCTCCTGCCTAAATTTTAGGCCTGGTGGCCTTCCCAGACACTTGTTGGTAAGGTAAGGACATGAAATAAGGGTCACACACGATGGAGATTTTTAGAGACAAACACTGGGATAGGTGCATGACATCCATCGACCACAAAGGTGACACACATCTAAAGTCACATTTAATTACTTATGCACTTATGCTAAACACTCAAGAAGGAAATAACTATGCTATATTAAGCATTTATTAAGCCACTCGGAGTAATTGCCAAAACAACATTTTTGCCTTCTGGGGACTCTTCTTTTCATTAGTTTGAAAATTAACATCTACATCCCTTTTAAAATCAGCTTTCACATCCAATTTGACCTTTGGGCATAGAAGTTAGCAAGGATACACAAGGAAATTAGATACAGGTGGAGGACATTCGGCACATCATGCCTGCACCACATCAACACCAGAACAAGAAAAGAAAAATGTGGTTCTTTTTTTTGTGTGTTTTTTTTTTTTGGTCGTTTTACAAACACACAACTGCCTGCCTTTTGCGGTTCTTCTCAAAATAAGATACCGCAAGATCCACAACCTGAACGCAGACGGAGCGGCTCAATTAAAGTCATCTCCAATGGATGGCCTATTGTTGGACACGTATCCATGGAAACAACACAGTCACTTGTGCACAATAAAATACAGCAGGCTCAATGCCGATAGTTTGTTAGTAACATCTTGCACATGGCACATTCTCATCGGAGGAGTTCATCTGTGCCCACGTCGGGCTAACAGCAAAAAGCTTTCGATCATCAATTGTATCCACAAGCGGCTGGTTGTTGCATCATTTCTGGAAGTGCTGATATAACACGTTGACGCAGCGTCCCCATGTAGGTCAAAGCAGGAATTTAGAATTTGACCAGGGTGCCAGCACACAAATGCCTGGACTTCTGAAGAACCTTTAACGTCCACCAGCAATCAATGCTGGCAAACAGGAATCTGTGAATGTCCTCTCCGAGACCCAGCATACTTATTGATACCGTCATCCTGGTGCTTCGTCGTCCTTCGAAGCACCAGGATGACAGTTTGCATTTGGGTCCAGAATCACATGAGTGCACTGCCTCCGAGCTATCATGTCAGCCAAAAACAGAAGATACGGATGCATAAAGATAAGATCATTGCTCCGAGCAGTTTTACAATCATGTATGGATATGTTAACGGCAAAAAAGGACAGACGAGTTTTCCAAGTAAATGCACTTATTATGAGACTCGAGGCTACCACCTTACTCATTTCCTTTATGATCTCCAGGTAGGGGTCTTCATTGTGGAATTTCATTGAATGATATTCCAAAGTAGAAAAACAAGATGTCAATCCAGTTCATCCAAATACTGTACATTAAGTTTTTTTTTCCCCAGAACTTTCTCCACAATATAACTTCGATGTGTTTATTTTGATTTCCATCATGCCAAAGCTCACTCAAGAGAAGTATTAAAAAATAAAATTGAAGAACAAGCACACGAAGACAGAAAGTCCCAACCACATTAAACTTCCTGCACAACTGAAGATACAGGACCACAAGCAAAATGATAAAGAGGGAAAAAGGAGCATTCAAATTAAAAGCAAATAAACGTGGGGTAAAAAAGGGGAATAACCTGGATGTATTCACACTCACAAATAAGCAGTCCAGTCTGGGTTCAAATCCCAGCTCAGCTATAAACTGTAATACCGGTGTTTGACATGTGTAATGATGCACAAATGTGTGTGTTTATATTTTTTGTTTTTTTTATTATGAGATTTTTTTTTATTTTCTTTGTGTTTATTCTGTTTTGCTTTTTATTTTTTTTTTTCTTTTTTTTTTTTTTTTTTTTGTTTTTTTTATTATTTTTTATTTTATATAGAGCTTTTCCGTCGTCTTTTTTTGTTTGTTAATCTTTTCTTTGCCATGATAATGACAACAGATTTAGCAACTCATTATGTCATCAAGAAATGTTAATTAAAATTATTTCTCAAAGTCAAACACTTCATAAAAGAACTTCATTGTAGCATCAAATAGGGTGTCATCTTCAACACTCTCCATATTTTTAATTATTGCCTGTGAAACATTTGATATTTCCTAGAAAGGGTTCAATTTGCTATTTAGACTTCGCACGCACATTTCATATGCTGTGTATTTACCTTTGAGGCCATTCATGTTCTTTTATAATGCAAAAGTGATAACCCACTACCTCATTGTCCCACCATCTAAATAATACATGTATGTATACACAGTATTGTTGTTAGTCTGGACCTCCGGTTTCCCGTACGAACTCACGGGTGTATTACTCAGACCACAGAAGTCAGTTGACGTTGGTAGGTTCCGGGTATGTTTGAATCCGCTACCCTGTCCACTGACGACCAAGCTCTACGCTATTTAAGCACCACCTCCCTACCAATTGAGCCGAGCGAAGTCGGAACAAACAACAGTATTTAAAAAAAGCCAAACATGACGCAATAAATTAAATGCAAACACAATAATCAATCCCTTTAACCTACCCGATGCCACCCGATACAACAATCGAAACCTTTAATTATCAAAACCTAAAGGCTTTTCTCTATACAGAGAAGACGTTTGGGGACAGACAGAGAAAGACATAACGCCAAGTCTGGTGTCATTCGTGCAGGCAATGTTCCCATCACCAGGGCAATGGGGGCATGATCGCTCAGTACGTGCGGCGTCGCTGCCTGGGGCCATGCTTCCGCTTTGGAGCTCGGAATAAAACGCAGCCTCTAGCTACGCATCCCCAGGCTCCACCCACCTTCCTTCGGAGTCCATTCTATCTATATATTACAAAACTCTCATCTTGTATGTATGTATGTGTATGTATTGTATGTATGTAATTTATTCCGAAAATACAGCCCAAAACCGCGTACACGATAGCACAAAAAATTTTTGGCCCACTCTTACTCACCATTCCGCTGCGTGTGCAGTATCAAGTTCTCGTCAAATCCCGGGCAAAACGAAAAAATTATAAAAATCAATTCCCGATTCAGTCAAGTACTCTTCGGGATTATATAAATGCAACAACCGTACGTATAGTTCGCTACTATCTATTTTTTCTCTTGAAATGATTTTTTTCATCAACGCTGTCAACGAAACCCAACAGGTTCACGTCGTGTAGGTCTTCTATAAAAATCTGCTGCCCACATGTTTCTCGTATAGTTGACCGATGCACAGTAACTCCATTGCGTTCCTCTGGTCACTACGGTGTATTTTTGCATGGTCGAGAAGCCACGAGCACTTCTTTTGGCAAGGGATGACCACTTCGGTAATCAAATACCATTAGCTGCACAGGACTTACATACACTTGTGAATGGGTACTACTGTTCCGGTCCCTGTATAGTTGTAGTCAGAATGCAAGAGACCTAGCCTATTCTTTTTCATGTGTTGAATATATTTCCGCCACGTTAATTGATCGTGCGTGAAATCGTCAACATCTTACATTCACCCCCCCCTTGAGATTGACACACGGCCAACAGAAGTGGGACCGTTGAAGACTGCCCTCTGTAGTACTAGGCATACAAACAATCACCGAATATATTCACTTTGCATTGCCAGTCAGAGTCGTATAGCACAGGTCACAAAGTAGCTGAAATAACTACGCCTGTTGGACAGGTGAACACTCAATATCAGACATTGGACTTGAACCTACATACCAGCATTCCTCAGTCAGCTGCAACCATGACAAAAGCTCAACCAAATGACACGCTAGGCAATGATGTTCACCAAAAACACATGCTCACAACACAGAACCAGACACGAGTCATATTTAAGAAAATAAAGCACCATGATGGTGTTAAGCGGACAAATCCATACTCAGCATGCCCTTGCATGATGGAATAGCAGGAACCTATATGGAACCTCACCACGTGGATATTTTGAGGTGAAGCCGATTTTGTTCCCTTCAGTATGGTGAGAGAACATGATGGTCTTGATATTTGCATGATGACTGCTATCGCAATGCACATGGTACATTTTGGAACCTCCGTAGTGTGTGTTTGTTTATGTTCTCTTCTTTGTTCCTTATGCACAGCCAACGATCTTTAAGTTACAAACTCCAAAACATCGGGTACAAATACACTTGTGTAACATAGCTATTGGATGTGGGGCAACATTCTCTAAGTAAGATGGTATCAATATAGCACCACCTGTATGGTGGCAGAGAGTATTAAAATTTCTTTTTTACTGGAAATTCAAAGCAATGGAACACTGGGGATTTGCGGTTCAATCACCCAACAAAAGAAAATGTACAATAATGCATGAAATACAACCAATAAATAGAATCATCACAAATGTGAAAAATTATGTACAAGAAAGGAATCAAGCCAAAAGCAAATAAAGGCACAAAGAAAACATAAATAATATGCCTAATTTCAGAGCACGCCTCACATGCAAGCACTCGACAACGACCAAACAAGGTAAATACAAACACACAGAAACCCCAGCAGGTGACGTCTGTGAGCAGCAACAGTTCCTCAGAGCAGAAGCAGAAAATGTCACGGGCCCCTGAGCGCGAAGTGCTCGACGCCAACCCAATTTCCTCAAATGACCCCCGCGTCCAACGCCGAACCTGCCTTTGCACCAAAGATTACGAACGCAAGCGATGGAACCAGGAACAGGCTGAACGGGCGCCCGACCCAGGAGACATTACAAGCGAAAGCATTAGGAGAGACGATGATGCGAGAGAGACGATGATCCAGACGAGCATCAAGGCAGAGCCGATAGAGGGGTCAAGTGATAAGAAGCAAAAGAAGGAGAACAGCAACCAGTGCAGGCTGCCTCTTATCACCCCGATCCCATACCTTCGTCGAACATAGTTTTTGTTCACCGTGATCTCCATGGGCGCCCACATTTTAAAACTCGTTCTCTCCCAGCTCACTCTCAGCACCCAAAGCTCCCTTCCTCCTCCCCTGGTGCATTTTCATTATATTCTTCACTCACTTACAGCCTCCATTTCATCAGCCCTACAACACTGCAAAAGCCCTGCCCCATTTTCCCAAACACAGGATGGCACAAGGGGATTTATGAAACAGGATCTGACAACCTAATCCTATGCTAATATCATAACCTCCCACCCCCTGTATGGGTCCAAAATACACCTTCACACAACAGTTCCTGACTTAAAACATCATTGTCACAAACTAACGCGTGTCACATGGCCCATAATATATATATATATATTTTTTTTTTCGACCTATGGTCGGGCAAGAAGACCACGAGGGAGGAAAGCTACCTCGGTTCCACCAACTCTCCAGAATCACACCGTCTGCACACGGATAACTCCGTGACACGCATGTCCTAATCGACCGTGAATGCCATAACTAACCACGACTTCGGGGTCCTCCGTCTAATGAAAACCGTACCTAAAAATGGTCACGTGATCAAATTACAGACACCCCTCGGTACGCCTTGTCTGACCGGCACCTGACCAATCAGATCAGCTGACAGTAACTATTTTTGCCAAAAAAAAAAAACTACCGGCTACGAAAACAGCATCACTGGGACAAGTCCCGGCTCGCGAGGTTAAGACCAGCGGACAATGAAGGAAAGACAAAACCGAGCTGGAACATTCTACACAAAGGCATTTATTTACAATTCAGGTGAGGAAAGTATTGTGTTACAGTAAATGGAGTATATATGACAGAGAGACAGCAAGATTTGCTGGGTGCGACAAAGGCAAGGCAATTTTACAAAAAGCAGACACAGAGCAATTATCCGTGCACTCTAACAATTAACTTTGCTACGACAGGCCCGATCACATACACACACACACACACCAATTGAAGGAGTAGTGGCCAGAAGAAGGAGATGAAAAGACACAATGCCCTCAATACCCTGCTGGCCCCAGCCGACCCAAACGCAACCGAGTACGCCTGACACCTCGCGGAGTAATCACCAGAATGCCCCCCCCCCAGCCATAACTGGAACTTAGCAACTGAACACTGGTGTCCCATCTCGCGTCGCATTAAAGAGATGGAAGCTGTTAACGACTCCCCGAATCCAGGTAAAGCGGTCTCGTCTTGACGAGAACAACCGAGAGCGCCGATAAGCCAATATGTGCCCTCCCAGCAGACACACCAGCCAGTGAAATATCCCGAGAAAATGGGATGGCAAGCAGTCTAAGACCAGAAAACAGCCACAGAGACAGCCTTATTAAGCTGGCCCTGAACAAATTACAAATTCCTGCACCCTCATTCGAGAATCCTGCATCATAGAGATGACCTGTTCAGTATTATGACCCCGACATAAAGACTGCTTCGGCAGAACGGAAACTCTGTAATGAGCATGGTAGAGATCGTGTGTTGTTGGTTGTTATCTCCATATGCGGGTTT
>CM068966.1:75030104-75053407 GCA_035128595.1 Eptatretus atami | reverse complement strand
AAGAGGAGATGATCGGTTGACTGTCAGCGACGTTGCAGTGTGCTTTGGTCAGTTAGGAGAGCATCGTAGTGGATTTTTTATAGTGGTACTTTGGTGTTGGCAGATCGTGTTTTTTGGCATTACATTAATGACTCGAGGTGTGGGTGGTGAAGCGAGAGATAATGTTCCTGCATGGCAGGCAGGGCTTATTGCTTCTCTGGACGTGCAGCATGTGCTGTATGGGACTCAACTCCGGCTCTCCACACCACACACAGCTTCTGTGTCTGTGGGTTGCCTTAGCAGCTGCCCATTTCCACCTGCCTGATCGTCTTTTCCGTCCTTTGTTTGGACAGATGTGTTTCATTGTGGTTGTATGTATTGTCAACGTTCCACTGATGGTATTAAATTGGCTGTTCTGATTTGACAGAGAGTGGGGCATTGAGAGCAGCAGGCCTTATATCTGTGGGATTAATTTCCAAAAGGTACTTGGGATTTGGATTGAGGACCCTACCCAATTGATCGTCGTCTCAGATGGATCTTGTGGTTACCAGCAGTGCGTCATTCTGCGGATGTTATCTGCAGCTCATTCTGCTTCAGGGTCATAGGTCAGGAAGCGGGTCCGTCGAAGCCACTCATGCTGTCAGTCGAGAACTCAGTCATCTGTAACAATATTGTTCCTGATCCTGATTCAATCCACTAATCCATCTCTTTATTGAATCCAACTTAAACCACTCATTGCCGATTGGTCCCCTCCGTAGCCCAATCATAATGCGCAGCAGTTCCGTCAGATTCAATAAGTGCAGCTGATTTGTTTGCAGCTGCATGTCTTTTGTTTTGTGTCGTCACCATCTGAGGACAGAAGAATAGCATTCTTCAGAAACATAAGGATTTTAACAAATTTTATTTATTTGGCTCAACGTGCTTTTACTTCCCATGCAATATATGTTTTATGTATGTATATATGTATATATATAATATATATATATTATATATATATATATATATATATAAATAAATATATATACTGTCATGGCCAAAAATATTGCACCTTGCACTTTTTTCAAACTAATGCACTACTTCTTCCAGAAAATGTTGAAAAAAAAAAATATTTTGGTGTCCACATAAGTATTTCTTTGGTTTGGCAGTGGAACAAAAAAAAAAGCTGAAAAAAATTACTAAATCTCAGCTTATTCCACACAGAAACCCTAAAAAGGCCCGGACAAAATTATAGCACCTTCTAGACGTTGTTAGAAAGATTATATTTCAAGCAGGTGATTCTCCTTTGCTTTGGAATTAAACTCACCTGTGGTGAGTTGCAGGTGCGTGCAATATAAAAATCACTCATGTCAACCAGTTTGAATAGAGAAAAGGAGTCATTCTGCTGTTTTGTGTCACTGTGTGTACCGCAATGAGCATGGAGAAAAGAAAGAAAATCAGAGAATTTGTCTGAGGGTGTCAGACACAAGATTGTAGCCAAGCATGGACAATCTCAAGGCTACACGTCCATCTCAAGAGACCTTGATGTTGCTGTGTCCACCGTATGCAATGTTGTCAGGAAGTTTAAGGCCATGGCACTGTAGCCAAATCCCTGGATGTGGCCACATGAGTAAACTTGATGAAGATTGCAATGAAGGATTGTTCGAATGGTGGAGAAAGCATCTCGATCAACTGCCAAACAGATTCAAGCTGACCTTCAGACACAAGGTATGACAGTTCAAACTCGCACCATCCGTCACCAACTTAATGAGGTTGTTCTATGGTAGGAGACCGGAGACCCCACTTCTGAGAGAGAGACAGAATAAATCCCAACTGGAGTTTGCCAAAACTTGCCTGTACATGCCAAAATTCTTCTGGAGAATCTCCTATGGAGCAGATGAGACCAAATTAGAGCTTTTTGTAAAGCACATCATCTCTATGTTTACAATAACACAAATGAAGCCTTCAAAGTAAAGAACACCTTCCCTACAGTCAACATGGAGGTAGGTTCAGTGATGTTTTGGGGTTGCTATGCTGCCTCTGGCACAGGTGCCTTGAAAGTGTGCACGCATCATGAATCAGGACATTACCAAGGCATTTTGGAATGCAATGTTCATCCCAGTTTTTGAAAAGCTGCGTACCATCGAAGGTCAGAGGTCTTGCAGCAGGACAATGACCCAAACACACTTCAAAAAGCACCCAGGAATGGTTCAAGATGAAACTCTGGACCGTTCTGAAGTGGCCAGCAATGAGTCCAGATCTAAATCCCATTGAACACTGTGGGGAGATCTGAAAACAGTAGTTGGAATAAGGCACCCTTCAATTCTGGGAGAACTTGAGCAGTTTGCACAAGAAGAGTGGGCCAAACTCCCAGTAGAGAGGTGTAGGAAGCTCATTCATGGCTATAGGAAGCGCTTGACTGCAATTATTTTGTCCAAAGGCTGTGATACCAAATATTAAGTCTTGGGTGTCAATAATTTTGTCAGATCATTTCTTTTTATTTTCTGATTTGAAAGGTATATTGAAGTTCTGATCAAAAACAAAGGTTCTGTAATATGAACAGTGAAATAAAGAATTGTGGAGACCAAATACTTGGTCAATTTCAACTTATTTTCGGAGAAAATTGAGAGTGATTTGGAAAAAGTGCAAGGTGCCAATATTTTGGGCTTTGACAGATCTGTGCAGTGTCTGTCCAGTCCTGTGTTGTGAATGAACTACTCCCTCAAACTTTTGTGAAATCGTAATGAACTTCCAGGCTACACCTACCTCACCTGTCTGTATGTTGAACCCCTTCCGGTTCTGGGTTTGGAGCGATGGCAGGGTCTTTCAGGGTTCTCTGCTGGCGATCTCAAAGTTAAGTTTCCGGGTCGTTATATGTCCCGTTTTAACTGTTATTTTACTCACCTACATGTTTACGATGTGTTCCTAGTTCGGTTTGTTAAAAATCGTGCTATGTTGTGAGTTTTCATCGACCTTGTCGTACCGGGTTTCTTGAGGCATACTCATCTCCCCCTCTAGGGTGTACGATCGTTTTTTATTTGTATTCTCTCCCTATTACCTTCAATTCCTATCTTCCCACTTTCCAATGTCCCCATCCCTCTCAACTAACACTCTGTTTCTTGTCTTAAATCCAAAGCAACAAAAAACCCCAAAACTACCTTTCTCCTTGCATACCGACGAGTCCCGATCCCTCTTCTTCCTCTTCTTCTTTTCCTCCTCTGCCGGCACACCATCTTTGTGCCACTTGACTGACGCGACTCTCGCCATTAACTTTCACGATTTCTTCCTACAACCTTCCAATACCCGAATCTTACTTATTCTTCAAAAATCCATCAAAAATTAATACTTTCCTGGATCCTTTCGATCGAAACACTCCTGCAACCAACGTGTCTCTCCCCACCCCTTCCTGATACGTTCATCGACCCAGAAGCTTCACTCTGCGTTTACCGTTCCAAATTCACCACACACCTCCACGATTTCACTTCAACCTTCCTTTTTTCGAATGTTACGCAATCCTGATTTAAAATAAATAAATTCACTTTTGACGATACACCTCCCACAGCCACTTCTTCCCGTAACCACGTGATCTGTTTACACCCCTGCATTTACCGATCAAAATTCACCATTCACCTCACGATTTTTTCTACAACATTTCGATTACCTAATCTGATGAAAACTCTCTCAAACAACAACAACAACAAACAATAATAATAATAATAACGATCTCTTATAATGCTTCATCTTTCTCTTTCACAACTGTGGTACTCATGACTCTATCATAATGCACGACTTTTTCTATTTCAACAGACTGCTCTCAATTCGACCTTTCCCTCATACCTTGCTAAAAATCCAACTGTTGCAATCGTTTCTTCTCTCCATTCGCCTGTGATTGCATCCATCAAGTAATGTCTTTAATCGCATCTCTGAATTAAAAATTTAATGAATCTGAATTTAATCGCCTCTCACCCCTCCCTCTCAAAGCAACCATCACACTCTTCTCCCTCCAAAGCCTCCTTCTCACCCTTCTCAAAACTCCCCCTCACCTTTCTCCCTGACTCTCCCACTCACCCTTCTCCACCATTCACCCCCCTCACACCCCTTCTCAAAGTTGCCCCCCCTCTCATCCACAAAGCTGCCTCCTTTCCCTGCCCTCTCACTCCATCTCATCACTCCACCTCTTCAAATCCTCAACTGCCTTCTGCCTCCTCTCTTGCCCCCCTCTCCCCCAGCATCACAGAGTCTTTTCTCCTCCTCATCTGGCCCCTCCCTAGCTATTCTGCAATCCCCCACACTCATTCAACAACTCTCCTTACCTCCCCCCCTCCTCCCTTGTCATACCCTTGCCCTCCCCTCCCATCCCCTGTACCCAAAGCCTCCCCCTCCCTCTTCATTAACAGTGTGGACCTCAAATATCCGGGGTCTCGCTCAAACCTTATAGATCTTTCCATCCATGTTGCCAATGACAAACTAGACATAATCTGCCTAACAGAAACTTTCTTCCCTCAAGACGTCTCTGACTCCAAGTATCTCTCCTGGTTACTCCTCCTCCGGTATGATAGACCTGAGCCTCGTTCTGGTGGAGGAGTTGTTCTCTCATCAAAGACTCTATTCCTCACTCTCCAAGCACTGCCCTCATTCCCCTACACCCCCAGGAATACTCTGGCTACGGCTTCCCCTCCACTCCACCTCATGTTTATATGTGTACTGTACCGTCCACCAAACAGTGATGACTCCAGCTACACCTCACTATCCGAAAACATGGACCATCTTCTATCTTCTCATCCAAATTATCTTTTCCTCATATGTGGTGACTTCAATTGTCATCATGCCAGTTGGCTAGGTGTGGGTACTCTCTCACCTGTCATGGCACTTCAGCAAAAGCTTTCTGCGACTCATTGGGACTGACTCAATCGGTCAATTTCCGACCAGGATCTCAACCAATGTCCTCTATCTCTTCTGGATCTGATTTTGACAAATTTTCCCTGAAAATATCTGCTGCTCTTCCTCTGCTCCAATCGGTTCTTCTGACCACGTCCTTGTCAAAGGTGGACATCTCTCTGGCTGTTGTCACAGAACCACCTCAGCGCCGTCGAGTCTGGCATTTTCACTCAAGCCGACTGGCAGGGTCTCCAAGTAGCCATCAACTCTAGACTGGTCTCCTATCACTACTTTCTCACAACATCAACTCATCCTACTAAATTCTTTCAAAGAAACTTGCTCTCCCTCATGCACAGATTTATCCCCTCTCGTCTTCAGTTGTCCTAGCCTTCCTCCCGCCCTTGGTTCACTGAAACTTGTGGTGAGGCAGTTGTCCTGAAACAACTTACCTTTGTCTCATGGAAAGCAAACCAAACTGAGGGTAATCTCAGTTCCTTCCATAAAGCTCGGAACAAGTGTGTATCTACCCTCAGGAGAGCCAGAAAAAACATCTTTCTAAGCTCAAGTCTGAACTCTCAAACCTCTCTCCCTCCTCCAAATCCTGGTGGCGTTGATTCAAATCTGTTTCTTGGTGTATGTTCCCCCTCCATCCTCCCTCACCTCAAATGGCCGCACTGCAGATACTGCACGTGAAAAGGCTGAATGCCTAAATTCGGTGTTTGCATCAAAATCTTGTGTCCGTAACCCATCGCTTTCTGTACCCACCTTACCCAGTCGCACCCAACTGACCCTGGACTCTGTGTCCTTTTATCCTGACAAGGTGGAGAGCTTGCTGTCAAACCTCGACTCAGATTCTGCAACCGGTCCAGACTGCATCCGCCCACATGTCCTAAAAACCTGCTCCTCTGCTCTTGCTCACCATCTCTCTGTTCTATTCACCCTCTCATTTGCTCAAGGTCATCTGCCATCTGCTTGGAAAATCAGCAAACATTACTGCCCTGCATAAAAAGGTGCAAAAACAGATCCGTGCAAATACAGACCAATCAGCCTTCTCCAATCATCAGCAAGGTAATGGAATCCATCATCGCTTCAGACATTAAATCCTTCCTCTTCTCCAATGGCTTGATTTCTGATCATCAATTTGGTTTCAGACCAGGTCACTCCACCTGGATATGCTGCTTCTACTCTCCCAACAATGGATGGAGGTCCTCAATGCCAGACATGAAATCAGCGATATCCGAGACATACCGTGTGCTTTTGACACGTCTGGCACCCTCCCTGCTCACCAAACTCACTTTTATGGTATCCAAGGCCATCTCCACTCATGGCTCGCAGACTTCCTCTCCTGTCACATTCAACATGTGGCCCTAAATGGAGTTCTCTCATCCCTCTTCTTGTCCAGGCTGGAGTTCCTCAAGGGAGCATTCTGAGCCCTGTTCTTTTTCTGTTTTCATCAACGATCTCTCTGACTCTCTGGAAAAACCACTTTTTCTCTTTGCTGATGACTCCACCCTCTGCTGTACCATCTGTCATCCCTCAGACCGGCAAGCAGCAGCTTCTTCGCTCACTGCAGATCTGGATAAAATCACAAACTGGTCCAACACATGGAACATGTCTTTCAATCCGGACAAATGTCACACCTCACAATGTCTCTCCGAAAGGACCGTTTGCAACCCCCCCCCCCCCACCCAATACACTTTCCCAACAACCCTCTGGAAGAATTCCTTTCTATCAAGCTTCTGGGTCTCACCATCTGCCATGGTCTTTCCTGGGAGAGCCACATTCCCAACCTGGCCTCCAAAGCCAGTCGCCGACTGGAATCTTCCATCATGCAAAGTCTTTCCTCAGCCCACCTGAGCTCCTGACCACATACAAAGCTTTCATCCACAGCCTGATAGAGTACTGCTCTCCCTCTGGGCTGGTGCTCCTGCCTCCCACCTTTCTCGCTTCACGCTGTGGAAACCAAGGCATTTCGGATCATTGGCATCTCCCACGATGAGGCTGAGTATTTGGGCCTTTCACTCTCTCACCGCAGGCAGGTCGGTGGTCTTTCTGTCTCGACCATCTCCTCTCTCGGTCTTGGCCCCCTGCTGTGTCTGCGATTTGTCCGCACCATATTTCCGCAGGGCGCTGAAGGTCCACCAGCAATACCCTTCTGGTAACACTACCAAAATCATGAATCGCTGCTCACCTTCTCTCTTTCATTCCTCTTTTTCCCCATTTTTGGAATAAACTCCCTCACTCTGTTCAATCCCATTCTTCCCTCCAGGCCTTCAAAACAGCCGTTCACCACCACCTCTTATCGTCCCCCATCCAAATCCTCAATCTTTTCTACCCCCGTTAATCCACCCCAAACCCACCTTCGAATTCCCTGCTTTCCTTCCTGAAAGTCCCTGTAATGTCCATCTTGTATTCCCCATGTTCCCCGCCCCATCCATCTTGTATTCCCCATGTTGCCCGTCATCTGAGGGATGACGGATGGTACGTCAGAAGGTGGCCAAAACATTTTCCCATATCTCGATATCGATCTCTAATGATCTCCTTCCACAGATCTCCTAATGTCTCTGTTCCCACTGTTTTGTCCTTCCCACTCCAGCCCCTCTTGTCTCATGCCCCCCTTGCTGTGCGTTGTGTGTTAGCTCTCTTACAAGCCTTGAGAAGGTATACCATTTTTTTTTTTAAAAAGGCTATTTTTTTTAATTTGTTTTTTACTTCAATCTTTCACTTCAATTGCATATAAAAATGTAATCCCTCATGAATATCACAATTAAATTTTCAAAATAAAAGTTTGCATTATGATTGGTGTAAATCACGACAACATAGCAACTTAATTACTTATCCTCAGGTAAAACAAGCCTGTCTCTATTGCAACGTGTGGTGAAGTGTTTTTATTCCCGCGCTTTCGAAGAAAAGCGGGAATATTGTGATTGTCTCCGCCGTCCGTACCTCCATCTGTCTTACCCTGTAACTCCTCCTACACCGTTTGAAATAGGAACTAGAAACTTTGGGACATAGTAGATATATGTATGGGGAAGCGCACAACACTTTCGGATTTTTGATATGACCCCGAGGGGCCGGGCCAGAGGGGTTGGGGTCATGGGGGTTGATTAAAAAAAATAATTCTTATAGCTTTTTAAATCAATAAAATTTCACTTAGCGTTAATGGGATAAAGCAGTGCGCACGGGAATATGCGATGGTGTGCCATCGACAACGTAGTTCTAGTTAATAATGTGGTGGTGAGGTGTTTTTAATAATGTGGTGGTGTTTGTCTCACTGTAGCGACATTTGGGGAGGCAAGCGTAGCGAGCCGATCCACACGAGTTTTATATATACTAGTGTTTGCGCACCTCACCAAACATCGCTGCAGAGGCGTAGGCATCTTTGACCATGCCTGCTTTCGCCGGGGGCGAGAAAAGGGGGTGAATGGTGAGTGTTAGTTAGTGGGGGTTCCAGACGGTCTTTTTGGAGAGACATAGTGAGAGTGTGAGATTTGTCAGGATTGAAAGACATGTTCCACGTGTTGGACCAGTTTGTGATTTTATCCAGATCTGCAGTGAGTGAGGAGGCTGCTGCTTGCCGGTCTGAGGGATGACGGATGGTACGTCAGAAGGTGGCCAAAACATTTTCCCACATCTCGATATCGATCTCTATTAATCAAGTCAAAGTTGCAAAAAATTTAGTGTTGATAAATACAGGTGAGTCACGAATGTGTTTCTTAGGTTGGCTTTATATATATGAACAACATGGTGGAATTTGTTGAAGAAAACTTGAAGAAGAAGACGTTTTGGTCACAAATATGCATACATACAGACATACGTACATACATAACCACATGCATTTGTTCCATTGTAATAAGACACATATACACACATGTACATGAGATTTATATCCACATTTTAAAAAGAGTTTGGTACAGAGATAATGGGATCGGTATACTAAACTAAAATTCCGATTTCACTGTACAAAAAAAACCACTGCAACTTCCTTCATCTTGTTTCAAAGAGTTCCAGAAATTGAAACAGACAAAACAATCTTTACCTTCTGTGCACAAAGTGTCGGCAGACGTACTGTAAACCTTTGCATTGATCCACCGTGTTTGCAACAGCTGCTGCTAAACAAGCCTCCTGGCTCCAGAAACTCTGCAGTCAGACTTCGAGTATTGATCAGTGCCTCGGCTGCACCTGCCCGTCTCCCTTACCGTCCCACTGGGAAAAGCTTGGCCAGGGCAACAGATAACTCGATGATGGCCACAAAGGAAATAGCAAAGGAACGGTAAAAAAACAACTCATATCCAAAAATTGAATATACAGTATGTTCCCTTCTCCTTACCTGGAGGAACATCCCCATCTTAGATATGGTAAAAAAAATGACTATTGTGTTCAGGTGTATGTGGATAAAGAAAATGACTCAAAATCCAAGTTCTCAGCTGAGAGACCATTTGATATTGCTGTATTTTAGCAAAATCGTGCGATGATCTTTGCGTCAGCATGATATACACAAACCGTGTTCTGCACATGACTCTCGAATCTGATTCTGCAACTGTGAAATCTCACAGTGGTGACATATGGAGGCTCATATTGGATCTTTGTGTTCATTCCACAGAAACCAACAACCCGCACGTGATTCACAACAACAAACAGCAAGCATTGTGTGATTTGCACACAAAAAACAACAACAAACGATCACATTGCAGAGAGTATATATTGGAGATTCAAAGTTTATACGAGGGATTGAAATTTCGTCGGAGCTGCCAAAAAATAAATAAATAAATAAACGCTCAAAATGGGATTTTGAAATACAAAAAAGCATTTTATATTGAACCGGTTCACAGTCGGTGTTTGAAAGCTCTGCAGACAAATCGGATTTCCTTCCGAGCTTACGCTGGAGGGATGACCGGGATATGGCTCTTCCAGCTTTCTCTCATCGACTGGTTCTTTCAACTGTCAAAAAGCTAGTCACACTTTGAAAGGCCTGAGTAAGGGGAAAATAACTTACCAGAGCAAGCTAGCTTGTTAGAATGAAGTTTCATTGTGGTTTCAAGGTTTTCATCCAATCACTGAGTGGCTTCGTTACTGCATTCCCAATATGTGTGCACAGGCACTGGCGTATGCTTTCAGGAAAAAGGGAATTAATTTTGGTGCAAACACAAAGACGATCATAATAGCAAAGTGAGGGAGAAATTTTTTGTTGAGAGGATCGAAAGATATTTACAATCTGTCTGCAGTAAAATACACCAAGCTTCAATAATTGCTTTAAAAGGTAAGAACATCTTGATATGGATTTGGAATGCCGGTCCTGCTGCTGCGCTTATGGGGAATCACATTCTACATTTCTGAAAGTTATCCTGTAATGGGATGTTTTTGCATTCCCACATGAGCACTTCGCGCATGATGTGAGAACCCCATGTCCAAATCGAACATATTCTGTGGATTCTTCCCTTATTGACTCATGCCTTTGTAATTCAGGTCACAGCTGTGCAGGCTCCTTCATGATGCTCCTTCTAAACAGCAAAAGGGCACTGGGAGACTAATTTTTGAAGTTGAAGTTCAAAGTTCAAAGGAAGGTCACTATTACTCTTACCTGCATGTACTGAAGACTACTATCATTATTATTATTATTCCCATGCACTACTTCTTTAATGACCATATGCACTCACACGTTCTTGCAAAATGAGCCAGGGAATGTTTTTGGCCCAAGTATGCAATATATTGCAAGTTATATATACATGTGTACATTTTTGCTTCATACAGAGCTGTCAGTTGCTTGAACACCGCTCAAATAAAGATATGCATTAGAAGAACATGTTGCATGCTTGGAACAACATCGCCCGTAGGGTGGGTACTCTGCGAGTACAACAAAATACAAACAGAAATTAGGTAAATGAATGTAGACACTGTTCTCACCGTGACACAACACAGACAGTTAGAGACAAATCTGCCGACAAGAATGGGAGGATACAAAACACTTCTTATGGGTTGAAAGTCAAAATCATAATTGTATCGAGGTATTTATGAAACCTCACACCCACCTGAGAACATTCACTGTGACCCCAAAATGTTCGACAGAAGGTTTGACAGGGCGAGCCCCAAAAATGAGGGAGCAGTTCAGGGACGGATGGACAGACGGACAGACAGACAGACACTCCTGCTTTATCAAACGGAAGACCAGGAAGGAACCCGAAGAGGTAAAGAGCAAAGATGGAGTCATCAGGAGGAACCTGGACAGGCTTCTGGTTTCAGTCGCTACTCCACAACCCTCAAAACCATCCAGATGACCTCACAGAAAACTCTCTCCAAGAATTCACTTCACAATAGAGAGTAAAAGAGATGAAAGACAAGAAGAAGAAGAAGCAAGAATTAGAATGAATAAAGAGAATTGTGAAAATAAATAGAAAGAAGTGTGAAAGGAACAAAGATATAGAAAAAATAAATAATGTCGATAAATATCTCGACTCGTCCTTTGCTCTTCCAGCCAAAGAAAGCTGCATAAAGCAAACATGAAAAGATACACAAGGTAAGTCCTTTGCTGTTTCAAACCCTTCCCAGAGTTCCTCCGCAGCTGTAAAGGCATTCACAAATATTACACACATGAGAATCCCAATGCGACGCACCTCTTCCTTCAGGAGGAGGGGGTGTGTGGAATTCTCACATGTGGGAATTGGGATTCTCATGTATGTATCTTTCTTGGTTGCTATATGCAGCTTCTTCGGCTAAAAGAGCAAGGAAGGAGTCGATATATTTATATAATCTTAACCACCTGGGATTAATTGATTAGGTGAGAGCTGATTGCCTATTCCCTCCATCAATAGGTGAGCGATGTGAGTGGGTGTTTGTTTTTCATATATACGAGGTCCATCTAAAAAGTAATGGGACTGAGCCTGCTGTGTGCTCCATTTACACAACTTGAATGAATGGGTTGCGTCACAGTCTTTCACAACATTCCAGCAATATATATGATTGGTGATGGTTGACTGTGCTCATTGTGTGATTTTTTTTTTTACAGCTCGTGCTTTATACGTTGTCTGGTCTGAGTCGTCGCGCTGTGAGTCGTGAGCAGAGAGCCAATCTGAAGTTTCTTGCCAAGCTTGGAAAAACACCTTCTGAATCCATTGCAATTCTGCAGCAAGTCTACGGGGAAGAAACAATGTCACGTGCATGTGCATTTGAATTTGAACAAGAGGTTCACAGAGGGACAGGAGGAGATTGAAGACGATCCATGGTCTGGAAGCCCTTCAACAAGCAGAACGGTGGACAACATCGAGCGTGTGAAACAGATGGTGTGCGCAGATCATCGACTCAACGGTGCGGATGATTGCTGAGGAACTTTCCATCAACAAGGACACCGTCTGGAGCATCATCACTGAAAATCTCGAAATGAAATGCGCAAGGTGTGCGCAAAGATGGTCTCCAAGCTGTTGTCCGAGGACCAGAAACAGCAAAGAGGCACTGTCTGTCAAGACATTATCGAGCGCCTCGAGGACGAGCCAGACCTGCTTGGGAGAGTCATTACTGGTGATGAATCGTGGATATTCGAATACGATCCCGAGACCAAACAGCAGAGTAGTCAGTGGAAAAGTCCGGCATCATCAAGACCAAAGAAAGCAAGGATGTCGAAGTCGAAGGTCCAAGGTTGATGCTACATTCGCATTTTTTTTGCATCACAACAACAGGGGTGCATTCGTCCATCGTGAGTTTCTTTACAAATTGGGTAAACAGTGAATCAACACGTGTACAAGGAGATCCTCCGGCACCTCATGAGATCAGTCCAGGAGAAGACGAGGGATCTGTGGGAGAAAACGCCTGGGTGCTCCACCATGCCAACGCCCCTGCTCACAGTGCCCTGAGCATCGGACGGCGGAGAGGAAACGTGCCACTGTGGAGTAACCCCCGTATTCGCCAGACTTGGCCCCTTGTGATTTTTCCTATTCCCCAAGCTCAAGGGGGTGATCAAGGGACCTGATTTCCTGATGTGGAGGTCATCAAATGGGCCGTGATGATGGATCTCCGGAGGATTACAGAAGAGCTCCAGGGGTGCATTGAAGCGTGGAAGTCTCTCTCTCTCTCTCTCTCTCTCTCCTCTCTCTCTTCTCTCTCTCTCTCTCTCTCTCACACTCTCTCTATCGAGTGCAGCCTGTGGCTGCTGGTTGCATATCATTGGTGGGACGCAGCTCCTTCCGCTGATGCAAGTGTCCCCCTTACCAGTACACTGGTACTCATTTTGCCGACCTCGGAAGGATGACAGGCTGAGTCAACCTCCTGGTGTATTTTTTAATTCAGCGGCCAATGGGGCTTGAACTCAGGACCCTAGGATCCCAAGCGGCCACCCTAACCACTAAGCCAACACCAGGCTTAGCGTGGAAGTAGAGGATGGCCAAGCATGTGAGACTGGAGGGAAACTATTTTGAAGGGGACAAGCTGTGATTTCAATATATTTTTTGGAATTAAGGCTGCAAATTTAGCAATCCAACGAAATTCAGTTCCAATGATTTCTGACAAGTACACACTCATACGAGTGTTTCGTATTAGCACAACATTTCGATTAACCCTAAATCATCTGGATGAAAACCTCTCTCAACAACAAGAACCAACAGAATAGGTTGCATATCAATAGTGGGAATACGAGCAAACACCCATTCAACACTCGGATAACTTTATTAGGATCATCTACTCTTATGAACATGCTGTGATGGATCCCTCCATAACGCATGACTGGCGCCATAATAGCAGCAGAGGCAGACCAGCGGCATTGCCCAAATGACCCATTTATTCTTCTATATATCAAGATCGAGATCCTGCCTTTACCCTTTAATTATCGAAAGCAATTATTGTAAGCTTGGTGTACCTTTATTCTTTCCCTCATACGCATTGCCAGAAAAAATCCAACTGTTGCAAATGTAATCTTTCGATCTACAATCGTTTCTCTCTCCATTCGCCTGTATTGCATCCATCAAGTAATGTCTTTAATCGCATCTCTGAATTAAATTTAATGAATCTGAATTTAATCGGCCTCTCACCCCTCCCTCTCAAAGCAACCATCACAACTCTTCTCCCTCCAAAGCCTCTTCTCACCTTTCTCAAAAACTCCCCCTCATTTCTCCCTAACTGCTCTCCCACTCACCCTTCTCCACCATTCACCCCCTCACACCCCTTCTCAAAGTTGCCCCCCTCTCATCCACAAAGCTGCCTCCTTTCCCTGCCCTCTCACCTCATCTCATCACTCCACCTCTTCAAATCCTCAACTGCCTTCTGCTCCTCCTCTTGCCCCCCCCTCCCCCAGCAATCACAAGAGTCTTTTCTCCTCCTCATCTGGCCCCTCCCTAGCTATTCTGCAATCCCACACTCCATTCAACAACTCTCCTTACCTCCCCCCCCTCCTCCCTTGTCATACCCTTGCCCTCCCTCCCATCCCCTGCAACCCAAAGCCTCCCCCCTCCCTCTTCATTAACAGTGTGGACCTCAAAATCCGGGGTCTTCGCTCAAACCTTATAGATCTTTCCATCCATGTTTGCCATGACAACTAGACATAATCTGCCTAAACAGAACTTCTTCCCTCAAGACGTCTCTGACTCCAAGTATCTCTCCCTGGTTACTCCTCCTCCGGTATGATAGACCTGAGCTCGTTCTGGTGGAGGAGTTGTTCTCTTCATCAAAGACTCTATTCCTTCACTCTCCAAGCACTGCCCTCATTCCCTACACCCCCAGGATACCTCTGGCTACGGCTTCCCCTCCACTCCCACCTCATGTTTATATGTGTACTGTACCGGTCACAAACAGTGATGACTCAGCTACACCTCACTATCCGAAAACATGGACCATTCTTCTATCTTCTCATCCAATATCTTTTCCTCATATGTGGTGACTCAATTGTCATCATGCCAGTGGCTAGGTTGTGGGTACTCTCTCACGCTGTCATGGCACTTCAGCAAAGCTTTCTGCGCTCATTGGGACTGACTCAATCGGTCATTTTCCGACCAGGATCTCAACCAATGTCTCTTATCCTTCTGGAATCTGATTTTGACAAATTTCCCTGAAAATATCTGCTGCTCTTCCTCTGCCCAATCGGTTCTTCTGACCAGTCCTTGTCAAAGTGGACATCTCTCTGGCTTGTTGTCACAGAACCACCTCAGCGCCGCGAGTCTGGATTTCACTCAAGCGACTGGCAGGGTCTCCAGTAGCCATCAACTCTAGACTGGTCTCCTATCACTACTTTCTCCAACATCAACTCATCTACTAAATTCTTTCAAAGAAATTTGCTCTCCCTCATGCACAGAATTTATCCCCTCTCGTCTTCAGTTGTCCTAGCCTTCCTCCCGCCCTTGGTTCACTGAAACTTGTGGTGAGGCAGTTGTCCTGAAAAACTTACCTTTGTCTCATGGAAAGCAAACCAAACTGAGGTAATCTCAGTTCCTTCCATAAAGCTCGGAACAAGTGTGTTCTACCCTCAGGAGAGCCAGAAAAAACATCTTTCTAAAGCTCAAGTCTGAACTCTCAAACCTCTCTCCCTCCTCCAAATCCTGGTGGCGTTGATTCAAATCTGTTTTGGTGTATGTTCCCCCTCCATCCCCCCTCCTCACCTCAAATGCGCCTGCAGATACTGCACGTGAAAAGCTGAATGCCTAAATTCGGTGTTTGCATCAAATCTTGTGTCCGTAACCCATCGGCTTTCTGTACGCCACCTTAACCCAGTCGCACCCAACTGACCTCGACTCTGTGTCCTTTTCATCCTGACAAGGTGGAGAGCTTGCTGTCAAACCTCGACTCAGATTCTGCAACGGTCCAGACTGCATCGCCCACATGTCCTAAAAACCTGCTCCTCTGCTCTTGCTCACATCTCTCTGTTCTATTCACCTCTCATTTGCTCAAGGTCATCTGCATCTGCTTGGAAATCAGCAACATTACTGCCCTGCATAAAAAGGTGCAAAAACAGATCCGTGCAAATACAGACCAATCAGCCTTCTCCCAATCATCAGCAAGGTAATGGAATCCATCATCGCTTCAGACATTAAATCCTTCCTCTTCTCCAATGGCTTGATTTCTGATCATCAATTTGGTTTCAGACCAGGTCACTCCACCCTGGATATGCTGCTTCTACTCTCCCAACATGGATGGAGGTCCTCAGCCAGACATGAAATCAGCCGATATCCGAGACATACCGTGTGCTTTTGACACGGTCTGGCACCCTGCCCTGCTCACCAAACTCACTTTTTATGGTATCCAAGGCATCTCCACTCATGGCTCGCAGACTTCCTCTCCTGTCACATTCCAACATGTGGCCTAAATGGAGTCTCTCATCCTCCCTTCTGTCAGGCTGGAGTTCCTCAGGGAGCATTCTGAGCCCTGTTCTTTTCTGGTTTTCATCAACGATCTCTCTGACTCTCTGGAAAACCACTTTTTCTCTTGCTGATGACTCCACCTCTGCTGTACATCTGTCATCCCTCAGACCGCAAGCAAGCAGCTTCTTCGTCACTGCAGATCTGGAAAAATCACAAACTGGTCCCAACACGTGGAACATGTCTTTTCAATCCGGACAAATGTCACACTCTCACAATGTCTCTCCGAAAGGACCGTTTGGCAACCCCCCCCCCCCACCCAAATACACTTCCCAACACCCTCTGGAAGATATTCCTTTCTATCAAGCTTCTGGGTCTCAACCATCTGCCATGGTCTTTCCTGGAGAGCCACATTCCCAACCTGGCCCCAAAGCCTGCCGACTGGCAATCTTCCATCATGCAAAGTCTTTCCTCAGCCCACCTGAGCTCCTGACCACATACAAGCTTTCCAATCCACAGCCTGATGGAGTACTTGCTCTCCCTCTGGGCTGGTGCTCCTGCCTCCCCCTTTCTCGGCTTCACGCTGTGGAAACCAAGGCATTTCGGATCATTGGCATTCCCACGATGAGGCTGAGTATTTGGGCTTTCCTCTCTCACCGCGGCAGGTCGGTGGTCTTTCTGTCTTCGACCGTCTCCTCTCCGGTCTCGGCCCCCCTGCTGTGTCTGGATTTGTCCGCCCATATTTCCGCAGGGCGCTGAAGGTCACCAGCAATACCCTTCTGGTAACATACCAAAATCATGAATCGCTGCTCACCTTCTCTCTTTCATTCTCTTTCCCCATTTTTGGAATAAACTCCCTCACTCTGTTCAATCCCATTCTTCCCTCCAGGCTTAAAACAGCCGTTCACCACCACCTCTTATCGTCCCCATCAAAATCCTCAACTTTTTCTACCCCGTTAATCCACCCCAAACCCACCTCGATTCCTGCTTCCTTCCTGAAGTCCCTGTAATGTCCATGCTTGTATTCCCATGTTCCCCGCCATCCATCTTGTATTCCCCATGTTGCCGTCATCTGAGGGATGACGGATGGTACGTCAGAGGTGGCCAAAACATTTTCCATATCTCGATATCGATCTCTAATGATCTCCTTCCACAGATCTCCTAATGTTCTGTTCCCACTGTTTTGTCCTTCCCACTCCACCCCTCTTGTTCATGCCCCCTTGCTGTGCGTTGTGTGTTAGCTCTCTTACAAGCCTTGAGAAGGTATACATTTTTTTTTTTAAAAAGGCTATTTTTTTTAATTTGTTTTTTACTTCATCTTTCACTTCATTGCATATAAAATGTAATCCCTCATGAATATCACAATTAAATTTCAAAATAAATGTTGCATTATGATTGGTGTAAATCACGACACATAGCAACGTTAATTACTTATCCTCAGGTAAACAAGCTGTCTCTATTGCAACGTGTGGTGAAGTGTTTTTATTCCCGCCTTTCGAAGAAAAAGCGGGAATATTGTGATTGTCTCCGCCGTCCGTACTCCATCTGTCTTACCCTGTAACTCTCCTACACCGTTTGAATAGGAACTAGAAACTTTGGACATAGTAGATATATGTATGGGGAAGCGCACACACTTTCGGATTTTGATATGACCCCGAGGGGCCGGGCCAGAGGGGTTGGGGTCATGGGGGTTGATTAAAAAAATAATTCTTATAGTCTTTTTAATCAATAATAATTTCACTTAGCGTAATGGGATAAAGCAGTGCGCACGGAATATGCGATGGTGTGTCCATCGAAACGTAGTTCTAGTTATATGTGGTGGTGAGGTGTTTTTAATAATGTGGTGGTGTTTGTCTCACTGTAGCGACATTTGGGGAGGCAAGCGTTAGCGAGCCGACCACACGAGTTTTAATATATACAGTGTTTGCGCACCTCACCAAACATCGCTGCAGAGGCGTAGGCATCTTTGACCATGCCTGCTTTCGCCGGGGCGAGAAAAGGGGTGATGGTGAGTGTTAGTTAGTGGGGGTTCCAGACGGTCTTTTTGGAGAGACATAGTGAGAGTGTGAGATTTGTCAGGATTGAAAGACATGTTCCACGTGTTGGACCAGTTTGTGATTTTAATCCAGATCTGCAGTGAGTGAGGAGGCTGCTGCTTGCCGGTCTGAGGGATGACGGATGGTACGTCAGAAGGTGGCCAAACATTTCCCACATCTCGATATCGATCTCTATTAATCAAGTCAAAGTTGCAAAAAATTTAGTGTTTGATAAATACAGGTGAGTCACGAATGTGTTTCTTAGGTTGGCTTTATATATATGAACAACTGGGTGGAATTGTTGAAGAAAACTTGAAGAAGAAGACGTTTTGGTCACAAATATGCATACATACAGACATAACGTACATAACATAACCACATGATTTGTTCCATTGTAATAAGACACAATACACACATGTACATGAGATTTATATCCACATTTTAAAAAAGAGTTTGGTACAGAGATAATGGGATCGGTATACTAAACTAAAATTCCGATTTCACTGTACCAAAAAACACTGCAACTTCCTTCATCTTGTTTCAAAGAGTTCCAAAAATTGAAACAGACAAAACAATCTTTACCTTCTGTGCACAAAGTGTCGGCAGACGTACTGTAAACCTTTGCATTGATCCACCGTGTTTGCAACAGCTGCTGCTAAACAAGCCTCCTGGCTCCAGAAACTCTGCAGTCAGACTTCGAGTGATTGATCAGTGCCTCGGCTCAGCACCTGCCGTCTCCCTTACCGTCCACTGGAAAGCTTGGCCAGGGCAACAGATAACTCGATGATGGCCACAAAGGAAATAGCAAAGGAACGGTAAAAAACAACTCGTACAAAAATTGAATATACAGTATGTTCCTTTCCTTACCTGGAGGAAATCCCCATCTTAGATATGGTAAAAAAATGACTATTGTGTTCAGGTGTATGTGGATAAAAAATGACTCAAATCCAAGTTCTCAGCTGAGAGACCATTTGATATTGCTGTATTTTAGCAAAATCGTGCGATGATCTTTGCGTCAGCATGATATCACAAACCGTGTTCTGCACATGACTCTCGAATCTGATTCTGCAACTGTGAAATCTCACAGTGATGACATATGGAGGCTCATATTGGATCTTTTGTGTTCATTCCACAGAAACCAATAACCCGCACGTGATTCCAACAACAAACAGCAAGCATTGTGTGATTTGCACACAAAAAACAACAACAAACGATCAACATTGCAGAGAGTATATCTTGGAGATTCAAAGTTTATACGAGGGATTGAAATTTCGTCGGAGCTGCCAAAAATAAATAAATAAATAAACGCTCAAAATGGGATTTTGAAATACAAAAAAGCATTTTTATTGAACCGTTCACAGTCGTGTTGAAAGCTCTGCAGACAAATCGATTCCTTCCGAGCTTACGTCTGGAGGGATGACCGGTGATTGGCTCTTCCACTTTCTCTCATTCGACTGGTTCTTTCAACTGTCAAAAAGCTAGTCACACTTTGAAAGGCTGAGTAAGGGAAAATAACTTACCAGAGCAAGCTGCTTGTTAGAATGAAGTTTCATTTGGTTTCAAGGTTTTCAATCCAATCACTGAGTGGCTTCGTTACTGCATTCCCAATATGTGTGCACAGGCACTGGCGTATGCTTTCAGGAAAAAGGGAATTAATTTTGGTGCAAACACAAAGACGATCATAATAGCAAAGTGAGGGAGAAATTTTTTGTTGAGAGGACGAAAGATATTTACAATCTGTCTGCAGTAAAATACACCAAGCTTCAATAATTGCTTTAAAAGGTAAGAACATCTTGATATGGATTTGGAATGCCGGTCCTGCTGCTGCGCTTATGGGGAATCACATCTACATTTCTGAAAGTTATCCTGTAATGGGATGTTTTTGCATTCCCACATGAGCACTTCGCGCAATGATGTGAGAACCCCATGTCCAAATCGAACATATTCTGTGGATTCTTCCCTTATTGACTCATGCTTTGTATTCAGGTCACAGCTGTGCAGGCTCCTTCATGATGCTCCTTCTAAACAGCAAAAGGGCACTGGGAGACTAATTTTTGAAGTTGAAGTTCAAAGTTCAAGGAAGGTCACTATTACTCTTACCTGCATGTACTGAAGACTACTATCATTATTATTATTATTCCCATGCACTACTTCTTTAATGACCATATGCACTCACACGTTCTTGCAAAATGAGCCAGGGAATGTTTTTGGCCCAAGTATGCAATATATTGCAAGTATATATATACATGTGTACATTTTTGCTTCAGACAGAGCTGTCAGTTGCTTAAACACCGCTCAAATAAAGATATGCATTAGAAGAACATGTTGCATGCTTGGAACAACATCGCCGTAGGGTGGGTACTCTGCTAGTACAACAAAATACAAACACAAATTAGGTAAATGAATGTAGACACTGTTCTCACGTGACACAACACAGAGAGTTAGAGACAAATCTGCCGACAAGAATGGCAGGATACAAAAACTTCTTATGGTTGAAGTCAAAATCATAATTGTATCGAGGTATTTATGAAACCTCACACCACTGAGAACATTCACTGTGACCCAAAATGTTCGACAGAAGGTTTGACAGGGCGAGCCCCAAAATGAGGGAGCAGTTCAGGGACGGATGGACAGACGGACAGACAGACAGACACTCCCTGCTTTATCAAACGGAAGACCAGGAAGGAACCGAAGAGGTAAAGAGCAAAGATGGAGTCATCAAGGAGGAACCTGGCAGGCTTCTGGTTTCAGTCGCTACTCCACAACCCTCAAACCATCCAGATGACCTCACAGAAAACTCTCTCCAAGAATTCACTTCACAATAGAGAGTAAAGAGATGAAAGACAAGAAGAAGAAGAGCAAGAATTAGAATGAATAAGAGAATTGTGAAAATAAGTAGAAAGAAGTGTGAAAGGAACAAAGATATAGAAAAAAATAAATAATGTCGATAAATATCTCGACTCGTCCTTTGCTCTTCCAGCCAAAGAAAGCTGCATAAAGCAAACATGAAAAGATACACAAGGTAAGTCCTTTGCTGTTTCAAACCCTTCCCAGAGTTCTCCGCAGCTGTAAAGGCATTCACAAATATACCACACATAGAGAATCCCAATGCGACGCACCTCTTCCTTCAGGGGGAGGGGGTGTGTGGAATTCTCACATGTGGGATTGGATTCTCATGTATGTACCCTTTCTTGGTTGCTATATGCAGCTTCTTCGGCTAAAAGAGCAAGGAAGGAGTCGATATATTTATATATCTTAACCACCTGGGATTAATTGATTAGGTGAGAGCTGATTGCCTATTCCCTCCATCAATAGGTGAGCGATGTGAGTGGGTGTTTGTTTTTCATATATACGAGGTCCATCTAAAAAGTAATGGGACTGAGCCTGCTGTGTGCTCCATTTACACAACTTGAATGACGGGTTGCGTCACAGTCTTTCACAACATTCCAGCAATATATTGATTGGTGATGGTTGACTGTGCTCATTGTGTGATTTTTTTTTTTACAGCTCGTGCTTTATTACGTTGTCTGGTCTGAGTCGTCGCGCTGTGAGTCGTGAGCAGAGAGCCAATCTGAAGTTTCTTGCCAAGCTTGGAAAAACCTTCTGAATCCATTGCAATTCTGCAGCAAGTCTACGGGGAAGAAACAATGTCACGTGCTGTGCATTTGAATTTGAACAAGAGGTTCACAGAGGGACAGGAGGAGATTGAGACGATCCATGGTCTGGAAGCCCTTCAACAAGCAGAACGGTGGACAACATCGAGCGTGTGAAACAGATGGTGTGCGCAGATCATCGACTCAACGGTGCGGATGATTGCTGAGGAACTTTCCATCAACAAGGACACCGTCTGGAGCATCATCACTGAAAATCTCGAAATGAAATGCGCAAGGTGTGCGCAAAGATGGTCTCCAAGCTGTTGTCCGAGGACCAGAAACGCAAGAAGCACTGTCTGTCAGACATTATCGAGCGCCTCGAGGACGAGCCAGACCTGCTTGGGAGAGTCATTACTGGTGATGAATCGTGGATATTCGAATACGATCCCGAGACCAAACAGCAGAGTAGTCAGTGGAAAGTCCGGCATCATCAAGACCAAAGAAAGCAAGGATGTCGAAGTCGAAGGTCAAGGTGATGCTCATCGCATTTTTATCATCAAGGGCATCGTCCACTTTCGAGTTTCTACCACAGGGTCAAACAGTGAATCAACACGTGTACAAGGAGATCTCTCGGCACTCATGAGATCAGTCCAGGAGAAGACGAGGGATCTGTGGGAGAAAACGCCTGGGTGCTCCACCATGCAACGCCCGCTCACAGTGCCCTGAGCATCGGACGGCGGAGAGGAACGTGCCAACTGTGGAGTAACCCCGTATTCGCCAGACTGGCCCCTTGTGATTTTTTCCTATTCCCCAAGCTCAAGGGGGTGATCAAGGGACCTGATTTCCTGATGTGGAGGTCATCAAAGGGCCGTGATGATGGATCTCCGGAGGTTATACAGAAGAAGCTTCCAGGGGTGCATTGAAGCGTGGAAGTCTCTCTCTCTCTCTCTCTCTCTCTCTCTTCTCTCTCTCTCTTCTCTCTCTCTCTTCTCTCTCCTCTCTCTCTCACACTCTCTCTATCGAGTGCAGCCTGTGGCTGCTGGTTGCATATCATTGGTTGGGACGCAGCTCCTTCCGCTGATGCAGTGTCCCCCTTACCAGTACACTGGTACTTCATTTTGCCGACCTCGGAAGGATGACAGGCTGAGTCAACCTCCTGGTGTATTTTAATTCAGCGGCCAATGGGGCTTGAACTCAGGACCCTAGGATCCAAGCGGCCACCCTAACCACTAAGCCAACACCAGGCTTAGCGGGAAGTAGAGGATGGCCAAGCATGTGAGACTGGAGGGAAACTATTTTGAAGGGGACAAGCTGTGATTTCATATATTTTTTGGAATAAAATTTCTGTGAAGTCAGTCCCGTTACATTGTAGATGGACTCGTATATGTTTTGAGTGTATATATATATATATATATATATATGTATGTATGTATGTATGTATGTATGTATGTATGTATATATATATATATATATATATATATATATATTATATCTGTAAACATGGTACTTTTTTGCAATGTGATTCCTGAAGGCAAGATGAATATCACTGTTCAGAAACACAAGGCGCACAT
>CM068966.1:74998089-75023618 GCA_035128595.1 Eptatretus atami | reverse complement strand
AAGGAAGGACCCATCTGACCTTGAAGGTCAATTTTCAAGGTCAAAGGTCACATTACACCAATTTACAATACAAGTCGATTTTGCTCAAAAATCTCTCCATAATTGATGAGACCACTTAGCTAGGATGGTGTAAACATTTCGCTTTTCAATCGACAGTATTATAATTACCAAACAAATCTAATAACGTGAGGAATAACAACTTTTTTTTGAAAATCTCGAAATTTTGCGCATGGAGCTTTAAATTCGATGCGCACGCAAGAGAATGCGCATAACAAAAACATTCCGAACAGCAATTAACAGGATCAGAAACTAATTAATTAGTATAATAGATACGAGCGATAATACCGAAAACTGGATCGAGCCAGGAAACATCCACAACGCGGTACGTGACGAAGTGTCAAGTGGAAAAAACAGCGACGTGTACCTGAACACTGTTTCATTCAGGTCACCTTGACCACGGGTGGATATGTTTAACGACAATGAAATGTAAGTTTACTCACGTTTATTGGCTCCTATTTTTTCCTGTTGCAAGGGCACTTGCAGAGGCTCGTGCAATCCAATGGGCATTCTTACACTTGCAGACGCAGCATTCTTTGTGCATCCGCACTTTATGAACTCTCTGCAGGCTTGGACACGGGAGGACGTGTGGTCCACAGTGGAGTCCATGACGTTCCTCCAGTCACGGATATCCAGCCAAAATCAGCAGGCGAGAAGTGAGGCATATCAGGATTGTCACTCGTCACTCACATATCGCTTGAAGGATGGACCTCTTGAAGTGCTCTATGAAGGCATCCCGAGTCGGCGGCAGTCTCTCGAGGGATGTACAAGTTGTTGAAATAGAGTACTGCGTGTTCATTCACACTGCCGGAACTGCTCTTGGAATCGTACAGAATAACGACAAATCTTCATTTATTGCGAACATTGGATGACCACTCGACACGTGAATGAAACGGGTGCGCGACGATATCCAGAAATGCGTCTGTAACTTCCGGGTACATGTCCCATGCTTTCCAGCACGACTTTTTCCCCTTCCCCGAAAATGCCGATGTGATGTCGCATCCAGTGAATGCGTGGAAGATAGACATTGCTGATGATTTTTTTTCTTGAGGTGAAATGCATTGAAATGCTTGAAGGATTATGTCATTCTGAGAAAGGAACCCTTTAAATTTTGGTCCTAGCTAGTCTGGTTCCAGAGATATATTGTTTTCACTCCAGATACTGTATACCAGATATACTGTATGGTAAATATTGTCTTCGTTTTCAATACACTAAAACTGTGACATTTTCAAGCATTTTATGGCCTCTTGGGGACTCAACAGATAGTAAACAGTTTAATAGTATCCCTCGGTTAACAAAAACAATTGATTCAACAAAAAAGAAGACTTACTATTGTAATTGCAAACAAAGCCCTTTATGCCAGTTTGATGAGATGACAAAAAAAAGGAACCATACAAAAGAATGAATGACATTCATATGAATGAAAAGACACAAGATTTGATAGGCCAGAAACAATCTCAAAATCAATCAGTCATCAGAATCAGATGTAAATAATGACGAAGATAGATGCTGACTGCCTGATGATGTGGTCTGTATAAGTATGCTATGATGGCGAGTTGGTTGGTGTGGGCCCACTAAGCTCAGCTGTCAAGAGTCAATAATTATCATTGATCATTACAACATTCATTGTCTTATCACATCATTGAGATGTTATTTCATCCTGTTATCCATAATCATATTAGAAATTAAAAGAAGGAATATCCTCAAGACTTAGTACAGGTATTATGCTCAGTATGAGAGCTGGCAATAATACAACACTGGTACAGGCCTCAAAAACCACCCATGCCTTCATTCCAATAAAGCCAGCCAATAATAGGGCAGGTAGTCAGACTGCAAGGTCACATTTTCAATTTTTTTTTGGGGGGGGGGGGGATAACTCTGCTGTGAAGCAACAGATCTGCATGTATCATCATTATACATGAAATGTTCATAAAAACATAAAGCTGCCTATATTTTTGGATTTATAAAAAACATTTACCTTCTTCACGTTATATTAAATAAATAATAATAGTCAGCCATAGGGCAGGGTAGTCAGATTGCAAGGTCACATTTTTTGGGGGGGGAAGGGGGGCAATATCTGCTGTGGGTGAGGCAACAGATCTGCATGTAATGTCGGGCTATCATGAAAATCATTTTTCCGGCAGGTTGCTGGCGTTGTAAAAATCGCCATTGTTTGCACAACTACAACCGAACAACAGTCTCTACTACACCATTCGGATGTATGGACTAGTAAAATCATATATGTGTCATAACGCGACCTACCACTCCCTTTCTACTCCAAAAATGTTTTCTAATGTGAAAGAATGACATGAATTCAGAGCACAACTTACTGCCCCATTGTTATGTTCCATAGTTCCTCCGCGCGGAGCACCGATAATATAGGCGGGTCGTCAATTCGCGCGGTTCCCCCCACCGATACTCCGGCGTCACGCCCATCGATATGGGCCAAGTTTAGCCGTTTGTACTGAACAGAGAATCGATCGTCGCCGTCTCCTTTTTTAAAAATTAATCTCTGGACTCTAATCTACCTTCTCGCCAAGTTTGGTGCTTTTGTCCAGTCTGTAAATATTTTGACCCTAACTGACCGGACTGTTACTAGAATGTACCAGTGGAAATGTTGTTTGCGTGAAAGGCAATGAGTGTGTCAGCTTCTTCATGTCCACATTGAGGTGATTCGGTTCCTCATTTGCAGCATATCATCCTCGTTGTTCTTCATCTCCGTACACACACCACATGTGAAACATAGGTTTTTCTTCCAAGAATTGAACCATATTGGACTTCTCCATTCCTCATTACAAACCGGGCAAACTCTTTCTGAATTGATCCACTTGAGTAACTCTGTGCCACTCTGTCGCTGAGCCTGGTCAGGTCCAGTAATGATGAATGATTGAGGAGTAGTTAACGATGCAGGTTTCGTCGTTCTTTGATTGATGGTGACTGGTACTTGTCGAGCACTAATAGTATTGCTCCCCACGATACAACTACTTTTGCCAAAAGATCCTTTGCCATGGTTGCATATGTGACTTGCTGTGCGCAGCACGGTTTCGGGGAGGATAATACCGCCATCAATCACTGCGGATGTATTGGGGGAAGACTGTTGTCATCGAGAAACACTTCCTGTCTGCTTTCAAAGTTTCTTTGTGAGAGATGCCTTGTCCGTCTTCAGGCACGTTTTTTTTCTCTTCTTCTTTGCAATTATACAAACGGGGCGTCATTTGCATGATCTGTTAAATAACAAAAAAGGGACAGAGACCAATGCATTATTTGCCACATGTAACAAAAGACATAGATGTACGATCCAGTAGGCAACTTTCAGGGGTGACTCAACATTTTCAAGCACTAGAGTTGGCTTGTTAATATTCACCATAAAACATGGGTATAGACACCTTATTTGTTGATATTATCATGGCGTGTTTACAATATTAATGAAAATGGGTTTTTCCGCAACGTTGCTAACTGAGGGTGAAACAAACATTTCACGGTAAATATACATTTTCTAGCAATATGCGGGTGTCATGTAATGATGACCATGAAACATAGGTGAGACACCTTATTCGTTAATTATCATGCATATTTTTCCAGATATGAGCAAAATAGGTTATCGGATGGCATCACAATTGAGTGATTTCGGGGGAATCACGGGTCAGACCCGGCAGCAATGCATTTTGTGATGTCGGTGATGACCCATCAGCCCACGAGGTCAAATGTTCCGGCGTTTTCACTTGAATAAACCTTCTGGGCTCCTGGACTATTAGGAGGTTTGTGGGCAGGATTTGAAATCCAGCCAAAGTAAAACCCTTCATTCCACAAAACATTCCAGAAGCTAAAAAAATCTGAAACCCACTCCGTGGGAGTACCTCCTGTGCAGCTTCCCTTCACAGGGCAGCTCACCGGATGAAGGGATTGGGCAAAGTCTTCGCGACCCCCAATCTTTGATCATAGGAAGGGAACCACGGGAACATTACCCTATCAGATTGCGGGAGAGTGAGTCAGGGTGGCTGAGGTGTCTTCACCAGACGGCGGTCTCCTTTGGTTAACCTGAGGCGGTCCCTCCGGTGGGTGCATGGAATGTCCTGATCCCTAGAGAGGATATCACCTGTCTCTGTTATCATCTGAGCTCAAGCGTTTGGGACATCGGTATTGCAGCACTCTCTGAGGTTCGGAGAACTGGTTGCGGCGAGATCATGTGGGTGGTTACACATACTATGTCTGGCCGCTCTGATGGTACATGCCAAGGAGTTGCTGTAGCTGTGTCCAATAAGCTGACTCCAATTTAATGTGATAACACCGGTCAACGAGCGTATTACGAGACAAAGGATTTGTCACTCCTTGGTGTCGTTTCTCTGGTCTCTGTATGCTCCCACTGAGGCGAGTGATCTCACGTGAAGAACGCAATTCTATGCCACGCTCGAGTTTCTGTGGTGATCAGTGCCCCAGGCGAGATACTCTTCTCATCTTGGGGCATTTCAATGCATCGAGTGGAACTGATAGGAATGGTTATGAGACGTGTGTTGTCCCATAGGTCTGAACTGTGAACCAGAATAGCACTAAGTTCCTTGAATTTGCATGAAGTCATGGACTTAGGGTGGCTGGTTCATGGTTTCAGCGCCCACAAGCTCATCGCTGACTTGTATTCAACGCTGGCGGTGTGAAAGGAGATTGACCATGTGCTCGTTGATGTCACTGAGGATGAGCAGAATGCAGGGTCGACCGGAATGCTCAGTTCCTCAATACTGTCCACCGGCTTGTTGTAGCAACTCTTAAGTTGCACCTTAAATCTAGAGAATGGACACATCCCAGCCTAGGCTGGATGTTAGCAAGCTCAGATGAAAGGGCAGCTGAGATCTTGCGAACAGCTGAGTGGATTTTTTTGGGGGGGGGTCTGGGTGCTCTGGGGGATCCTGAAGAGTTGTGAGTGCCTTCAAGACCACCATCCTTGATGTGCCGTAGATGTCTTGGAACTCACCGAGGGTGAAAGAAGAATTTTATCTCTCAAGGGACACTGGATATCTTTGCCCAGAGTCACATGGCCAGCGCTGAATGCAGATTTGAGCGTTCAGGGAGCTGACGCGTAAAACTGTACATGACTAGGGTAGACAAGGAGGCCATGCGCGATGAATCTGTGAGGGGTAAGCATCACCTGTGTCAAGTGATTCTCGTCCTGCTTAAAGGAAATTCGCGCATTGCGTTGATACAACCATCCCTCGTACTCAGTAGAGCAGAGGTGGAGGCTCTGACAGAGGAGTCCGAAGTGAAGCCGCTGGGCCATTTCATTTGAAGCTGTTGTACCAGCTGATCCACCACCTGTCGAGTTGGATTCAGGGTGTTATAATCCCTATTAGACCCTCCAATCAACTGTGGTTCACCTTCAGTTGTGGAAACACAGGCCAGTGAACCGGATGAAATGGTAAAGCTCCGGATCTGTGCATCCATGCTGAACTTCTCAAGGCTGGTGGAAATGCTGCACTCATGTCATCATGCAGTTCGTGCTCTGCCTGGAAAACACAGGCATCATCCCAACTGATTGGAAGAGGCCTTGTTGTCCTACTCTGGAAAGAAAGGGTGATCGCAAGACTGCAACAACTACCGAGGTGACGGTGCTCTCAGTGCCGGGCAAGGTCTTTGCTCGGATAATTATTATAGGGTTCATCCCATTGCTTGAGCACCAGCGTCCAGAGCAGATCAGGCTTCACACCAAAAGAGGTCAACGATTGACCGTATCTTGCTCTTCAGTCCTCACCAAATGCAGACGAGAGTTCAGCAGGGCTGCTTGCAGCCTATTTGATCTCTGCAAAGCGTTTGATTCAGTGAATGGGATGCCCTCTGGGGATTCTTGTCTCCGTGGGGTGCTACCAAAACTGATAGATCTGATGTCTGAACTCTATTCTGGACTGAAATGCTGTGAGATGTGGTGGTACCATCTCTGACTTATTTCCAGTGTTACTGGGTCTCAGGTGTGTTTACTGGCCCCTAAACTTTCAGCACTAGTATGGACTGGATTCTAGGGAGGATGTCGGAGAGATCAAGCTGTGGTGCATCGTTTGGGAATGTCAAGATCGCTGACCTTGATTTCGCAGATGATGCAGTCATCTTGCGGAGACTTTAGATATCCTTTTGGGGCCACTAGGTGCTGAATGAGGAGTCGGAGCCCATGGGATTACGGTTTCCTGGGTCAAAACTAAGATCCAGGCTTTCAATGACATCTTGGATGCTGTTATCCTGTCTGTGACTGTTGTGTGAAGGATGTTGAGTCACGAAGAGATTCACCCTACCTTGGCATGTATATTCATGTCTCGCTGGCTGTGAGCCAAGGTCAACGGATGTCTGGGTCAGCCTGGGAGTCATGGATTCACTGGAGCAAGGTGTGCTCTCTTGGTACTTGTGCGGAAGACGAAAGTCTGAGTCTTCAGGTCCTTGGTTCTTCCAGTCTTGCTCTATGGATGTGAGACTTGGACTCTGACCAGGGAACTGAGACGAGACATAATTCCTTGTACCAGTCTCTTCGGAGAATCCTTGCATCACTGGTGACTTTGTGTCCAATTAGCGGTTGCTGAGAGAGGTTCAAATGAGATTGTGTTACCTGCATAGTCCGTGAGTTCAGCTGCGCTGTATGGACAGTGGCTCATTTTGCTGACGCTGATTCTGCTCACCAGATTCTCTCAGCGAGGAGTCTTGTGAGTGGAGGAGGCCAATGGGCCGACCACGTGCCTCGTTGCAGCAGGTTGATCAGCATCTCAAAAGAGATGGAGATGGGCCGCATCTGCCTGTGGGATGGCCAGACGGATGCCCTGGAGATACCGGCGAAAGTGGACGCAGCGACGCGCCTGCTCGCCATACTCCCATACTGACCTGACCGCCCTCATCAGGAGATGAAATGTCAATATATATTATGTTATACACACAACTAAAATAACCCCATTTCTTGCTTGTAATTGCAGTCTGTGAAAACCACAGAACCGTTCACTGCAAACAAGTAGTTGTTTGCGATGAAGCCAGTGAGCCAAGATCTATATCAAGGATCAATTACCTTCCAAAGGTGAGCTGGCATTGCTCGTAACAAAAAAAATGTTGGCTGACTGAGACTGCGGGTAGCATTAGGAGCTAGCATTCCTGCTGGTTTGGAGAGGTGGTTCTGTTTCTCACATCTCGTTATAGCCTATAACTGTCACCCTGGTGTTCGCATGCAGAGCGTTCATCAATGTATATGCTCTCGGATGGACGTTAAAATGGGCTTTGGTTACAGTCTTCCGCATTGGTTGTAGACATTATAGATCTTGCCATGTCCTTTGGAATAGTAGGGGAGCATTGCTAGCACCCTGGCCAAATTCTAAAATTCCTGCCCTGACTTCCACTGGGAGACAGACAAACCACCAAGTGCAATCCTTTGTGAGCTGCTCTGTCAGCACCAAATCTGCTTTTGAGTGGAGTACCAGAGCGAGTTATATACACACATATAAAATGGAGTATTGTTATTCATTTGTGGCAATATGCCTCCAATATCATGTGCAGTGAAGCTTGTTCATCTTCAGAATCAAAGTCAGTATTCTTAGCATCAGCGAGTTCGGTCTCATAAAAAAAATGAATTGATAATTCCAAACCATAACAAGTGCAAAAACAGCAACACAGTTTCATCATTGCATGAATACCAAGAAAGTTCAAGGTTCCATGTCCGCAAGAAAATTTCAGCATCCGTATTTCTGGAAAAGCTTATTCACTTTTGAAGTGAAGTTGCAAGATTACTTTACCTAATAACTGATCCAATAAAAACTCCCAATTGCATTATATACTTTTGAGTCATTCCAGGAAGTTCAATGCAGCCAAATGTAGCTTCACAAAGCTTGCTTTTTGTATTAACCATCTTTCTGGATTATTTCAATGGTCAGTGAAACGGTAGTCACTTTTTGAGACACAACATTCCTCTCTTTCATAAATGCTTTGCAGACAAGTGTGAAAATGACTGTGTTACATGGCTGACGTGTGAACCCAAAATGGCTCAGAGCCGGCAGAGAGACAATGATAAGATTACAGAGGTGACAGATAAAATGAAAAAAGCAACACTTGCAATTTGACACGAACATCAGATAATGTGCAGGCTGCCAGTCATGTGAGTAAATCCTAGCAACATGTCACTCCTGGATGTGGCATCACATTACATCAACCGCTGCTCTAAGTGCAGGAGGCAGGTGGAAATTGATCGATTGCAAGAGCATCCTGGATGAAGGATTTAAAAATCGGTACTCGGGTCCGTTCCCTCAAAAGAGGCGTCACAGGCACGCATTTCACAGCATCCATGTATAGCACGACTGTCACCACGCAAATGGCTTCGGTGATTCGGAAAATTGTCTTCTTTTTCACAAAAGTCTTAAAAGCTTTTAGAGAGCACGGGCAATTGCATGCTGTGCAGCAAGAGCGCGGTGCTGGCATTGTCCTCCAAAAGTGGAAAGTACCATTATCCAATTCTTTTGTCATCACTTTCAGAGTACAAATGACATGATTTCATGTGTAATGGGTTCGAGGGGTGGGAAGTTGGGTGCGCCATTCTGGAATCGATCAAGGTTGGAGCCATTTTTCACCGTTAAGTAATAAGGATTGTTTTCTTACATGCGCGGTGTGGACTTTCACGCAGCCCCACTCCTGTTGGCTTCAAGCCCGGTGATTTTACTCGTACGTCGATTATGATGATCATAATTTCCATCATGACTGCCATCATGAAGAGCGGTTGGAAAGGGCCATGCTGTGCCAACTGGCTTGTTAAATTGAAGGGTGGATAGAGGTGCCTTAGGCTCATCACACACAGATTTGCCATGCACGCGCACGCCCCACACATCATTCGACAAGCACCAATCCGCATACAATGAATTTGTGTCTGATATTGCAAAAGAGACCTCTCCATGGCAGCCTCCCTGCACATGCCATGGAGCCGATATAGGTTAGGGCTCTGGAGGAACGGTGATACCACCTACCACTCAACCAACGAGAAAATTAGAATTAATGCTTACCAGACTACAGCCCAAATGTCCATTACAAGCAAAGGACAAGATTGAATCTTTCACTTTCACATTGCAGAATAAACAACTAGCTTAATGTATTGAAAAGGTAAGAGCTCCTCATGCAATGTCACAGGCATCAGTAAAAGGCAAACCTGATTCCACTTGGAATCAAATCTGGGATCAAACAAAGTACGCAACTGTAGAACAACCCACCTTGGCCATTCACTGCTATCTAGAATTAATTCAAAAAAAATCATCCGAGATTTTCCTTCGCTCTTAGAATTCCATATCTTTTCAGAGTTTACTGGGAGATAAAAACATAATCCATCTTGTGCATTTCCTATTGGCCTGCAGTTCATGATACCAGCTTTTAAGATCGCATCTGTAAATAATCGAAGTCGAATTAACGTGAGTTCTGTTATATAATCGCTGTGCAATCCAAAAGGATGATTAATTGGCTTTTTGCATCATCATGTGTCATTGCCTGCGCAGTGTCTGAGTCCTGCATGATGCATCTGATGGAGTTGTCGTTAGTGTTGGGATTTCCTACATCACTGTTTAACGCAGGCCGATGACACTGAGCGTTTGCTCGTAACCAGACATGATGGAATGTGGAGATGGCGAAGTCTGTTGCGATATTATATCAAATTCATTTGTTTTAATCAAGAAAGAAAACCAGCTGTAATATACATTGGATAACAGCTTTAATGCCTAAATAATAAGAATGAGACAGCTTGTGCTGATACGAATGTTGGAAGGAATCTAAGAGTTGCATCTCACAGAGACCAGATTCATTCATTGCATTGTCCTGCTGCTGATTTTACCAAGAGATCATTAGTGTTGCCGGTAATTCAGTACAGCTAATCTGTTTAAAACAATGATTTAACAAACCGTAGTACATGAAAACCACCACACACACACACACACACACACACCATCAAAAAGAGATGGACAGATGGGGATAGATAAATAAAGCACTGAGTGGCTGAAGTGGCTAAGAAGAGGTCAACTCAATTTGGACGGATAACAATCAAAATAAATGGCCAAGACCAAGGACACCAGACGAAACTTTAAAATGATGGTGGTACTGATGCAATTGGACAAATGTAGATTTTGCAAGTAGAAACACAAGCGAGCCACCTCTATCGGATGAAAAAACTCATGTCAGAACAGCTGTACACATCAATGCACAACAAAGTATTGTTACGTGGAAAAGAGGTAACAAAGTATTGTTACCCATAACGTATTCGACGTTGCCAGCGTATTCGGCAAACTTTTCAATACGTCGCATACGCTGGCTAAAACGTCAAGGTGTGACAGGGCTTGACACTTCGATGTCAGTCGGTTATGATTTGAATCGTCGAGCGCAGCCTTTATAGGCTACGCCACGTGATCGTCGGCGATACGCTGCCGGCGCTATGCATAGTTAGACTATCGTTGGGCATACGTGTGAACGCCGACAACACGCAAGCATTTGTTGGTATAAGTTATCTATAAGTTATTGAAACGTTCTGTGTACGTTACTAATACGTTATGCATACGTCCAACATTATGAATACGCCAAAAACTGAAAAAAAAACATCAATAGTTCAGCGTACGCCAGCGTTTTACATACATTTTATACGTTGCCATACGCTGGCTAAAACGTCAAGGTGACAGCCCCTTTAGCGATGAAATCAGCGAAGATCAGGCATTCGATTGATGAGCACTTTATCAAAATTATTTTCGCTGCACTCAATGAAGTTTCACTTTCGGCACATTCCATTTTTTCCCCCAAAGTAATAACATAGCAACAAATTGCCAAAGTAATAAGCTGAACTTTTTTCTACTCCAAACAGTAGAAAAAGTTAAGTTTGTACTTTGACAATCTGTGAATATGGAGAAGGAGGATCACAGCCTTGCTTGCTTAAACTAAATATGTTTAGTTATACGAATCAGTAATTTTCTTTAAATTTCAGATTTCACTCCAACTTCGACAGATAATTGTCCACCAGCACCATCCTCAAATCTAAAGACAAATTTTTATCATATAGTTTATAGTCCATGAGAGGTCATGTGGAAAATCACCAAGGCTTTTGATCGGTCGAAACAAAATGCAGATAAACCCCTGCGAGGTGAACGTGGGCTGACCGAGATAAGCCTGTTTTTGTTTTAATTTAATACGAGCAAATACCACCTTGTTGCTTGCTGATGATAATACGAAAGGGGAGGGAGAAAAAAAGGGGGGAAGAGGGAGAGGTGTAGGGGGGAGAGAGTGGAGAAGTGAAGAGTGAGGGAAGGAAAGAGGAGGAGGGAGTGAGGAGGTAGAGGAATGAAGCAGTGTGTGTGAGCGTTATATATTCACACTGTCTCATCAAAATGATTTCTGCAGAGAATAACAGTGAAGAAGGATACAAAATAATGTCTGAAATCCATTTTCTACCAGTCATACTATTGAAACATGTCCAGAGACAAACTCCCATCATGGAAACAAACTCCTGGCAGGACATAAATATCACCGGACGCATGCGAGCCAAGCTGTCTGGAGACAAACAATGCCCGGACACGTCCAAGACAAGCCCTGTCCGATAGTCCGAGAGAGAGGGGAGAGAGAGGGTAGAGTGAGAGAGAGAAAGAGAGAAGAGAGAGAGAGAGAGAGAGAGAGAGAAGAGAGAGAGAGAGAGCGAACAGGAGATGTGGGAAGAGGGTAGCTACACTCTATTGGAGGGATAGAGTGAGAGTGAGAGCGAGAGAGAAGAGAGAGAGAGAGAGTGAGAGAGAAGAGAGAAAGAGAGAAGAGAGACGAGAATTATATATTATAGAATAGAGATAGAATAAGATAGAGTAAGAGATGGTGTGGAGTATCAGAGAGAATGTTATGCTTTATGAACAACACACACACACACACACACAACACACACACACACAACCACACACACACCACACAACACACACACACACACACACAACCACACACAACACAGTACGAATTTGGAAGCTTACTGCACACAACAGTCAGGGTCCTTATAAGAAAGTTATATGGTAAGTGAGTGTTTCTAGTTAGGGCCCCTACCCTGTGTACATGGAAATTATATACATGCGCTGCGAAGTTATTTGATAGTTAGTTTTCTTTTACATTTTACACCCCGTACACAACAACAACAACAACAACAAACACCTTCGCTCCATAGCCTTACGCCCATAACCGCTCGCTGCATTCTTCGTGCCTCGCCAGCAAGCGGCGCGTAAGGCAGGCCTAACATAGGCATGGCGTCCCTCTAAAGGCAATCGCAAGGAGCGGGCGTCTCACCCGCCCCATTTCCGACTCAGCGCATCGCCATTAGGCACAGGCAGAGTGAGGAGGTGGGTGGAGCCACAAATAGCCTCCGCTCCGGGACTCCGCCCAGAGGGGTGGGAGTTGCCCCGCCTACTGTGGGGCCTGTCAATGGAGGACGGCCAGGGAATCGCCGATGGGCCGACCAATTGGGAGGTGAGTGGTTCGGAGAAGAAGCCCCTTCCTCCTAAAAAAGAGAAGTGGTGGTTGTCGGGACGGCGCTAGAGTGAGAGTTGTAGCCCCGTCTGCTCTCATTCCGCCGGCGTTTGATCTCGTCTTCATCGCGCTTGCCGCTGATCTCGGCTCTCGGCTGGCGCTGATCTCATTCTCATCTCGCTGGCGCTGGCCCCTCTTCCGAGCGCATGGTCGGATCGCATCTCCTGGCCTTGGTCTCGTCGCTCAGGAGGAGCGAGCTGGAGCCCGACGCGCCCTCAGTACCCGCTGTTGCAGCGGCATCGAGCTGCGGGTTCAAATGCCTGCCGAGCCGGATCGACAAGGCCGCATGAGGCAGGAAAGGTCCATTTTCTTTGGGGTATGTGTGTGCGCGTGTGGGTGCTGGGCCCTGTCTATAAGTAGAAACTGTTATGCTTTTGCTGTAATTATTTTGCATATGCTTAGTCGGTACTACTTTTTCTTCCATTTCTTCCCCCCCTATTGTAAATTAAAATCCAATTTGTGAATGTTTCAGCTCGTCCTCGTCCTTCCTTCATTGGTTAGCACGGTGCATGTTGGCGGTGATAAAAAGCCGTGCTGCTGTTAGATGTAATTTGGACTGACGGACCTCATAACCATCCGCTCGAGTTTGCACGGCGTCGAGCACGATCGACTCGCTCCAGTTTCGAGCCCATCGAGGATGTGAATCCTCGGTTACTCGCACGTGGGCCTCTAGGTATTTTGAAGTTTGGCAAATAACCCTGGCCCACGCCGGTTGACTTTAATTGACGATTCACGTCCGTAAGGGACACGTACCTTTCGGAGTTATCCGAACGGTTAATATCTGAATTCGGGTTTCGGGCAGCCGACTTCACTGCTCCATCTGAGCGGTCGCCGCTCGCCACCGATCACCCACCCATAACAATAGTCATGCTTATGAACACACACACACACACACACCACACACACACACACACACACACACACAACACCACAACACACACACACACCACACACCACACCACACACACACACACACACTGGCCTGCGCGATATCCGGCAATTTTTGGGAACGGCGCGTTGGAGTCCGGTGATAACCAACTCCATGCTGTACTGTATTACAACCGAACCTTGAATAGCTTCACCGTAAAAAACAAACAGTGCATTTATGTAGACAATTTCAGGGATTGTGTACACAAACATTATCTGTAATAAAAACAGCCGGCATGCGCCGGGTGGAAGAAAAAAATCTGGCTCCGGTAATTTAGAAAGCAACATAATATGGCAAAAGCTTGAAAAATGGGGTTATTTCACAACAACCGCTCAGAAGTGAGGGCATGAACCACTCGCTCAGGGTGACGGAGCATGAACCCACGCTCGTAGCGTGACAGAGCACGAAACCTCTCGCCTCAGCGTACAGAGCATGAGACTATACTCGCTCAGTTGATGGAGGCACGAACCATGGTTTGTTTGAGTTATGGAGGAGACATACACTCTGACAACACACACACACACACACACACACACACACACACACACGTATAAAAAACCTGGTAGCTTATTCCACAAATCTTCAAAAGAGGTGTTAAACTTACCCCAAAACCCAGTGAGACCCTGCGAGGTGATACGGGCTGTTAAGCTTGTTTATTTTTCTTGCTTGGCACCATGTTAATTATCTCCAAAAGGCGGTGTTTTAAGTTAACCTAAACCACCCAATCGCATTCATGCACTCCTTGGAGTCCCCTTAGTATGCATGAAAGCTTGAGCTGTAGTTCCATGGTTGTGAGTTGTGGAAAGACACCACTACCACACTACACACTGACACACACACACACAAACACACAACACACACAAAACACACACACACACACATTAGTCCCCACTGGTATGACTAGGGAGACTATAAGCTTACTCTCCGTCTGTTCGTTGTTTTGCAGACTTTTTTTGTCTCTACCGTTTGACATATTCCCAATTGAAAGTGGGTAAATGCGCTTATTCTGACTAGTAGTTTACCGTCCCATGGAGAGTGGTAGAGTGTCGGGGGTATTTCTGTGGTAGGCACGTGTATGGGCCACTGGCCCAAGTCATGTTCGTGATGCTTACAGTACCTCGGGCTGCATAGCAAATAGACTCGGCGCCTCGGCTTGCATCTTTTAAGTCGCCCTAATTTTTGTCATTCACTCGTGATAGCCAGCTAAAAGTATTACAATCCAGTCATTTATACTAAATACAATACAGCTGAGTTTTGTGGACCGCTTGATGCTTGTCTCGAGGAGAGAAAAACCTTTAGCTCCATTATAGTATAGATAAGTTTACAGAAAAGTGGATAGTTTCAGAACGTTTCTCAATTTTTAACAAGAGTTATTGCCCCTTTTAGAACTTACAAAAAATCAGTTTTCTCTTCTTCATTTAGGTTCGGTATTGGTTAGAGCAGCTTAAAAAAACTAATTTTCATTTCCGTTTTTGTCCTCATTGTCTTTTATGCTTTCTAGTCCACAAAACATATCAGAAAATGAAAATTTGTTTCTATTTTGCCAAATAGACCCAAAACACGGTGGTTGGAGAGTTTCTATTCTTCATTTGTTCCAGTGGTCGGCTCAGTGCACGCGTGAAACACAAACAAAATTTATATCTCCAAATAGTATGAGGACGGTGCGAACATGTATTGCAAAGCAATTCTCTTTCTTTATTCAAGATTTCTCATCCTATATCAGTTGCATATTCCCTTCCCTCTTTGTGTCTGTTGATTTGCATGCGTTGTTCCAAACGACTTGGTCCTGTCCACCTTTTCCCCCATATCCAATATATATATTCTCCGCCAGTCAGTCCATCATCTGTTCCATTAGTGGGGTCTGCCAGTTCAGGGAAGGGCTTCCCCATTTAGGGGAGTGCTTCCAAATCAAATTGGGCACCATTTGTTTGTTTCACTTTAGCAGGTTCTACCCCCCCCCCCCCCCCCTTCGCAAATCAAAGCAATTAAAATCATCATACCAAGTTAATCAAGTATCAAGGCAGAATAAATCACTCGACACCTTCTCCCATCCCCCACCCCCTACCTCCCCCTCTCTCCCTGGCAAATCTCCTCCCCCCCCCTCTTCGCGGAGTTGAAGCATCAGATATGAAGAGGGCGTTCAAATTTCATACATATCTATGCCGTGACTTCCCACACGGTGCCCCAATGTCTATATAATAAACGCAGGACGTCCGTCTGTCTGTTCCTTCCGTCCCTGAAACTACTCCCTCAGTTTGAGCTAGCGATCCTACAGGAGCATGTCAACAAAAAGGTGCAAACAGCATAGCCTAAGCAGAGTCTTCATGAACATTAAAATGATGGAAGATACGTCAGTTCCAAGTAGATTATGGAGCAACAATGTAACGTTCTGCAATTAAATACCTCCATTGGTCTGATTATCAAATTCAAGCCGACAGATCAGAACAACTGTGTTCATTCAACAAGATAGGATGATTTAATAGGCTGATGGACCCCTGCCAGGCAAAGGCCATCCCAAATTGGCCTTCATAGTTGCTTCATAACCAGATGGGCCACGGACTTGATCCGCGGCACATCGCTTTCAGGGCAGAGTCGGGAAACAACCCGAGAGGTTTCCACATCATGTAAACCCCAAACTCTGGTTCTGTAAATATATATAATATATATATATCATATATATATATATACCTCATAATATATATGTATGCACATAAACATCAAAGAATACGGTCCTGGAATATATATGTGGTAAAGATATATTCATGCGAGTTAAAAATCGGACAGAGACTCCATATCGTCTCCACCGAAAAATTGAACAAAGAATTCAAGCGTTTCGCCCGTTAGCAAACACAAAAATAAAACGGCCTCTGCTGAACTTTCTCAAGAGGGAAGAAAAAATTCTCAACCCTACTTTCTCAAACGCAATGAGGGAGTAGGCCAAGCCAGGCCACACCGATCAAAGCCATGTCCCAGAAACCAACTTCTGACTTTCAACCTTGATCACATGAATAAAAGGAACAAAAGTATTAAGTGCGAAAAAGAATGACATTAGGAAATTCAAATTCAAGATGAAGAGCTAAAATTTTATTAGTTTACAATACGGCCATCTTAAATACAGACGAAACTGTATTTTGGGATCGAGCTACATGGACCCTAAACATCCATTCTCTTGCAATTGTACAGCAATTAAAAAATAATATAAAAACTGATACGATTGTACCCTCAACATAAAACATTCATGATGCTAAGACTGTATTGGCTCTAACGGTTAAGCTGACTTGGCTTAAGATCTGAAGCGTCTTACGATCAAGCCCCTTTTGTACTGTTGAATTAACACCAGTGCGGTCGACTCAGATGTGCATTCTTCGAAGTCGGCCAAACGAGTACCAACTAGCTTGGTAACAGGGCCATTGCATCAGCGACAAGTCGTGCCCTCAGGAAATGAGTGCAAGCCAAGCAGCCATAAGCTGCCACAGAATAAATAAAAAATAAAAAAGATAAATAAATCAATTGTGCTTGAGTGGATGTTTGAAAAATTGCACTGTGTGAGGCGTTGGAGCTCAACTGAAGTGTGGAAAAAAAATACAACCAGAAAGGTAAATGAAAACTAATTTCGTTAAACTCTTTTTGCACAACGCAAGGTGACATAACTTCGAAGCATTACATCTTCTCATTAGTAAAATCCTTTGAGCCATTTCAGATGTCTAATTGTTTTTATTATTGAACATAAAAGTAACCAAAACCAACACGCTAATGAGCCACAAAATGCATGTTTCGGTTATGAATATTTCATATCTGTCTATATCAAAGTTTATAAATCCTTTGATATCCGAACAGACTCACGATGATGAATAATACTACAAATTAAGAGTTTATATGGTTTTATGTAAGACATAGGCAATTGACCATTAATTTTACCCGTGGTGTAATATATTATCCTAAAAGTTCACAGCCACCGAATCATCCGTTCAATGGTATGCCAGCTTTTTTCATGCTGACCCACTCAAGACCCCTCCCCCACACCCTCAGCTCCTTTGGCATGACTTATGACTGAGTCCTGAAGAAGACCATCCATCAGGGGAGAGCCCAATGCTCCACGGATGGAAGGTGGGTCCCTCTGCCTCAGCATAAAGGTGCAATGATTGAGATTAAGTTGATACACTTTAACCCCCAGGATTCGACCAGTTATAAGGTCTGTCCTTTCCTTTATGTCCGAGCCAAGCATGACAGAAAAGGTATTTCGGCTTGGGCGATAAAGGGTAAGATGCAGAAAAAAAAAATGGAGAAAAGAAAGAATGGGAGGAACATCAATTTTCATTTTTGAGACTCAAATAAATAATTTGAATGAAATGCAGGTGTCAAGGGAAGCAACAAAGAAAGAAACTTGTTGAAGTCTTACTTCGTATGCAGCACAGGCTTCAGTAGCAAATTTGTTGCGGGTGATGGAGGGGCACGCAGCTGTTACCACTGAAAGAGCACGTACATGTTTGGAATTCGCAGCCAAAGTGCCGACGGAAACTCGCCTCCTCTTTGAAGGGCATCGTGGAACTTTAAATCCACCAAACTAATGCCGGCATACAGGTCACCAGTCTAAATGTCCTCTGAGGACGGCACACACTTTGATGTAGCGTGTGTTACATACAAAAACGTGAGATTTCAACTTTTTATAACCAATGTTGAATACCTTTTGCTTGCTGTGTTGCCTTAATGGTTGATGTGCTGGTTAAGATCTCGGGTCTTGCAGTCGAGCCATGTGATGCTGATGAAATACCAATAGGTTGGTTGACTCAGCCTGTCATATACCATCCTTCCAAGGTCAGCAAAATGATACCAATTGTATGGTAGGCAGGGGCACTGCATCAGCGGCACAGGCCGTGCTTCCAGAAATGATGCAACCAGCAGCCACAGGCTCACAGATATAACAACATGCGGAAGAACAACTACCTTTGTGGAAATCAATGATTCCTGACAGTCATCATCCTCATTGATAAAGTTTATTGATTCTCAAGTTTTGCCCTACAAAAAAATAAAGCTCACCTTGGTTTACTTCACAGTCCAGCAGCTCGTTTGTGCATATTAAGAACGTTATGCTGTACTCACTCTCTATTCTCTGTTCTGATATATATCGTAAGGTGTTATCAAAAATTCGCTATTTTGAACGATTAGAAGAGAATTTAGACATCAGTTTGAAATTTACCTGGCCTCCAATATATTTCTTTCGGTAAGATGTACTAATTTTATCGTTTGTCGGCTGCGACTGTTTTTTTACCGAAGAGCATTTGTGTGAAGTGATGTCAACAGAAAACCAGGAAATGGAGAAAATCTGAGGTGTGAGCTGTCATATCAAATACTTCAATTTGAGGGTATAGATCTTCAGGCAGGAATGGCAGCGTGACAGTAAAAGGAGGGTGCTCCAGATTATAACCACTGCGTTTTGGGTGGCTGCAACTTAAAGAGGGTTAGAGCTTTTCTAAATCTCCATGGTGTAAAGCGAGTGAAATTGGTCCAGGTCGGCCACAATGTCTGTTTCTTAAGGAACCATCAGAAGAGTGCATGATCTCTTCATGAACAAAGAATGCCTCGGTAGAGCGCAAACCTTTCTCCAGCTGCTACAGTTTTTTGTTTATTATCCACTGATAGGCTGCAACTGCATTCGGACCTTAACCCAAATCGAATGGCTTGTTACTTGGTCACCTACCCAACCTATCCACCTAGTTGTCATAATCTGTTCATAATTTTGTGAGACATCATGCGATATTACTATGTTTTGATCCCATCTCTCAAATGGTGAAGAATACTCTAAACATTATCGTATCGGACTGCTCTAACAAAACCTTATCAATTCATCTTTTCAAAACATTCTCTATACCTGTCCACAGAGTTTCGATTCAAATCGCCTGGTCCAATTGGAATAGTCCTGCGCACACAGACTAAACAAATGAAAAATCACTGCATAGAGTGACAACTTGGCACAAATGGAACGGACACTCAGTGTGAGCACAGACCTCCGTCAGACTAAATTATTTACATTTTGTATCCCACGTCATAGGTCGGATTCTCAAATTACCAAAATCGAATCGACTTGTTCTTCTCACCAAAACCAATTCATCCACCGATGTTTTGTCATACTCCGTCCACAACTTTTGAGAGATCTATGCGACACACAGTTTTGGCCCCATGTCTTCAATGGTGAAGAATATCATGAAAAATTCTCATATTCTGATCCGGATTCGATCTTCAACAAAACGATTCATTAGTCCGTACACACCCAACCGTCGACCAAGTTTCATCTGAATCCTCAACCAACTTTTGAGAATCATGCAATATCATTTTCGCCCCGTCTCTCAATGGTGAAGAAATTAGTTAAAAATTAAATAACTCTCGTATCCAGATCTGGATTCGGATCTCACCAAAATTGAATCAATTCTTCCAATGTGGCACTCCCAACCTGTCCACCAAGTTTGTCGGAATCCATCAATAACCTTTTGAGATATTGTGCTATACATCATTTTGCCCTATCTCTGCAAAGAATCACTTGGAAAATTGTCAGATTCCGTGATCCGGATTCGGATATTCACAAAATTAAGCGCATTGTTGTCCACGCCGGTCACCTACACACACAAAATTCAGGAACGATTTTCTGGGAAAACTGGCCAAAAATCGGTTGACAAACAGACAGACAGACAGACAAACACTACAGACCATACATTGTGAAAACTTTTTCGCCAAGTAACAAAACAAACGGACCCAAACGCAATACCCTCTCCTTGGCATGGTAAAAAAGAGGCAATCAGAGATTGCAGACCCTCGCCAGACTTATTTTGTGTGGCATTGTGTATGGTGTGTAATGTAATTAATAAGAAGACATCATTAAAGTGCCACCTTTATAACTGCTGGCAGTGATGACCGTTGTACCAAGACATCCAGCTTTGATCAGACACCTGATCCTGACCCATGACGCTTTTTATTATATATTCGATTATTCAATTGAATTTAGGAATGGAATTAAATAAATTCCATTCAAATCAAAGGAAGAACAAATAGGTAAAGTCCTGCATTTGTGTACAGAAATAACCCGAACAGAGGCAAAAGAATATTGAAGTCACGAGGAGGAACGCTGAGTAGGATTTGCATTCAAGCCTCTACGCTCCACAATCAAATCCATCCAGGCACAGCCAGTGAAGCTATTTAAAGAAAGAAGAGAATAGAAAAGACCCCTTTTATAAAAAAATTAATATAATTCTTTGCGCTTGCGTCAGAACCAGGTTACCATCAAGTTTAAATTTTAAAACTTGTGCAGGTTCCCATGACTACTATGGCATAAATTTGAAGTTTCACTGCTTGATGTGTGAAGTGGTGTCCCAGAGAGATAACGTATACATAATAGTTTTCTTTCAATCCAATTGATGGTGTCTGTCAAACCATGTGCCTGATCAATGATTCCTGAACATAACTTGTACACCCCCATTGGCTTGGGAGACATTTGTGTAAGTTTTCCGTCCCATTGTCCAGCCATGTCTGAGTAAGATTTTTATAGTGTTGACGGTAAATCCAATATGGCTGCCGAACATGTGACCTTATGACGTCTCTAAGTGTGAACCTTTTGTCCTCATGGATAGTCGGCCATTTCGTTTGAAGTTCCCCTCAATCTTTTCAACCACTTCAGAGAAGAAGAATTTAGAATTTTTAAGATATTTTAAAAAAACAATCATGGCTGCTGAAATCAAGTGACGGAATTTGAGTCATCATTTTTTCTGTGACCATTTGTATCCCTAGATAACCCTCAAATTTCATACTCATCAGATTGTAGCATTCTATCACATGCAATAAATCTATCGATATAAGATCAATTTATGTCACAAAAAGATCAGCTCATTCCCGTGAGGAGTACTTCATCCAAGTTCAATTTTATATCCTTGGTGCAGTTCAAAGATACAGAGGTCCAAAAGTTTTTCCGTTTTTTCCAACATGGCTGCCACACCTGACCTATGACGTCCATAATTATGAATGAACTATTCTGCGATGAGCAGTCGCACCTATGGTTGAAATATCGTCTCAATCCGACAACCGGTTGCGGAGCAGAAATACACAAAAGTTCTGTGCGGACAACAATGCACCAAACAAACAGACAGCAGACAGACAAACAAACAGACAGACAGACAGACAGACAACAACAGACCAGACAGACAGACAGACAGACAAACAAACAAAAGGAAACCAAATGCAGAATACCCTCTCCGTTCGCGTTGAGTGTAAAGAACAAAAACTTGGCTCATCTGTCTAAAACCAATTTGATCATGTTCAACGATCCAGTTTCTCTGTTCTTGTGCATATCTTAGCCTTTTCTTTTAGTCTTGTTCCCTTTTCATTAATTGGTTTTCTCCACTGAAAATATCCTTTCAAGTGCTGATTTAAAAACGACCTTCTCGTTATCGTTATGAGGACGATACCTGGCCTTCTGCCATTCTGTTGTGAAGTCCAACGCTTGTCATTCTATCGATTACTTAAGGGATATATTTTAAGAGTATTGCTCACCCTTGTGAGACAGCTTTTGGTCTTCCACTTCGTGGATTTCTCAATTACAGACAATGTTTTCTCTATACTTGTTGATTTGCTTTGGATATCACACCATAAAAAGATCGAGTGATTGTGAGCTATTTCCCACAATGTTTGCCTTCTTTATGCAGAACACGAATTTATTATGGCGACCTTCCACTGCGATTTTTTATATCAATTTTTTTACTTAGTCCTGGCCATCTCCCATCCTTTAGATGCTCGAAACAAACTGATGAACAGAGGCAGCACATGATCTCCTCCACTCAAGGCTCCTCGCTGGATGAGAATCTTGAGCATGATCAAGGTCAGGAAAATGAAGCCACCAGTGTCCATCCAGCCACAGCTGATGCTCAGCGACTATGCAGTAACAAATCTATTTGAGTCTCTGCTCCAGCAAACCGCTCGTGGACAAAAAAAGTCTGACCAAACAATAAGCCAATATTCACCAAAGAGACTGGGTACCAAAGAATTAGTCTCCATCTCAAGATCCGTTCAGAGTCCAAGTTCACATCCGCAGACCAAGAACTGGAAGCAACAAGGACCTGAAGACTCAGATATTTGTCCTCTGCACAGGTATGTCTATGGTTCTCTGCACAAGCCAGCAGACACATGAATACCACTGCCAAGGTAAGTGAATCTCTCCCGTGACAACATCCTCACCCCAAACAGGACAGCCAAGATAGCAGTATCCAGATATCAGATAAAGCCTGATCTAAGTTTGACCCAGGAAACATATATCCACTCAAGGGCCCCCCTCACAAAAGGATATCCAGAGTCTCTGCAAAATAATCTGCATTATCTGCGAAATTCAAGGGTCAGAGATCTCGACATACCCAACGAGCACCGCAGCTTGATCTCATCCGACATCGCCCTAGAATTCCTAGTCATACAATGCTGAAAAGTGTGAGCCAATTACACACCCCTGATCAAACGTTCAATAACGAATCTGCAAATAAGTCAGAATTGGTCATCACCACAATACTCAGCACACTCTTCAGTATCAGAGTTAGTTTCAGACATCAGATTGAACAGTTTTGTGGCACCCACAGCAAGACAGCATATATCCTCCAGAGGCATCCCGGTCACTGAACGAATGCTTAGCCAGAGATCACGTCGGGCTGCAATCAGCCCCTGCTGAAACTCGTCATCTGCATCGGTGAGACCCGAAAGAGCAAGATAGCGTCATACGTTACCTCTTTTCGTGTAAGGCCTGGACGGCCTCTGGGCGCTGGTGGCCAAGCGAGATGGGCGACACCCTATCAAGAATTATCTGAGCAAGATCTTGCCCGGCATGAAGAGCACAGTCACCCCTCAGGGTTAAGTGTTCCAGGTCTTGGCGTATCAACCTCTTTCCCTTACCATTGAGAGGACAACAAGCCCCCTCTCTCATTCCATTGAATTATGTCCCGTTTTAAATTTCTCGTCTTCTCATAGAAGAATTGGACACGTTAGCTCAGTTCACATCACAGCGAACAATCTCTTCGCCGTTCACACCCTCTGCCCGATGGACCACACCGACCTCGTCTCTCTCTCTCTCTCTCTCTCTCTCTCTCTCTCTCTCCTCTCTCTCTCTCTCTCTCTCCTTTCTTGCCCCCCCCTGGCCTAATTCGCCTCTTACATCCCTGCCCTTCATAATTTCATTCAAAATGTTCCACTCTACCTAGACCCGCATAAGTATTAAACAAAAACCCAACATTTAACAATATTGTAGCAAGATACTGGAGGGCCCCCTGTCGATATCTGCCATGTTAACCTCTCAAACCGTTTTTCCTTGTCGACTCTATGGGTCTTTAAGTAGCTTACATAAGGTATCAGCCAGCTTGCAGTCATTTGGCGGCCAATAGTGGAAATCTCAGCATTGTTATGTTTTGCCATCATCACGGCATTCTCTGCAGCCTCTTTGGTGCTCTGTTGTGAGAGGCTTTGTTGCAATGACTCCAGGTCTTTGGATATCAGATTGCACCGATCCACCTGTCTCCATACGTGTTACAGATGAAACTCTTGCCAAACGCAAAAAACAACTGCAAGTTAAGCTCCTTCTCTATTGTGTTATCTGGTTTCTGCATCATATAGAGACCGGCTGGTGTTGCTTATGGACGTCCTTCTTGGATCAGTGTAGCACCAAGCTCAGTGTCAAAAAGCACCACCTGCAGGGTCAGCTCCTTCGATGCGTCATGCTACTTGAGCACTGGTCAGCAGTAATCAGCATCTTAATTCCTGCATAATCTCATTACTTCTGACCACCACCAGGTGACCATCTCTGTGTCAGTCTGCGTAGGGCTCACTTGTACTAGGCCTGGGAAGGAATTTACTGAGACAGTTGACAAGCCCAAATGAATCACGTACCCCTTGACATCAGTTGAGTTTGGACATTTGCACACACCCACTTTCACCTTCCTTGTCTATTTGCAGACCGCTCTGAAGTGACTACTGTGACCATAGTAAGTCACTTCTTGAGTTTTGAATTTACTTTCCTTGTTCAGGTGGCAAGTCTCACTCTCTACGTCTCTCCATCAATTGCCTCTCCACCTTCCTGTTCATGGTTTCTCTCTGCTCTGCCTGTGTTCTTCCTTTCCCAGAACACCAGATGTGCATCGCTACCACTCACTCCCTGCACCCCTTAGTGCTTGGTTTTGTCTCTAAAAATTCTTCTGGCTGTTGAGAGCCCAATGGCATACCTTAGCCATTAATATCTACTGCATGGGTGTTGAACGTGCAATGATGAACTCTCCTCATCTGTTCAAGAGCAGAACCATCTTGGCCATCAAATATGCTGAACACCTTTGCCTCTGGTCTAGTTATTCCTCAATTGTAGTCATTGGATAGTGACATCTGCTTAAGTCCTTATTAAGTCTCTGGATCCAAAGAATCTCTAAATTTCCCATGCGATTCTGCCACACACAGAAGGCTGGATACCCAGGGCCTTCAGTAAGTCTACAGGGCATATCCCTGCCTCCAGTCAGCATTCTAATCTGCTTTCAGTTTTCTTCAGAGCACTTTGAAATGCCTTGCTGGATGCACTACAGCCTCTTTCCTCATCCAGCAATAGATGTATTTGCCTTCCAGCTTTCCAGTCCCCTCGAAACACATCTGCAAATTCCTCCAGCACTTGTCTCTTGTTAGAGGAAACTTTTCTTCAGTCTGCATGACGCTCTCAGTTTCTCTTGTGCGCACTGTACAACCCATTTCCTGCTGCCTCCTTCTAAGAATTTAGCAGTCTTCTATACCAACAAATTCGGGCTTGTGATACTTTTCTTCCATTTATCTCTCCCAAGTTTGGTGCTTTTGTCCAGTCTGTAAATATTTTGACCCTAACTGACCGGACTGTTACTAGAATGTTACCAGTGGAAATGTTGTTTGCGTGAAAGGCAATGAGTGTGTCAGCTTCTTCATGTCCACATTGGAGGTGATTCGGTTCCTCTATTTGCAGCATATCATCCTCGTTGTTCTTCATCTCCGTACACACACC
>CM068966.1:74971474-74989684 GCA_035128595.1 Eptatretus atami | reverse complement strand
GAGGAGGGAGGGGGAGTGAGGAGGGGTAGAGGAAGTGAAGGCAGATGTGTGGTGGAGCGTTAATTATGATTCACACTGTCTCATCAAAATGATTCTGCAGAGAATAACAGTGAAGAAGGATACAAAATAATGTCTGAAATCCATTTTCTACCAGGCATACATAAACCTGGTCCAAGTAGACAAACTCCATCTGGAAACAAACTCCTGGCAGGACATAAATATCACCCGGACGCATGCGGAGCCAAGCTGTCTGGAGACAAACATGCTCGGACACGTCCAGAGACAAGCTGTCCGGATATGTCCGGAGAGAGAGGGAGAGAGAGGGTGAGAGTGAGAGAGAGAGAGAGAGAGAGAGAGAGAGAGAGAGAGAGATGAGGAGAGAGAGAAGGATAGGAGATGTGGAGAGAGTGCACAGAGGGAAGAGTGAGAGGAGAGAGAGAGAGAGAGAGAGAGAGAGAGAGAGAGAGAGAGAGAGAGAGAGAGAGAGAGAGAAGAGATAAAATAAGATAGAGATAGATAGAGATAGAGATAGAGATGGGGTGGGGAGTTATCAGAGAGAATGTTATGCTTATGAACAACACACACACCACACACACACACACACACACACACCACACACCACACACCACCACACACACACACACACACAGTTACGAATTTGGAAGCTTACTGCACACAACAGTCAGGGTCCTTATAGAACAGTTATATCGGTAAGTGAGTGTTTCTAGTTAGGGCCCCTACCTGTGCTAATGGAAATTATATCATGCGCTCGAGTTATTTTGATAGTTAGGGTTTTCTTTACATTTTTACACCCCGTATCACAAACACACAACAACAACAACACTTCTTCATCCTGACATAAGTCCGTGGCATTCTTCGTGCGCTCGCAGCAAGCGCGCCGTGGGCAGAGCCTAACATAGGCATGGCGTCCCTCAAGCCAATCGGCAAGGAGCGGGCGTCTCACGCCCATTTCCGACTCAGCCGCATCGCCATTAGGCACAAGGCCAGAGGTGAGGAGGTGGGTGGAGCCACAAATGCCTCCGCTCGGGACTCCGCCCAGAGGGGGTGGAGTTTCCCGCCTACTGTGGGCCTGTCCAATGGAGGACGGCCGGGAATGCGCGATGGGTCCGACCAATTGGGAGGTGAGTGGTCGGGAGAAAAGCCCCTTCCTCCTAAAAAGAATGTGTGTGTTGTCGGGACGAGCGCGAGGAGGAGAATTGTGCCCCGTCTGCTCTCATCTCGCCGGCGTTGATCTCGTCTCATCGCGCTCCGCTGATCTCGGCTCATCGCGCTGGCGCTGATCTCATCTCATCTCGCTCGGCGCTGGCCCCGCTTCTCGAGCGCGTGGTGGATCGCATCTCGCTGGCTCTGGTCTGTCGCGTGCAGGAGGAGCGAGCTGGAGCCCGACGCTGCCCTCAGTACCCGTGTGTTGCAGCGGCATCGAGCTGCGGGTTCAAATCCGCCGAGCGGATCGACAAGGGCCGCATGAGCAGGAAGGTCCATTTTCTTTTGGGGTATTTGTGTGTGCGCGTGTGTGTGGGGCCTGTCTATAAGTAGAAACGTTTAAGTCTTTTGCTGTACATTATTGCATTGCTTAGTCGGTTTAACTCTTCTTCCTGTTCCTTCCCCCCCTATTGTAAATAAATATCCATTTGTTGAATGTTTCAGCTCTCCTCGTCCTTTCCTTCATTGGTTTAGCACGGTGCATGTTGGTGAAAAAAGGCCGTTGCTGCTGTAGATGTACATTTGGACTGACGGGACCTCGTAACCATCCGCTCGAGTTATGCACGGGTCGAGCACGGAAGACTCGTCAGTTCGAGTCCCTCGAGGAGTGGAATCCCTCGGTAGCTCGCCACGTGGGCCTCTAGGTATTTTGAGTTTGGCAAATAACCCTGTGCCACGCGGTTGTTATTGACGATTCACGGTCCGTAAGGGACCCGTATCGGAGTTATCCGAAGGTAATGATCTGAATTCCGGGTCGGGTGCAGCCGACTCTACTGCTCCATCTAGCGGTCGCGCTCGCCCCGATACCCAGCCCATAACAATATGTCATGCTTTATGAACAACACACACACACACACACACACACACACACACACACACACAACACACACACACACCACACAACCACACAACAAAACACAACACAACACACACACGTGCCTGGCCGATATCGGCAATTTTTTGGGAATCGGCAGGTTGGAGTCCGTGTGATAACCAACTCCAGTGCTTACTGTATACAACCCAGAAACCTTGAATAGCTTTCACCGAAAAACAACATTGCATTTATGTAGACATTTCAGGGATGTGTACACAAACATTATTCCTTATAAACAGCGACATGCGACGGGTGGAAAAAAAATCTGGCTTGGTAATTTAGAAAGCACATTAATATGGCAAACAGCTTGGAAAATGGGTGTTATTTCACAACAACTCGCTCAGAATGACGGGGAGCATGAACCACTCGCTCAGGGTGACGGAGCACGAACCTCTCGCTCAGGCTGACGGAGCATGAACCACTCGCTCAGGGTGATAGAGCACGAACCTCTCGCTCAGGCTGACGGAGCACGAACCACTCGCTGAGGCTGACGGAGCATGAACCTCTCGCTCAGGCTGACGGAGCATGAACCACTCGCTCAGGCTGACGGAGCACGAACCTCTCGCTCAGGCTGCGGAGCATGAACCTCTCGCTGAGGCTGACGGAGCATGAACCACTCGCTCAGGCTGACGGAGCACGAACCTCTCGCTCAGGCTGACGGAGCATGAACCACTCGCTGAGGCTGACGGAGCATGAACCTCCGCTCAGGCTGACGGAGCATGAACCTCTCGCTCAGGCTGACGGAGCATGAACCACTCGCTCAGGCTGACGGAGCACGAACCTCTCGCTCAGGCTGACGGAGCACGAACCACTTGCTCAGGGTGACGGAGCACGAACCTCTCGCTCAGGGTGACGGAGCACGAACTACTCGCTCAGTGTAATGGAGCACGAACCATGGTTTTGGAGTTATGGAGGAGACATACACTCTGACACACACACACACACACACACACACACACATTAGTTAAAACAACCTGGTAGTTATTTTCCACAAATCTTCAAAAGAGGTGTTTAACTTTACCCCAAAACCCAGTGAGACCCCTGCGAGGTGATAGCGGGCTGTTAAGGCTTTTTTGTTTTTCTATGATGAGCACCATGTTAATTATCTCCAAAAGGGGTGTTTAAGTTAACCTAAACACCCAATCTTCATTCATGCACTCCCTTGGAGTCCCCTTAGTATGCATGCAAAGTCTTGAGCTGCTAGGTTCCATGGTCTTTGAGTTGTGGAGAAGACACACACACACACACACACACATTAGTCCCCTACTGGTATGACTTGAGGAGACTATAAGTTTACTCTCCGTCTGTCTGTGGTTTTGCAGACTTTTTTTTTGTCCATACCGTTTGACATATTCAATTGAAAGTTGGTAAATGGCTTTATTCTGACTAGTAGTTTACCCGTCCCATGAATGAGTGGTGGAGGTGGTGGCGGTGGTCTGTTCTGTGGTAGGCATGTGATGGCACTGGCCCAATCATGTTCGGTGATGTACAGTACCTCGGGCTGCATAGCAAATACTCGGCGGCCTCGGCTTCACTTTTTAATCTCCCTAATTTTTGCTCATTCACTCGTGATAGCGAGCTAAAAAGTATAGCAATCCAGTCATTTATACTAAATACAATACAGCTGAGTTTTGTGGACCGCTGATGCTTCGTCTCGAAGGAGATAATAAAAACTTAGCTCCATTATAGTATAGATAAGTTACAGAAAAAGTTGGAGTTTCAGAACGTTTCGTCAATTTTTAACAGAGTTATGCCCTTTTTAGACTTACAAAAATCAGTTTCTTCTTCTTCTTCATTTTGGTTCCGGTATTGGTTAGAGCATGCTTTAAAGAAAAATAATTTTCATTTCCGGTTTGTTGTCCTCATTGTCTTTATTGCTTTCTAGTCCACAAAACATATCAGAAAATGAAAATTGCTTTTCCTTTTATTTTGCCAAATAGACCCAATCACGGTGGGTTGGAGAGTTTCTTATTCTTCATTTTTGTTCCAGTGTCGGCTCGAGTGCGCGTGAAACACAAACAAAATTTTATCTCCTAAATAGTCATGAGGACCGGTGGGAGACATGTATTGCAAAGCAATTCTCTTTCTTGGTATTCAAGATTTCTCATCCTTGTATATCAGTTTGCATATTCCCTTCTCCCTCTTTGTGTCTGTTGATTTGCATGGTTTGTTCCAAACGACTTGTCCTGTCCACCTTTTCCCCCATATCCAATATATATATATATATATATTCTCCGCCAGTCAGTCCATCGTCTGTCCATTTTAGGTGGGGCTTGCCAGTTCAGGGAGGGGCTTCCCCCATTCAGGGAGTGCTTCAAAATCAAATTGGCAACATTTTGTTTGTTCGACGTAGGCAGGTTCTACTCCCCCCCCTTCGCAAATCAAGGCAATAAAGTCAATCATACCAAGTTAATCAAGTCAAGGCAGAAGTAAATCACTCGACACCTTCTCCCATCCCCCACCCCCTACCTCCCTCCTCTCTCCTCTGTGCATAATCCTCCCCCTCCCCTCTCTCGTGAGTGAAGCATCAGATATGAAGAGGGGCAGTTCAAATGTCATACATATCTATGCCTGTGAGTTTCCCACGGGTGCCCCAATGGTCTATATAATAAAGCAGGACTGTCCGTCTGTCTGTCCTTCCGTCCCTGAACTACTCCCTCAGTTTTGGGGCTAGCCGAGTCCTACAGAGCATGTCAACAAAGTGCAAACAGCATAGCCTAAGCAGATCTTCATGAACATTAAAATTGATTGGAAGATCGTCAGGTTCCAAGTAGATTGTGGAGCAACATGTAACGTTCTGCTAATTAAATACCTCATTGGTCTGGATTATCAAATCAAGCCAACAGATCAGACACTGGTGTTCTTCAACAAGATAGGATGATTTAATAGGATGATGGACCCTGCCAGGCAAGGCCATCCCAAATGGCGTTCATAGTTGCTTCATAACCAGATGGGCCACGGACTTATCCGCGGCACATCGGCTTGCAGGGGCAGAAGTCGGGAAGAACCCGAGAGGTTCCACCTCATGGTAAACCCCAAACTCTGGTTCTGTAAATATATATATATATATATATATATATATACCTCATATGTATATATGTATGCACATAAATATCAAAGAAATAGTGTCCTGGAAATATATATGTGGTAAAGATTTTCAGTGGGGAGTAAAATCGGAGGACTCCATATCGAGTTCTCCAACCGAAAATTGAACAAAGAATGTCAACGTTTCGGTTAGCAACACAAAATAAAACGTGCCTCTGCTGAACTTTCTCAAGAGGGAAGAAAATAATTCTCAACCCTACTTCTCAAACTGAATGAGGGGGTAGGCCAAGCCAGGCACACCGATCAAAGCCATGTCCCAGAAACTCAAACTCGTGACTTTCAACCTTGATCACATGAATAAAAGGAACAAAAAGTATAAGTGCGAAAAGATGACATTTAGAAATTCAAATCAAGATGAAGAGCTAAAATTTTTTTAGTTTACAAACGGCCAGTCTTATAAATACAGACAGAAACTGATTTTGGGATCGAGCTACATTGGACCTTAAACATCCATTCTCTTGCAATTGTACAGCAATTAAAAAATAATATAAACTGATACGATTGTACCCTCAACATAAAACATCATGATGCTAAGACTGGTATTGGTCTAACGGTTAAGCTGACTGGCTTAAGATCTGAGGGTCTTACGATCAAGCCCCTTTTGTACTGTTGAATTAACACCAGGTGCGTCGACTCAGTATGTCATTCTTTCGAAGTCGGCAAAACGAGTACCAACTAGCTGGTAACAGGGGCATTGCATCAGCGGACCAGTCGTGCCCTCAGGAAATGATGCAGCCAAGCAGCCATAGGCTGCACATGAATAAATAAATAAATAAATAAATAAATAAATAAATCATTGTGCTTGAGTGATGTTTGAAAATGGCACTGTGTGAGGCGTTGGAGGTCTCAGACTGAAGTGTGGAAAAAAAACAACCAGAAAGGTAAATGAAAACTAATTCGTTTTAAACTCTTTTGGCACAACGCAAGGTGACATAACTTCGAAGCATTACATGTTCTCATTAGTAAAATCCTTTGATGCATTTCAGATGGTCTAATTGTTTTTATTATTTTGACATAAAAGTAACCAAAACAACAACGCTAATGAGTACAAAATGCATTTTCTGATGACATATTTCTATCTGGTCATATATCAAAGTTATAAATCCTTTGATATCCGAACAGACTCACGATTGATGAATAATACTACAAATTAAGAGTTTATATGGTTTTATGGTAAGACATAGCAATTGACATTAATTTTACCCAGTGGTGTAATATGATTATCCTAAAATGTCACAGCACACCGGAATCATCCGTTCAATGGTATGCCAGCTTTTGTTCATGTCCCCTCGAACCCACTCAGCTCCTTTGGCATGACTTATGTACTGAGTCCTTGAAGAAAGACCATCCATCAGGGAGATGCCAAGTGCTCCACGGATGGAAGGTGTGTCCCTCTGCCTCAGCAGTAAAGGTGCAATGATGTGGAGTAAGTGATTACACTTTAACCCCAAGATTCGACCAGTATAAGAGTGTCCTTTCCTTTATGACTCGAGCCAAGCATGACAGGAAAAGGGTATTTCGGCTTGGGCAATAAAGGGGTAAGATGCAGAAAAGAAAAAAATGGAGAAAGAAAGGAATGGGAGGAAACATCAATTTTCATTTTTGAGACTCAATAAATTAGATTGAATGAAATGCAGGTGTCAAGGGAAGCAACAAAGAAAGAAACTTGTTGAGTCTTCTTTCGTATGCAGCACATGGCTTCAGGTAGCATAATTTTGGTTGCGGGGTGGGAGGGGCACGCATGTACCACTGGAAAGAGCAGGTACATGTTTGGAATTCAGCCAAGGTGCCGACGATAACTCGCCTCCTCTTTGTGAAGGGCATCGTGGGAACTTTAACATCCACCAAACAATGCCGGCATACAGGTCACCCAGTCTAATGTCCCTCTGAGGGACGGCACACACTTTGATGTTCGTGTGTTACATACAAAAAACGTGTGATTTCAACTTGTTTAATAAACCTATGTTGAATACCTTTTGCTTGCCTGGTGTTGCCTTAATGGTTGATGTGGCTGGTTTAAGATCTTCGGGTCTTGAGTTCGAGGCCCTGTGATGCTGATGAAATACCAATAGGTTGGTTGACTCAGCCTGTCATATTACCATCCTTCCAAGGTCAGCAAAATGAGTACCAATTTACTGGTAGCAGGGGCACTGCATCAGCGGCACAGGCGTGCTTCCAGGAAATGATGCAACCAGCAGCCACATGCTGCACAACAAAAACAAGAACAACTACCTTTGCTGAAAGTCAATGATTTCCTGACAGTCATCATCTCATTGATAAAGTTTATTCGATTCTCAGTTGTTTGCCCTACAAAAAAATAAAGCTAACCTTGGTTTACTTCACAGCCAGCAGCTGTTTGTGCATATTAAAAACGGTTATGCTTACTCACTCTCTAATTCTCTGCTGAAATACGGAAGGTTTATCAAAAAATTCGTATTTTGACGTAGAAGGAATTTAGACATCAGGTTGAAATTTTACCTGCCTCCAATATATTTCTTTCTGGAAGTATGTACCAAATTTTATCGTTTGCCTGACTGGTTTTTTTTACGAGAGGCATTTGTGTGAAGGATGTCAACAGAAAACCAGAAAATGGAGAAATCTGAGGTGTGAGCTGTCATCAAATACTTCAATTTGAAGGGTACGACTCAGCAGGAATGCATGCTGACAGTAAAGGAGTGTGCTCCAGATTATACCACTGCTGTTATGTGGGGTGCCAACTTTAAGAGTGGTAGAGCTTTGTCTAAATCTTCATGGTAAAGCCGAGTGAAATGGTCCAGGTGGCCATCAATGTCTGTTTCTAAGGAAACCATCAGAAGAGTGCATGATCTCATCATGAACAAGAATGGCACTCGGTAGAGCGCAAACCTTCGCCAGGCTGAACAGTTTTTGTTTTATATCTCACTGATAGGCTGCAACTGCATTGGGACCTTAACCAAAATCGAATCGGCTTGTTCTTGTCACCTACCCAACCTATCCACCTAGTTTTGTCATAATCTGTTCATAATTTTGTGAGACATAATGCGATATATAGTTTTTGATCCCATCTCTCAATGGTGAAGAATTACTCTAAACATTATCGGATCTGGATCTTCAACAAAACCTTATCAATTCATCCTTTTCAAACATCCAACCTGTCCACCAAGTTTCGTTCAAATCCGTCCTTAACTTTTGGAGATATCCTGCACACAGACTAACAAATGAAAAATCACTCATAGAGTGACAACTTGGCAAAATGGAACGACACTCAGTGGAGCACAGACCTCCGTCAGGCTGAATAGTTTACATTTTGTATCCCTCTGATAGGTCGGATCTCAATTTACCAAAATCGAATCGACTTGTTCTCGTCACCAAACCAATTCATCCACCGAGTTTTGTCATAACTCGTCCACAACTTTTTGAGAGATCATGCGACAAACAGTTTTGGCCCCATGTCTCAATGGTGAAGAATCATTGAAAAAATTCTCATATCTGGATCCGGATTCGGATCTTCACCAAAATCGAATTAATTAGTCTTGTTACACACCCAACCTGTCGACCAAGTTTCATCTGAATCCGCCAACAACTTTTTGAGATATCATGCAATATCGATTTTCGCCCCGTCTCTCAATGGTGAAGAATTAGTTAAAAATTAAATAACTCTCGTATCCAGATCTGGATTCGGATCTTCACCAAAATTGAATCAATTCTTCCAAGTGGCACTCCCAACCTGTCCACCAAGTTTTGTCGGAATCCATCAATAACCTTTTGAGATATTGTGCTATACATCATTTTTGGCCCTATCTCTCAAAGAATCACTTGAAAAATTCTCAGATCCAGATCCGGATTCGAATATTCACCAAAATTAAGCATTGTTGTCCACGGCCGGTCACCTACACACACAAAATTTCAGAACGATTGCTTGAAAACTGGCCAAAAATCGTGTGACAAACAGACAGACAGACAGACAAACACTACAGACCAACATACTTGGTGAAAAACTTTTTCGCCAAGTAACAAACAAACGGACCCAAACGCAATACCCTCTCCTTTGGCGAGGGTAAAAAGGGCAATCAGAGATTGCAGACCCTCGCCAGGACTTATTTTGTGTGGCATTTGTGTACTGGTGTGTAATGTAATTAATAAGAGACATCATTAGAAGTGCCACTTTATAACTGCTGGCAGTGATGACCGTGTACCAAGACATCCAGCTTTGATCAGACACCTGATCCTGACCCATGACGCTTTGTTATTATATTATTCATTATTCAATTGAATTTAGAATGGAATTAAACATAAATTCCATTCAAATCAAATGGAAGAACAAATAGGTACAGTCCTGCATTTGTGTAATCAGAAAGAACCCGAACAAGCAAAAAGCAAATATGAAGTCATCAGGAGGAACCTGGATAGGATTTGCATTTCAGCTGCTACGCCTCCACAGTCAAATCCATCCAGGCACAGCCAAGTGAGCTTTATTTTTTTAAAAAGAATAAAAAAGACCCCTTTTATCAAAAAAATAAAATAATTCTGGCTGCCAGACCAGGTATCCGATCAAGTTTAAATTTAAAACTTGCATTCCCCATGACTACTAGGTCATAAATTTGAAGTTTCACGCTGATTGGTGAAGTGGTTCCAGAGAAAACATTACATAATATTTTTCTTCAATCCAATATGGCTGTCAATCCATGTGGCCTATCAATGATTCCTGAACAAACTTGTACACCCCCATGGCTTGGGGAACATTTGTGTGAAGTTTCTCCTCCATTTGTCCAGCCATTCTGGAGAAGATTTTTATAGGTTTGACGGTAAATCCAATATGGCTGCCGAACATGTGACCTATGACGTCACATGTGTGAACCTTTTGTTCCTCATGGATAGTCGGCCATTCGTGTGAAGTTTCGCCTCAATCTGTTCAACCACTTCAGAGAAGAAGATTTTAGAATTTTAAGATATTTTTAAAAAAACAATATGGCTGCTGAATCAAGTGACCGATGACGTCATCATTTTTTTTCTGTGGACCATTTTATCCCTAGATAACCCTCAAATTTTCATACTCATCAGATGTAGCATTCTACACATGCAAATATGATGTCATAACGAAGAGACATATGATGTCATCAAAAAAAATCAAGCTCATTCCCCGTGAGGAGTACTTACCAAGTGCCAAGTTTCAAATTTTTTCCTTGGTGCAGTTTCAAAGATACAGAGGTCCAAAGTTTTTCCGTTTTTCCAACATGGCTGCCACACCTTGACCTATGACGTCATAATTATGAATGAAACATTCTGCATGAGCAGTCGCACCTATGGTGAAAATTTCGTCTCAATCCGACAAGCGGTTGCGGAGAAAACACAAAAGTTCTGTGCGGACAAACAAGCACAAACAAACAGACAGACAGACAGACAAACAAACAGACAGACAGACAGACAGACAGACAGACAGACAGACAGACAGACAGACAGACAGACAGACAAACAAACAAAAGGAACCAAATGCAATACCCTCTCCTTCGGTGAGTGTAAGAACAAACTTTGACTCATCTGTCTAAAACAATTTTGATCATTGTTCCATCGTCCAATTTCTCTGTTCTTGTGCATATCTTAGCCTTTTCTTTTAGTCTTGTTCCCTTTTCATAATTGGTTTTCTCACTGAAACATATCCTTCAAGTGCTGATTTAAAACTGACCTTCGTATCGTTGATGGATGGACGATACCTGAGCCTTCTGCCAGTTCTGTTGTGAATCCAACGCTTGTCTTCTATCGATTACTTAAGGATATTATTTTGAAGTATTGCTCACCCTTGTGAGACAGCTTTTTGGTCTTCCACTTCTGGATTTCTCAATTACAGACAATGTTTCTCTATACTTGTTGATTGTGCTTTGGATATCACACCATAAAAATCGAGTGATGTGTGAGCTATTTCCCACAATGTTTGCCTTCTTTATGCAGAAACACAATTATATGGCGACCTTCCACTGGGATTTTAATCAATTTTTTTGACTTAGTCCTGGCCCATCCCCATCTCTTTGAGATGCTGAACAAACTGATGCAACCATGAGGCACATGATCTCCTCCACTCACGAGGCTCCCTCGCTGAGAGAATCTGGTGAGCATGATCAAGGTCAGGAAAATGAGCCACATGTCCATCCAGCCACAGCTGATGCTCACGGACTATGCAGGTAACAAATCTCATTTGAGTCTCTCTCAGCAACCGCTCGTTGGACAAAAAAGTCTGACCAACAATAGCCAAGGATTCACCAAAGAGACCTGGTACCAAAGGAATTAAGTCTCCATCTCAGATCCCTGGTCAGAGTCCAAGTGTCACATCCGCAGACCAAGACTGGAAGCAACAAGGACCTGAAGACTCAGATATTTGTACGCCTGCACAGGTATGTCTATTGGTCTCTGGCTTACAGCCAGCAGACACATGAATACCACTGCCAAGGTAAGTGAATCTCTCCGTGACAACATCCTCACCCCAAACAGGTACAGCCTAGATAGCAGTATCCAAGATATCAGTGAAAGCCTGGATCTAAGTTTTGACCCAGGAAACCCATAATCCCACTCAAGGGCCCCCAAAAGGATATCCAGAGTCTCTGCAAAGATAACTGCATTATCTGCGAAATCAAGGTCAGAGATCTCGACATACCCAAACGATGCACCGCAGCTTGATCTCTCCGACATGCTCCCTAGAATCCAGTTCATACAAGTGCTGAAAAGTGTGAGGGCCAATACACACCCCTGACAAACTTCAATAACAACTGCAAATAAGTCGGAGATGGCATCACCACAACTCACAGCACTCTCAGTATCAGAGTATAGTTCAGACATCAGATTGAACAGTTTTGGTGGCACCCCACGAAGACCAAGAATCCTCCAGAGGGCATCCCGGTTCACTGAATCGAATGCTTAGCAGAGATCAACGTCGGCTGCAATCAGCCCCTGCTGAAACTCTCATCTGCATTCGGTGAGGACCCGAAGAGCAAGGATACGGTCAATCGTTGACCTCTTTGGTGTAAAGCCTGACTGTCTGGGCGCTGGTGCTCAAGCAGATGGTGGCGAACCCTATCAAGAATTATCTGAGCAAAGATCTTGCCCGGCACTGAGAGCAGCGTCACCCTCGGTAGTTGTTGCAGTCTTGGCGATCACCCTTCCTTACCAGAAGGGACAACAGCCCCCTCTTCCATTCCATTGAGATTATGCCCGTTGTAAGATTTCTCGTCTTTCTCATAGAAGAATTGTGGACACGTAGCTCAGTTCACATACACGGAACAATCTTTCTTCGCCGGTTCACACCGCTCTGCCCGATGGAGACCACACCGACCTCTGTCACTCTCTCTCTCTCCCTCTCTCTCTCTCCTCTCTCTCCTCTCCTCTCTCCTCTCCTCTCTCTCTCTCTCTCTCGTCTCTCACTAATTCCTCTACTCCCTCCTCTCTCTCTCCCTTCTCTCATCCTCCTTCAGCACTCCCGTCTCATCCTCCTCTCTCATCTCTGGTCTCTCTCTCTCTCTCCTCTCTCTCTCTCTCTCTCTCTCTCTCTTCTTTCCCCCCTGGCACTAATCCCTCTTACATCCCTCCTTTCATAATTCATTCAAAATTGTTCACTGTACCTAGACCCATAAGTATTTAACAAAACCAACATTTAACAAATATTTAGCAAATACTGGAGGCCCCCTGTCGATCTGCCATGTTTACCATCTCAAACTCGTTTTCCTTGTCGACTCTTGGGTCCTTTAAGTAGGCTCTACTAAGCGTATCAGCCAGTTGCATGTCTTTGGCTGGCCAATAGTGAATCTCAGCATTGTATGTTTGCATCATCACGAGCATTCTCTGCAGCCTCTTTGGTGCTCTGTGGAGAGGCTTTGTTGCAATGATCTCCAGTGGTTTGTGATCAGATTGCACCTTCACCTGTCTCCCATACGTGTACAGATGAAACTCTTCCAAACGAAAAACAACTGCAAGGAGCTCCTTCTCTATTTGTGTATATCTGGTTTCTGCATCAGATAGAGACCTGCTGGTGTATGCTATGGGACGTCCTTCTTGGATCAGTGTAGCACCAAGCTCAGTGTCAAAAGCATCCACCTGCAGGGTCAGCTCCTTCGATTGGTCATCGTACTTGAGCACTGGTTCAGCAGTAATCAGCATCTTAATGTCCTGCATAACTTTCTCATGTACTTCTGACCACCACCAGGTGACATCCTTCTGTGTCAGTCTGCGTAGGGGCTCGCACTTGTCACTAAGGCCTGGAAGGAATTTACTGAGACAGTTGACAAGCCCAAATGAATCACTGTACCCCTTGTACATCAGTTGGGTTTGGCATTTGCACCACCACTTTCACCTTTCCTGGGTTTATTTTGAGACCCTCTGAAGTGACTACATGACCAATGAAGGTCACTTCCTTGAGTTTGAATTTCACCTTTTCCTTGTTCAGGTTCAGGTCTCACTCTCTACGTCTCTCCATCAATGCTCTCACCTTCCTGTCATGGTTTCTCTCTGCCTGTGTCTTTCCTTTCCCAAACACCAGGATGTCATCCGCTACTGACCTCACTCCCTGCACACCCTTTAGTGCTTGGTTTTGTCTCTAAAATTCTTCTGTGGCTGTCGAGAGCCCAATGGCATCCTTAGCCATTTATATCTACTGCATGGGGTGTTGAACGTGGTCAAGTATGAACTCTCCTCATCGTGTTCAATGAGCCAGAAACCATTCTTGGTATCAAATATGCTGAACACCTTTTCCTCTGTCAGTATGTCCTCAATTGTAGTCATTGGAGAGTGACATCTCTTAAGTCCTTGATTAAGGTCTCTTGGATCCAAACAATCTCTAAATTTCCCATTGGATTTCTCCACACACAGAAGGCTGGATACCCAGGGGGTCAGTAAGTCTACAGGGGCTATTATCCCTGCCTCAGTCAGCTTGTCTAATTCTGCTTTCAGTTTTCCTTTCAGAGCACTTGGAATATGCCTTGGTGGATGCACTACAGGCCTCTTTCTCTCATCCAGCAATAGATGGTATTTGCCTTCCAGCTTTCCAGTCCCCTCGAACACATCTGCAAATTCCTCCAGCAGTTGTCTCTTGTTGAGAGGGAAACTTTCTTCAGGTCTGGCATGGACGCTCCTCAGGTTCTCTGTGCGCACTGTTATCAACCCCATTTGCTCTGCTGCCCTCCTTCTAAGAATTGGTATGCAGTCTTCTATTACAACAAATTCTGCTTTGTACTTTCTTCCATTTTTTGGATTTTTTTTTATCTGAGATTGGATTTCAGCAGTGGGACTACTGTTGTACCATTGTACATGGATAAAACTTGGTTAGTATTCCACAGCTTCCTGGCATACTTCCTTGGAATAATATAGCATGTTGCACCTCTGTCTACCTGAAAGCAAACCTCTCTTCCTTCTACTTCCATTTTCGCATAGATCTGCCTTGAGTATTTCAACTCCTCCAGGCTGTTAATTTGCTCCAGGTCCACTCTCTCTGGATCTAATGTCATGACCTTTATCTGTTCATATTCCAACATCTTACTAGAGCTGTCATCTGCTTGATCCACAACATGGACTGGTCTCCCTCTGCATCGAGATAAGTGGTTCTTCTTCCCACACTTGTGGTACTTGCGTCCATATGTGGGGCACTTCACTCTGACAAATTCAGGTGCCGTTCCACAATAGCGACACTGAAGTAACTTCGAGCGAGTTTGATCATCTGATGAAGACAATTTCTGTGTGCCATCACCTTTCCTCCTTGTGGGCACGTGCTTCACTGCATTTACCGCCTGTCCATCAATGATCCCAAGCCAGTTATTTGACAACTCTGATGCGCGACAAATCTGCATGCACTTCTCCATTGTGAGGTCAATTTCTCGGAGGAGCCTCTCTCTCAATGCTGACTCCCTGATTCTGCAGATCACTCGATCCCGAATCAGACTGTCTTGTAAGTTTCCAAAGGTGCAATTTATTGCCAGTAACTTGAGCTTTGTGAGGTATGCCTCGAAGGATTCTCCCTCTTCTTGATTCCTTATAAAGAATCTGTAGCGATCCACCATCTCATTCTTGGGTGGGTTACAATGTGTATCAAATGTCTTTAACACATTCTAAAGTGTTTCCACGCTTGGCTTTATAGTTTGATACAAGTCTCGCCCTTTACTGCCAACCAGATACAATAACATCTTGATCTTAGTGTGATCATCTTGAGCAGCCATGGCTAAATTGAGGGACAAAAACAGCTCTTCCTTTCACAGCCTCCATGACTGTGATAGGTTTCTGGCCACCAAATCAAGTTGTTGCGGTGGCTTAAGTAAGCAAGATAAATACCTCTACTCCAGGGACTTACTCTCATCCAAAATGGCTTTTACACCCAATTAAGGAGGGGGGTTAAACCCATCCCCCAGAGCAAAGCGTCCACTCGAACACAACTGAGCAAGGCCGGAGAAGCTTCCCCTATTTCTATCTGGCATCCCCAGTTGATGCAACACAGAACGATTGCTCCCACCACGTCTGACAGTATGTAAGATTTCTCGTCTTTCTCAACAGAAGACTCATGGACACGTAGCTCGGTTCACATGCACGGAGCAATCTTGATTCGCCGGTTCACATCGCTCTGCCCGATGGAGACCACACCGACCTCGTCACACACACACTCTCTCTAGCGCCGCCTGGCGCTATCCCTCTTAAACCCGTGTTCCAGGCAGAGCTCAGAACTGCATGCAACGACATGAGTACAGCAAGTTCAGCATGGATGCTACAGGTCCCTGGAGCTTTACACCATTTCAACAGGTTCACCGCAGCCTGTGTTTCCAAAAACAAAGGTGGATCACAGTTGATTGGAGGGTCAGCAAAAGGGATACTAACACTCCTGACATCTAACTCAACAGCTGGTGGATCAGCCTGGTACAGCTGCTCAAAGTAACCGGCCCAGCGGGCCTTCACTTCAGACTCCTCTATCAAGAGCCCACCACCCTCCACTCTAACTGCAGTACACCGAGGGATGGGTTTGGATGAACGCAATGCGTGAATTCCCCTGTAAGCATGAGAATCACTTGACCACAAGTGAGGCTCTACCCACTCACAGATTCCTCGCACATAGGCCTCCTTGTCTACACTCAACGCACATTGAGTTTTATGCCTCAACTTCCTGAACAGCTCAGCTCTGTCATTCAGCCTGGCCCTGCAACTCTGGTCTATGGTATCTAGTGTCCCTTGAGAGACAAAATTCTTCTTTGCCCTACGGCGAGTTCCAAGACATCCACCGGCAACATCAAGGATGGTGGTCTTGAAGGCACTTCACAACTCTTAAGGATTCCCCAAAGTACCCAGACTGCCCAAATCCCCACTCAGCCTGTTTGCAATCTCCTCAGATACCCTCTCATCCATGAGCTTGCTAACATCCAGCTTCGGCTGGGATGGTACCATTCTCCAGGATTTAAGCTGCAACTTCAGAGTTGCTCCCATAAGTTTGTGATCGGTATTGAGGAACTGAGCAGTCCAGTCGACCCTGCAGTTCCGTATCATCCTCCAGCGACCATCAACGAGCACATGGTCAATCTCGTTCACCACATCACCAGCGTTGAAACACAAAGTCCATCCATGAGCCTGTGGGCACTGAAACCATGAACCAGTCACCCTAAGTCCATGACTTCTTGCAAAGTCAAGGAACTTAGTGCTATTCTGGTTCACCGTTCCAGACCCATGTGGACCAACCCATGTCTTGTAACCATACCTATCAGTTCCAGTCAATGCACTGAAATCCCCCAAAACTAGAAGAGTATCTCGCCTGGGGCACTGATCAGTCACAGACTCGAGCGTGGCATAGAATGCTTCCTTCACGGTGAGATCACTTTCCTCAGTCGGAGCAGACACAGTTGGGCACGAGAAATGAATGGCCGTTGGCTCACAAGGAGCTGCTCCACCCTTTGACAGGTTTTGTTTTTAATCCTGCTGTGTGTCCATATCATATACCCTCCTCACCAGGAAACTTGGCGGGGGAGACGGTTTAGTCGCCGACAACCCGACCATGAAACAGGTTAGTACAGGTTTACATGGTACCTGTAGCAAGTCCCACATCTGATCTGGCCTGACCTGACAATAAGGACATGCTTAGTACACTATCTAATTCCCCAGTTATACATGGTTATACAGTTATGCACTATGCATTACTCTGGTTATAATTCTCTGGGAGATGCCGTCAGATCTTTAACATCCACCAACGACCAAAGCGGGAATACGGGTCCTCCTGCTTAACGTCCATCTGAGAGACGGCGCAAACAATTGAAGAATCACCCTGGATGTGAAACACCAGTGTGGAAGTTTATAGCTGGGTCAGATTTCGAACCCAGACGAGACGAGTGCCCACACCTCTAAGTCTAAGGTATCCTGCCGACCTAATCCATTTACAAAAGCAAGTTAAATCGGTAAACACTTCTAAAAGATTCCTCCCATCACACTGCAATTCTTCCATTTTTCTGGAGTGCACTTAAAAAAAAATTCTGAAATGAAAATGAAAAATAAAAAGTGAATGTATCCAGCATTCTGCCTTGCATAACATATATTTTATCGTTTTATTACCTGATACCAATGTGCAAACTCATCAATTACCATAACATTACCATCAGTGTAAATTGGATGAACGACTCGGTAATCAGATAAGTATATTTTGATAACTCCATTTCCATTCCTGCACACTAATGTAGTCGCTCAGTGTGCGGACTTGCCTTGCCGGTTGTATTACGGTATCTTATAAAGTGCGTTCGTTAACGTAAATTGGCAATTGCCATTAACACCACCCACACTGAATTGTGCATTAACTCACCACACCGCCAACATTTGTTACACTATCGGCTGCACCGTATCCGTGATTAATGTTCCTATATTTCCCGCAGACAAAGCAAATAATTCTGCCGCTGGCAAAAAGAACAACGTCTAAATGGTACAGTCGGTGATCTGGAAAATTGCAATGGAAATAACTTTCCACAATTCCCCCTCTGCCTCCTCCAGCACCCCCCAACCAACGTTTCTTCCTTCCTTTCTTCCCTTTTTTTTTT
>CM068966.1:74952094-74967989 GCA_035128595.1 Eptatretus atami | reverse complement strand
GTGTGTGTGTGTGTGTGTGTGCACGTTAGCTCTTTCCTTGTAGGTTTTGGAATCTGTTGTTGAATTAGGTCCAAATGTAATCGTTCGTAATGTTCTTTCCATGCTTCACTGCTACCCTTCTGCGAGAGGCTTCTTTCTCCCTCACTGAGCACATGTCGAGTGAAAAGTTTTGTTGAAAGTTTAACAAAACTTTCAAAGTATCGAAAAATAAAAGCTTTGACTCTATTTCTTCAAGCACATAACACCAGTGACTTGTCAAACAGCTTACATCTCTATCCCTGCATCGTTCCCAGCTGAGCAGTTTGGTAAGACTTTTGATTTAACCTTCTTTGCAGCATCTTTGTGCTGCAACGGCTACGCAACTGCTCAACAGTTATTTCCTTGATCACAGGATGAATTACAGTATTCATTAAATAAATTCAACGGGGGTTTTGAGTTTTCCATCGACTGTATAACTACACGATGAAAACTTCCACGCGTTTGTAAATGAACAAAGGTTCTCTGTTGGTGAGATAATGATGCACAAGTGATTCTATAATGGCGAGAAACAAGAATGATAACGAAAACCCCAACTGAGTATTTAAAAAGCATTCCAGGGAATATCACGACAAACGAGCTACAAGTGGAGGCTATCAGAGGTTCAATGAAGAATTTGAAAAGAGCTCTTGGAACGAAACAATGAAAATGAAGTTCCACAATTTGGTTCATGAATCATGATCCTTTACCGGAAAAGGAAGTGGAAATTTTGAGTTCTGGGAGAACTTCATCTGACCTCCTGAAACCCGCAAAATGGAGATAGCAACCGACGTGAAATACCGGCCAATCAATAAGTCGATCTAACTACCCATTTGTCTATCAACAGACTAAATTAGAGTTCATAGAATGCCTTACCCCATGCAGTGTTTAAACATATTAGGCCAAATAAGAAAAAAATACCAGTTGATCGTCCCCACCCGCTTCGTTTTTTGAAGCCGCCTCCTTTTTTTATTACTCCTTATTTTGTCAAACATCCAGAAAAAAATTCCATATCTTCGTGTACGACTCTTACACCATTCTTTGAATCGATCATTTTCCTGATCTCAAAACTGAATTTATTTCACTTCCGCCGAGCCGCAGTGCAGAGAGCTGTACTGCCACTTCCCTTTTTCCATGTGCGATATGTGAGCAACACTGATCTGTGTACATGTCTGTGTATGTAAGTTCCATCACAGCCATTGCAGTAAAATTCAGTGCACACTTTGGATTAAAATGATGCAAAATCCGACTGGTTATAAAACTCGCAAATTGCGCAACGAATGTTGAATGTCGGCAAATTGCTGAAACACGACGAATCATTTTGACGATTTAAGCTTCATTTTTGAAGATGGTTTTCATGCGTTTGCAAGTTGGGACGGGAACTTCGAGTCCTGAAGCTGTGGTATGCGAGAACAGTTCTTGATAAGTTATGCTCGCCGCGTGATGTTTTCTCTGATTTCACGAGTGGGGAATGATTTTCCAATTTTGTTTGACTACCAGACAGGCAGAGAGAGTCGAAATATTATCTTACACCTCTCTGCGCATGTGCAATCGGGACGAATTCGGAGCCAAAGCATTGCTAATCTACGGGTTTGTTTTCCGATTCGTGTTCAAAATATGGACGCAGTTTAGCTCACCTTCGTGCAATGGAGGCCACATTCATCAGGTCAACCAATCCCATTCTTTGTGGACAGAAATAATTTGTCCGAACTCTTTATCTATTTTGAATATGATGGCTTGACTGTGTGACAACTCTACCAGAGTCAACGTTGAGTCATCATGAAAACCACCACCCCTGCCCCCCCCCCTCCCCAACTAGCCTTCAGCTAATTAGCATAAAGTTTCCACCGAAAGTTTCCACCGGTACTTTAGTGATTCATCTCTGTCTAATCATTATTCATGATGGTTCATTTCCACCTACACATTATTCATGATGCTCTCTGGTTGCACCAATCAGGTAATCCCATCCTTTCTTTCTCTCAACCAATCAACACTGAGGACATTACATTGTAACTTTATAAATGAGAGCTTGGTGCTTCTTCATCATCTGCTTGCGGGTTTATCCTGAGGAGTGCAAGTCGAAAAGACATTGATTGAAATGTGCAAGACGTTGATCATGTCCATTTTATTGAAACGCATATTCAAAACATAATAGTCAATCGATTAACAATTGTTCCTCGATCATAAACTGACAATTGTGGATGGGTGGATGGACAGAGAGAACTGAACCACTTGCTTAACCCTGATTTTTGCCTCGTGTGCACGGGGTAATTATGAAATAGGTCTGCTTTCCATATTATTGCCCCTATGTAATAAGATCAGGGCAGACATTTTGAAGTTGGTTCAGATACCGTCACACAATAGTCTAGTCTTTTAGTACTGTACTCATGATGGTACCGTCTGCTGTTTATTCCCCAAATTTTGGTGGAACCAGAACCCGTTTAACATACAGTTCTGGCTTAGCGTAACAAGCAGATTCTGCACAGTGAAGCACATTCCATTCAAAGGTGACCCTTCGTGCAGGTAACCCCAATCTGCGTGCATGAACTTGCACGTATAAAAAAAGAGAAATTAAAACTTCCCGTGGGTGTCTTTAAGAAAGAGAAGACTTTTGAACTGGTATTGTGAGAGAAATACTAATTTCCTGTCGGGTCTCCTCATTTGCTTACGATAGGGTGTTAGTGATCGAGAATGGCACGGTGGTCTCTTCGAAGGCCAAACACCATCCAACTATATCCAATTTGCTGTTTATTTTTGCATCATGTCGGACAAAGTAGGCAACGTGTTGGCCACCACACTCGTCCTGTGCCACACGGTGTGTGTCACGCACGAACATGCTCCATTTTCACTACGACATGCCTGTGCCTTTGGCTTGTGGCGTTTTTTGTATGTACGCAGAATAGATTGTCGGGAAAATAATATTACAGTTTCACTGCAGCCATCAAACTCTTGGTGGCAATACTCTAAGGTCCATTCCTATATTGCAGAGAATATCTTTGATATCACACTTTTCACATAAACCATCACACTCTTCTCTGGTGGAGAAACTTTGAAATGCTGGGAGGATGAGGATGAGGGTGGGTGTAAGAAGTGGGGGGTTGGGTGAACAAGCCATTGGGACCTAAGGCACTGAACCTGCTCGAATCATGGCCTCCAGGTAAAATATAACTTATAAAGCCCATAACTGGTGAAGTGCATCGGCTTTAGTTGAACCTAAATTACGCCAAGCGACAACATAAGCAGGAAAAGTGGGAATAAGTGAAGGATGACTGAACGACCAACGTAGGACATTTTACACATTAACTCCTGGCTCACATCTTGGCAGGTGTGAAACATTGAATATTGTTAACAAACGCATTTGAACCAACAAAAAAACAAACAAACAAGCAAACAAAGAAAAACATGGAGTTACATCTCGCATCAGCTGACGGAAACTGGAGAACGGTCGAAGCAAATCAATAATTTTGCATTGAAGAGAGAAATTAACTCCGTAAGTTGTTTCCCAACCCCCCGCCCCCCAACACCACCTTTTGACCGAATTGGTCCGGGTTTACATCATATGCCCATGCACCACATATCGACTGGTCAAGGGGGACGGAGCATTCCACATGTGGGCCGTGCTGGAGGGCATTTGTCAAAAAGATGGTTTCCTTGGAGGATCGTTTTCTCATCACTGCCTGGGGCGTCTCCCTTGGGTCAGTAATGGCTATGTTCTAATCAAGGTGAGAGCAAATGGGGGTAAAACTGGTGCAAGAAACATCTGTACTTCCACCACTCACCCTCATGCCTTGTGCACGAACAACTCCCAAATTCTGTCCTTTCTGCAACGGACACTACTATTACATATGGCATCTGGAATTTTAATATATCACCAGCATTGTTATGGAAATGATCTGGAATTTTACTGTCGGATTGTTCTGGGATTTTAACACAAGAATTAAAAAAAATCGGAACTTTTTAACGATCTTAAAAAACTAGGATCCCGACAAGGAATATGAATGCACAGGACAGGCAGGAGGAGGATCTTCAGCCAATCAAAGCATGCACTATTATTACCAACATATGGTTGCTTGTCCGAGTTCGATCCTTTTCAAATGCTGAGCATCAAATAAGGAAGCAGCACGTCCCATTTTTAGCTCGCCTGTTCGAAGAAACAGAGAGCTATAGCGATACCCCCGGCGTGAGCGTGAGAGTGAAAATGTTAAAGTTTTTGGTGCAAGTTATTTTTTCCTTTCTAATGTTTTTATCTACCACACTATTTTTTATATGCCCGTATATATTATATATATATATATCGGGGCGTATTATGTGATACCGGTCGTCCGTCCGTCTGTCCGCCGTCTGTCTGTCCGTCCGTCCGTCCGTTCCTGTCCGCACTCTAACTCCCAAAGTTTTCAACTTTCACGTTTCATATTTGGTAGATAGGTACAGACTGTGGAGACGGTGTGTCGCGACATACGTTCGTCATCTAAAGTGGTTGCCATGGCAACCAGGATGCTGTTTTCCATCCGTTCCTGTCCGCACTCTAACTCCCAACACTACATATTACTTTTTCTTTTAGATGCATTTCTCATGGCAAGGCGAGTACCATAAAATTTGGACCATTGAGCGCTTCGTTATATAAGCCGCATCCCCTAAATTTAAAAAATCTGGAATTTAAACACACACAAGCCGCACTGTTTATAGCCGCACTGGTTTATAAGCCGCACTGGTTTATAAGCCGCAAATGTTGCAACAAAAAACCAAGCGCAAAAACGTCCGAAAATTAGCCACAAAAAGTGATCGATCTTGCTTCGAGTCTAATCTGAACAATGGAAACACCCCAACCATCACTCTCTGTGTGTTAACCCAGTCTTCAAGTTCGTCTTCAGTTCGGGCCATCGGCATTTCCTACCTCTGAAAGCCTTTGTTGACTTTTTGCAGCGAGAAAGTTCGGCCCTCTGTGAGTTTTGAATTCCTCGTGTGGACCTCTTGTTTACTGATTACAATATACAAATACATATATTGCTTTAAAATATTTGGATCAGACTTCACTGAAATGCTTATATAAAAAATATTATTAGACTAGTCCTTTTTAAAAACGATAAATGTATAAACAGGCGAGCATTGGGTGGCTTTGACACCAACTCTGGTTAAAGTCTTTGTTTATGACTCGGGCAAAGTTCTAACCACCGACCTCCTCGACTCAGAAAGGTCACTCTAACCATTACACCACTGAGTCTGGTTACGTGTTGTAGACATCATGTGGAATTTTAATCGGATTGATATATACTTCTGGTAAAATATAAAGCTGCATCAATGCTTCTCCCCCCCCCCCTCCCCTATTTTTTTAAGGGAACACATAAAGCAAGCTAATACACAATGACACAGAGGAAGCACACTCCCGTTGAGCTGTCTCGTCGAGGTTTGATTCCCTGTCAACATGTAGGATACGACCCTGGTTCTTTACTGCAGAGCATTGCACCAATGAATCCGTAGTTGCTCAGAGACGATGCTAAGTGGGCTCTTGTGTCTGTTAACATTCTTTGGTGTATGTTGAAAGTCCCCATGATATCGATGGACACTCAGTGTAACGTTCATCCGATGGATGGCATATTTTGTGATGCAACGCCATATTTGCCTGGGAAGCATCAATTGGTTTGATTAATTATATAGTCAGGTCAAGAATCAAACCCAGACTCGACAGCTCAAAGAAGAGCTACCTAACACTGCCCCCATCATCCTGTGACCTCGCTCAGTAACGGATAATCTGGAAGCAGAAGATCCAACAGAAATACATGTCGGTGAGTGAAAGCAAAAAAAAAAATCAGGTGTAAATTCAAATACTGTACTGTATTTCAACCAAGGAAGTAAATTCTGAAAATACAGAGGGTTGAGAAAATAATGCATTCGACGGAGTTTAAAATTCATACATGGTTTCAGGAAACGTATTATGAGGTCACGGACATCAGAGAGATAGTGCTGAATACAATTTCCTCAAAGTTGATTTGATCAAATGGGAAGTGAAGCGGCTTGCAAGCTGGAAGTGATTAAATAAAGCGATATTACAAAATAAAATCGTGAGAGATATTACAAAAATAAAAATAAAAAGAGGTGAGAGAGGCCCCAGATTTCTTTGAGCCGTTTGAACAAATACCATAACAGCTGATGTGGTCACACAGGCATTAGCTGTGTAGGCATGAGCTTTCAACGGTCAATTGATCAAGGGAAGGTGATGTCAATGGAAGGTGATGTGAGTATTGGATTCAATGAATTGATATCCAAGCACTTTTCCTGTTCAGCACTTTCTACTGTTTCTAGGAGCTGGTGCATACCATTTACATGAAGGACAGGAACAATTTGACGTAAAAGGAAGAGAAGGCAATCATTTTGTACCTGCAGTCCTTGCGTGAACAGCCGTGGAGAAAAGTCCGCAGAGCAACCTGATTCGGCCTGCATCCTGTCCAGGAAAGCAAAACGATGAATGAAACCAAATGATCTTCATGATACGAGGATCCATAAACGTCACGATATGCATATCGGTGTAATGGTTATTACTCTTAACACTGATATACGTGTAAGATCTCTACCCCATTTCCTGTTTATATACATTATATATCCTCCGCGGTCTTTTGGCTCAGTATTGCTGAACAGTTTTACCTCCACCACCGAAGGTGGACATGGGTTATGTTTTCACCCCTGTTTGTCCCTTTGTTTCGCCATCTGTCCGTTGGTGAGCATAATATCTCAAAAAGTTATTGACGGATTCGGACGAACCTCGGTGGACAGTTTTAGTGCGTGATAATGGAAGAATTGATTTGATTTTGGTTCAGGCTCGGATCCAGACCCATCCTATCAGTGGGATACAAAACATAAACTGTTCAGCCTGGCAGAGGTATGTGCTCTACCAAGTGCCGTTCTAGTTACCCTCGCCAGAGGAGAGGGTATTGCATTTGGGTCTGTTTGTTTGTTCACATAGAACATGAATGTGTATTAATTATATGAGACCCTTTAGAGCCCTAAGACCCTTTAAGACCCTGAGTCCCACAAAGACCATAATACCCATACATTCCTTTAGATACATGAGACTCCTTTCTACTCTTTAGAACTTCACACCTTTCAGACCTTTTAATACATTGTAGACCCCTTTGACCTTTAGACCCATTTTAGATGTTTTAAGACCCTTTAGTCCCCCCCTCCCCCTTTCAGATAATTCCAACCCTTTAGACCTCAAATTACACAATTTAGACCCCTTCGACCTTTTAAGACCCTTTAGACACTTAATACCATTTTAACCATTTAGACCTTTACAAATTTTCAGACCTTTGACATTTGCACATTTACAACAAGACCATTTAGACCTTTCATTGGCAATCAACGACCTTTCATTTAGTACATCCTTCCATTTATTTGCCACACAAAATACACCACACAAAAATAGTCCTGGCATGGGTCTGCAATCTCTGATTGCTCTTTCCTGTCTCATTTGAAATTCTCCGCTATACCATCAGCCAGACAGCCCTCCGGTATGACCGTTCATGGTCATAAGACTGAGGAGGTTATTCAGGGGGAAATAAGGAGGGAAGGGGGTCTCTTGACCCACCTTACTCTACGTGTATATGAGACCTTGGTCCATATTACTCCATCATATGTAGTGGAAACTGGGAAGCAATGGGACACAACACATGGTGGGACATCCCTTCTAGTTAATGTTGAGCCAATCTTTTGCCATTGAGTTGTCAATGATATTTGAGCAGATTCTGTAGCAAAATGGTTAGAGTGTTCGCTCTGATTGTGTGAGGGCGGCAGTTTGGAATCCCGGCTGAGACAATTCCAAAGACTTTAAGAATGGTACGCGCTGTTTCCTTACTTGACATTCAGCATTTACCCATCCATCCATTGAGACCATACTCTGTGCAGAGCGTTGGTGCTGCTTAAGCAGTCTCCTGGGCTATTGGGCACAATCCTGGATGGGTCGCCACTCCGACGCAGGATACCAGCAAGCTGGTACTCATTTTGCTGACCTGAGAAGGATGACAGGCAACATCAACCCCACCTTGTACTAATTCAACAGCTGAGCGGGATTTGAACTCAAGATCCTAGGATCCATTCAGCATTTATAAAGGATATAATATGGACAAACAACCATAGGTTGGCAACACCCGTAAGTTGGCAACCATCATGCAGGCTTGTTGGCCTTAATGGCCGCCTTCTGCATTGAAGTTCCTTGCAAGGGAACTCATATTACTAGATTAGGTGCCAACCCAATGGTACTTATAACATCATCTTGTCAAAATGTCCCAAAGTGGGGCAAAAGATGCCCCCACGCCCCCCATGACCTTCACACTTAAACCCTCATCGGCCCGAGCTGCATGTCAAGTATCCTTCTCAGAATACCCTCAAGCCGAAGGTGTCGTGGGCAATTTCAAATAAAAAATGTTCTGCTTACTGAACAAAAGGACCAAAGCAGAAGTATCATGTATTTTCACAGGAACATTGGAACACGGCACAGTGGGGCATCCCCTCCAGCAGATATCTTTGCCTATGTATTGCAAATTAAATTAAGTGCCAACATATTGGTCAACACTAACTTCATGATCTTTGTCACAATGTCCCAAAGTGAGGTGCAAGATACCCCTTACCCCCATCCTCACAAATATCATCTCCTTGGTCCTGGATATATGTGCTGTATGATCTTCCTCTGAATACTCACTGATTGAAGGTAAAGTGGGCAGTTTATGAATAATGGACAATTTCAGTCTACTGAATAAAAGGACCAAAAAGGATGGAAATATTGGAAAGAGGACACCTTTCCCAACAGAGACATATTGCCTCACCTTACGCGAATGGAAGAGTATGGTCACTCAACACTTTATTATCAAATGTGTAAAGAGAATATGAGTGTGTGGAGGCGATGGGGTTACAAGAGCCTATTAAATAACACCTAGTTGCTGTCAACACCATTATGTTTTCTGCAAAGCGCAACAATATTATATTCAAGCCGTTGGTGCACACCGGGGTGTGCTTATGTTAACATCATATATTCCATCTGTAGGTTTAGTTCATCGAGAGGTCATGAGAGGCCCTCAGGTGGATGTGGAATGTAGCTTGAGCATGTATTTCCTTGTTGTTTTTGTTCCTGGAATTCTTAAGCATTGCTATTAGCATGCACAGCACTGCTTCTGACTTGCATCACAACAGCGCAGGTTAGAGAGGGTGAAATATTAAATTATATATTTCATTTTAAATCCTCACTTTCGCCATTGCAGAGTTTTCTTACAGAAGCAGAAAGCTTTAACTTCCAAAAATACAAACTGCTATTTTGTTAAACAGTTGCATCTGTACTTGTTATTTTTGTTGACTTCTCTGGTTGTGTGTTTGCCTGTGGCACTTAATTGGTGAGCTGGAATTTATTCATATTTTCCCAGCCCGAGTTCCATGCATAATGATCCAGAGGAAATGCCATGCTATAATATCCCAGAGGCACTAATTTGTCAGGAAGAAACTGGCCCACGTGGTTAATGCTACGAGTTCAAAACGACGACCTTTTAGAGAGCATGCAAGGCTTTGGGGACTGCGCTCTCCTAAAAGCATGCGACAGGCCATGAGCTCCACGACTCGCAAATGTCCGACGTAAGCAGGTCATGGTCTCGATGGTGGACAGACTGTTCACATATCCCTGTGGGTTGGCCTGTTTAGTATTCCCAACCGAACCTATTGCTTGTAATGCTGGTGGTGTCAGGTAAAAATCCTGTACGTTACATCAACTTGTCCATCGTTTCCAGGTATCCTTGAAATTGATCTCAAATCCACACCGACGTCCTTGTCCCGCACGGTACATTGGCATGCTCCTCCATAAATTGTCGATCGCTCCAATTAAAATTCACAATGAAAAGAAAAAAAAAATCATGCTTGGATCAACGAGTGCAACCTAGTTTCCTTATCCACTTGGAATTCTCCCGAGAAAATGTTCTTATTCATACAATTGGTTAGCAAACATCGTGAAGGTCTCACAATAGGCTACCACGTTGGCGTCAAAATTAAACGAACGACCCTCCCACTTTCTACAATACCTCGAGAAATTAAAACATTTTATCTTGTGAGCAATGTGAAGGTTGTGTCCGCATTGGTTTGTATGCTTTTGTGTACCTTAGCGATATGCACAAATGCATGTGCAAACCTCTAACTATGTGACTTTCGAATAATGTGTGTGGCTTTGCTGGGCAGAGGTAATTACAAGCTTACAAAGGATGTACAGATCTGTTTCTGTTTAACCAGGACCGGGGAGAGAGAAGCAATACTCGCTGTTTGGGGGGGGGGGGTGGAATGGATGGTTTTCTGTGGATAATACACCACACTCTCCTTTGATTTGCACCATTCCATTCAAGAGGATGAAGTGTTTCGGGTGAACAATTCCAGACATTTCCACCACTACAGACAGTGGAGTCTTTCTTGCGGATGCAAGGATTGTTTTCTGAGAAAGCAGTATACAACTTTGTTTGAACAAACTCTACATCAAACAGGAAGGGCCAGCTGCTTTTTGTAAGATAACCTGCACGAGCATTAAACTATCTTCCAAGCTTAACCCCACTCTCCCCTCTTAACTCAGCAGGGGCTTAGGCATGACAGGTTTTGATGCTTGGTTACGCATAGTGTTGCTAAGCTTGAAAGACAGGACCTGAAGTTTTTATTTTATTTTATTTTACATTTATAAGAGGAATGGTTGTGTTCACAGGCGTTCCCTCAAAAAAAACAACATCCCGTGCTCAGTGGCTTGAAGTCTGTAATGTATAGATGCATCCTGGAATAACAGCTCCCCCTTTCTCCCTCGACTTCCCAGCCCAAACCTTCCTCTCTAAGATATTGAAATAAATGCCTCGGGCAGGTCTGATGCAAAGCTCCAGAGAGGGTTGTAAAAACATGGATGCTACATCGTATCGCAAAAACAAAAACAAAAAAGATATTCATCAGAGAAGAAACGAGTGCAGTTGGGGATTTAAGACGCATCATGCTCAGATTATGTGACAGAGCCACCGGCAGCGCCAACCAGGAAAACTCGGTCTCACAATAAGGCTGACCGAGATCGCTCGGTGACTTTCAACAGGGACCTTCAAAAAAGTGCTTGTTGAAGGTCACTCGGCGACCGATGCGTCGATCCTGCACCTTGCTGTGAACACAGACTTTTCCGGGTTGGTTGTACCTGAGTCTTTGCCAAAGTCTGAACACAATATTATTAGGAGTTGTCCGGTCGTGCAATTCCAATAAGGAGGAAGATTACATCAAGTTTACCTGAACAATAAGCTTTTGTTCTGATATCAAGGTGATCTGCATGCAGGTTGGATATGCAGGTCTCATTAAAGAGATTTTAGTTCTCACAGAAGTCTTTTGGCTTAAGGTCCCTCGAGCTCAAACAAATTACTAATTCCCATTTTGAGTAGTTGTATATTTTTTTTCAACCAAATGCTGGTAGAGTAAATCATACATCTGCTCATGTTTGATTGTATATTCATTTAAATCTGCAAGTCTTTGTTCACAATATCGGAATGCGATGAAGAATGCAAATCTTCATGCGAGGAGCATGCGCGGTCCATGCCACGCACGCTGGTACAGACCAGCGATTCAATGGAGTTTTACCAAAGGTCATGAAAGCAGCGAGTTCAGCACAACTATCAAAAACAAGGGTTGATCACATTAATGGGGGCATAATCCCAGCAGGCAGAGTTTATCAGGTCAACATCTCCTTCCTGCCACTGCACAACCTCGTACGTATTTATCAACTCACCTGCTGCTAGTCTGCTTCCTTAACTCTAAGCTGGATGCTCAAAGCCGTTCATCTTGCACGTTTCTCTGCCATCCGTGGAATCGCCTTCCTTCTGCTGTCCATTCCTACTCTTCCCTCCAGGCTGTCGAATGAATGTACATCCCCAAAGCAATTTGCATTCTCTTCTGCTTTCCAAAGTCACAAACTAATGGCATTAGTTTGTTACCAGCAAACAGTGCGAGAAATTGCCATCGTTTTTGAAATGTAGCTCCAGTTGCATATTTCCTGTGCAGAAGTTTAACAGACTGCCTTATAGAAAGACGTTTCCTTTCCTGTATTATACATTTGAAGTCCTTCTAAGGACCCACATAAGTGGTCCTGAAGGTCCTCAAAAGGATTTATTATTTTTTTTATTTTTTACAGGGTCCATGCTGCACTAATTACTGTGTCAGTAAATTTTCTCTGTTGAGGTGGCAGTTGTTCTCCATGGAATTCACTACATCATTACACCTCTCAGAGGCAACTGAAGGATACGTTCTGAAAACTACTGTGATCTTTTTACCTCTATCAATAACTTATCAACCTACCTGGCCAATCTTCTGTTATTGATTCGCTGATGAGCCCCACTTTTCCAAACATTCATCGTTGAAGTAAACAGGCCTCCAGCTGTATCACAGTCAGCCATTTTAAAGAGAATCAAAAATTGACAAAGCACTCACAATATGATACACAATTAACCCAAACACTTCTGTAACCTTACTCTGTCTTCCAGGATACACAAAAATTGAACTCGCAAATCCTTCCGGGTTGTTCTACATTTCGTCTTTACAAATTCCGCAATCTCTTGGCGTCACTCTTAATCAGGTAGATCAGATTTTCTATTTGGCCTCCATAGCTACGTATATGTCATATGGATGTAATCTGCCAGGCTAATCGTTCAACTCATCATTTGTACAAGGCTCCATGGAATATGGTTGTCCACCATCGGTTCGTGTTCTTGAGGGCTACCTCACACTCCTGAACAAAGATGGGTCTCAAGCCAACACAAGTATGGTGGAATCTTGCAATAAAAACAAGGCATATGATGCCATATTTGTAATTCCAAAAAGTTAGTGGGCCTCATTATTTTACTCTCTCCCATATGATAATTTGTTCGTCCTACTCCTTTAACAATGTCTCTCTGTCCAACCTTTCAAAGCTTGGACTGAACTGAACGTCCTCTAGTTTCTTGTCTGAATAGCTGGTCAACTCGATTTCTATTTCTTTCTCTAATCACCAAACGGGGAGACACTTTCTCATTCCCTTTCATTCCTGTACAGTTGTGCTTTCTCCTTCAGCCCTTTACATCCTGAGCAAACGAAGAAAAAGAGGAAGAAAAAATAATAATAAAAACCTCAACAATTATCCTCACCTCTCTCTCTTGACATTCTGGTTACAGCTTCTTTTTAGCTGTCGGTTCTATTGCTCCCCATCTCAGAATATAAAGCTTCCATTTTCATCATGTGAGTCTGGGCTGTCGGAGAAAAAAAAATATGTTTACTTGAATCAAAGCACAAATTGATTTTATCACTTCAATGGCTGAAAGAAGATAGGACTCTGCTCTTAACAGAATATAGAAGACATGAAATCAAGTTCATACTGGCATAAGAGCCTTTCAGCCAACCGCTCGGCCAGTCTTATCAACAATGTTCACTTACTTCTTTCTGTACATCATATCGATTGCTCCCTTTCGAGACAAGGCTCCATTTTTGTTACAATTGATAATTTTTTTCTCTCGCAAATGAAATTCCCTTGAATTCTGCAAATTCCACGTGTACTTCAGCATTTTCCTTTGTTTTGTGAAATGTTTTCAATCCAACTCCTGTTTGCCAATTCTTTTCATCAACACGTTGAACAATGAAGAAAGTCTATTTTCATTACTTCAGCGAAACTCTCCAACGTACAACAGCCAAAGACGCTGGTTCGATAGACACCATTAACAAGACTCGTACGTGCGTTGGTCGTGGTACTTCTCTATTTCATTCGGCTTATTTCCAATACTGGTGCCACTTTAAATGAAATCTTAATAAATCAGTATCCACAGTGCTATTTTTATAGCAAACTTTTGGAGTAAACCTACACACAGAATCTATACATCTTGATCCAGGGCATATCTTTCTTAGCACAACAAGGATTTCCTGTTCCACACAATAATCAGCTCTTCCATAAGCCTCAATCTCTGTTAAATAAATGGTTCTCCGAGTTTTTCATTTTGAGCCGTTCGCACGTGATTTAAAAGCTGAGTTTGTAAAAAATAAAAGAACAGGAGTTGAAGGGAGTTGTGAACATACAAATGTGGAACCAAATTACTTTTTCACACAAATAGAATATGACGGCCAAAATAAGTAAGTGAAACAATTGGGGACAGCTCACGATTCGGAATTGGGTGCTACGAAGTGTTAGCTCAGGATGTACAAACATGGGGAAAAAAGGGAAAATACTTTCAACCACTACACATTAATAGGGTTGATTTGTCAAGAAAATAATGTTTCATAAACGTTAAATAATAATCCATATAAGTAAAAGGACAGTGTCTGTCTGTTTTGGTTTCCTATCTCCTCTCTCACTGCTTCAAGCATCGTCACCAAACTTCATCGGCATAATTAACAGTATTATAATTCTGCTGATGGCATCTAAATCAGGAAGTCGGTAGACGTCCGATGGAGGGATGCCACGGGTATGCCGTATGTTGAATGCAAACACAAGTTCTCGAAAAAAAAAATCTACCAAGATACAGACTTATGTTACAAAATAATTTCAAGTGTTTGTATGTTACTCTTTCACGGAGAACCGTAGCACCGAGAGGCCCCAGATTTCGGTTGCAGGTACTTCAGAATCTGGCCAAGGTTTCAAGTTACCACATGTTGGCCTTGAAGGTCGTTTTGAAGCCACCAAAGGCCGCTATAAAGTGTATATTGGGATGTGGGAATCATGCAATACTGCCGCCAGCCTGCAGGCAAAAGGTAACCACCATGAGGCCAATAACTCCATTACTTTTCAACATCTGTCACGTCCCGAAACCCCCACTGGGAAAAGCTCACACAGGTGGGGTGCGCCGGGTAGCCCCCCGCCCCCCCCCCAGTAAACCTGTAAAGTACCGAACAGTCATCTGCAGAAGAATTCACATCCAACAAGATTCATGAAGCTCATAGACAGCGTCGCTGAGCTGCAAAACTGACAGACCCAAAACAGCCCGTTTCCAATTTTTCTTCTTCTTTTCAGACAGCCAAACTCAAATTTGGTTGAAGCTCAATACTTACATTAAATAATAATTTACTGAATGTTACATTGGGAAGGTCCAAGACTACTCAACATTTTCATATCTTGAAAGTATTGCAGAAAGTAGGCATAGCTGCTTACCTATGCTTAGGGCAATAAACGGCAAAGAGCCCAAGAGGAGTGGGTGGGACAACACCTGTCAATCAACCTGGGAGAGGTGGGCACGCGGTGACATGCCAGTCACACCTATGTGGGTGTGGTTAACGGTGGAACATTACATACGGTTCACGGTTGGATAACAGAAAACCATTTTCAAGACTGTCTACTTCTAGTCCTACTACTGTTCAGTTGTCACATCCTTTGTGTTCCCCTGTTCATGTTCAACTCACAGTTTTAACCACCACATAACTGTGTCCACCTCCCACATTGGATTGATAATATACACTTAAGTACTATCGACTGTATATATAACAATGTGTGCTTTTATTTACTGCACCATATGCACTGTATCACTAAAGCCACTAAGGGACTAAGCCAACCCACCAAAAACTACAATGGAGCCAGCCAGTTTGCGAGCGATAAGCGTTATAATTAGACATGCTACTGAATGTGAGGATGGTGGAAGGGGGTATGCTGAATTACTTACATTTTACAAGGATCCAAAAACTGAATCTGAAGTACAAGACCTACTGAAGAACATTTCAAAACGATCGATTCGACAATTAATGCTCATTGACACTGCAATACAATAACTGTAATCACTAGTGTGGATCGGCTCGTGATGCTCGCCCCTCCACACACCGCTACATAGATTGATGTCACAGATTTGCTGTGTTGTCATGATTTACACCAATCATAATGCAAACATTTCTTTTGTACAAA
>CM068966.1:74926346-74944472 GCA_035128595.1 Eptatretus atami | reverse complement strand
AAAAAGAGAGAGATCTTTAGTGGATTCATCTCTGTCTAATCAATTATTCATGATGGTTCATTCCAACCTACACATTATTCATGATGCTCTCGTGGTTGCAACCATCAGGTAATCCCATCCTTCTTTCTCTCAACGCAACACACTGAGGACATTACATTGTACTTTATTAAATGGAGAGCTTGTGGCTTCTTCCATCTCGCTTGCGGGTTTATCCTGAGGAGTGCAAGTCGAAAAGTACATTGATTGAAATGTGCAAGACGTTGATCATGTCCTTTTATTGAAACGCATATTCAAAAAGCATTTAATGTCAATCGATTAACAATTGTTCCTCGATGCATAAACTGTACAATAGTGGATGGTGGATTGGACAGAGAGAACATGAACCAACGTTGCTTAACCCTGATTTTTGCCTCGTGTGCACGGGGTAATTATGAAATAGGTCTGCTTTCCATATTATTGCCGCGCTATGTATAGATCAGGGCAGACATTTTGAAGTTGTTAGATACCGTCAACAACAATAGTCTAGCTTTTAGTACTGTACTCATGATGGACCGTCTGCTTTTTATTTCCCGTCAAAATTTTGGTGGAACGCAGAACCGTTTAACATACAGTTGCTGCTTAGCGTAACACAGCAGATTCTGGCAACAGTGAAGCACATTCCATTCAAGGTGAACCCTTCGTGAGCAGGTACCCCAATCTGCGTGCATGAACTTGCACGTATAAAAAAAGAGAAATTAAACTTCCGTGGGTGTCTTAAGAAAAGAGAAGACATTTTCGAACTGGTATTGTGAGAAAATACTATTTCCTGTCGGGTTCCTCATTTGCTACGATAGGGTGTTAGTTTGATCGAGAAATGGCACGAGTGGTCTTATCGAAGGCCAAACACCATCCAACTATATCCAATTTGGCTTTTATTTTTGCGATCATGTCTGGAACAAAGGTAGGGCAGTGTTGGCCACCGCACTCGTCTGTGCCACACGGTGTGGTGTCCCAACGAAACATCTCCATTTTTCACTACGACATGCCTGTGCCTTGGGCTTTGTGGCGTTTTTGTATGTAGCGCAAGAATAGATTTGTCGGGAAATAATTTAAGTTTTCACTGGCAGCCATCAAACTCCTTGGTGGCAATCTCATAAGGTTCCAGTCCTATATTGCAGAGAATATCATTTGATATCCAACTTTTTCACTACAACCATCACACTCTCTCTGGTGGAGAAACTTTGAAATGGCTGGGAGGATGAGGATGAGGGTGGGTGTACAGAGTGGGGTTGGGTGAACAAGCCATTGGGACCTAAGAGCACTGAACCTGCTCGAATCATGGCGCTCAGGTAAAATAAACTTATAAGCCCATACTGGTGAAGGTGCATGCGGCTTTAGTGAACCTAAATTACGCCTAAAGCGAGCAACATAAGCATGGAAAAGTGGGAATAAGTGAAGGATGACTGACGACAACGTAGGACATTTTACAGCATTAACTCTTGGGCTACATCTATGGCAGGTGTGAAACATTGAAATATTGTTAACAAACGCATTGAACCAACAAAAAAAACAAACAAACAAGCAACACAAAGAAAAGCATGGAGTTGACATCTCGCATCAGCTGACGGAAACTGGGACAGCGGTCGAAGCAATCAATAATTGGCATTGAAGAGAGAAATTAACTCGTAAGTTGTTTTTCACCACCCCCCCCGCACCACCTTTGACGAGATTGGTCCGGGATTAACATCATATTGCCCATGCACGCTACAAAGTCGACTGGTCAGGGGGAGCGAGCATTCCACATGTGGCGTCCTGCTGGAAGGCAGTTTGTGAAAAGATGGTTTCCTTGGAGGATCGGTTTTCCTCTCACTGCCTGGGGCTCTCCCTTGGGTCAGTAATGGCTATGTTTTAATTCAAGGTGAGAGCAATGGGGGTAAAACTGGTGCAAGAAAACATCTGTACTTCCACCAACTCACCTCATGCCTTGTGGCTACGAACAACTCCCAAATTCTGTCGCTTTCTGGCAAGCGGACACTACTATTACATATGGCATCTGGAATTATTAAATATATCACCAGCATTGTTATGGAAATGATCTGGAATTTTTACTGTCGGCACTTCGTTCTGGGATTTTAACACAAGAATTAAAAAATATGCGGAAACTTTTTAACGATGCTTAAAAAACATAGGATCCCGACAAGGAATATGATGCACAGGGACAGGCAGGAGGAGGATCTTCAGCCAATCAGAGCATGCAGCTATTATTACCATACAACATATGTTTGCTGTCGAGTTCGATCCTTTTCAAATGCTGAAGCATCAAATAAGGAAGCAGGCACGTCGCATTTTTATGCTCGCTGTTCGAAGAACAGAGAGCAAGTTACACCGGCTCCGCGTGAGCGTCGGAGTGAAGAATGTTAAGTTTTTGGTGCAAGTTGATTTTTTCCTTTCTATGTTTTTATCTACCACACTATTTTTTTATGCTGCGATTATATATATATATATATCGGGGCGTATTATGTGATACCGGTCGTGCCGTCCGTCTGTCCGTCCGTCTGTCTGTCCGTCCGTCCGTCCGTTCCTGTCCGCACTCTAACTCCAAAGTTTCAACTTCACACGTTTCATATTTGGTAGATAGGTACAGACTGTGGAGTAACGGTGTGTCGCGACATACGTTCGTCATCTAAAGTGGTTGCCATGGCAACCAGGATGCTGTTTTCCATCGCGTTCCTGTCCGCACTCTAACTCCCAACACTACAGTATTACTTTTTCTTTAGATGCATTTCTCATGGCAAGGCGAGTACCATAAAATTTGGACCATTGAGCGCTTCGTTATATAAGCCGCATCCCCTAAATTTTAAAAAAAATCTGGAATTTAAACACACACAAGCCGCACTGGTTTTACGCCTGGTTTAATAAGCCGCACTGGTTTATAAGCGCAAATGTTGGCACAAAAAACCAAGCGCAAAACGTCCGAAAATTAGCCACAAAAAGTGATCGATCTTGCTTCGAGTCTAATCTAACAATGGAAACACCCCAACCATCCACTCTCTGTGTGTTAACCCGAGTCTTTCAGTTCGTCTTCCAGTTCGGGCCATCGGCATTTCCTACCTCTGAAGCCTTTGTTGACTTTTTGCAGCGAGAAAGTTCGGCCTCTGTGAGTTTTGAATTCCTCGTGTGACCTCTTGTTTACTGATTACAATATACAAATACATATATTGCTTTAAATGATTTGGATCAGACTTCACTGCAATGCTTATTAAAAAATATTATTTAGACTAGTCTTTTAAAAAACGATAAAATGTATAAACAGGCGAGCATTGGGTGGCTTTGAACACAACTCTGGTTAATAGTCTTTGTTTATGACTCGGGCAAAGTTCTAACCACGACCTCCTCGACTCAGAAAGGTCACTCTAACCATTACACCACTGAGTCTGGTTACGTGTTGTAGACATCATGTGGAATTTTAATCGGATTGATATATACTTCTGGTAAAATATAAAGCTGCATCAATGTTCTCCCCCCCCCCCCCTCCTCCCATTTTTTTTAAGGGAACACATAAAGGCAAGCTAATACACAATGACACAGAGGAAGCACACTCCCGTTTGGAGCTGTCTCGTCGAGGTTTGATTCCCTGTCCAACATGTAGGATACGACCCTGGTTCTTTCTAGCAGAGCATTGCACCAATGAATCCGTAGTTGCTCAGAGACGATGCTAAGTGGGCTCTTGTGTCTGTTAACATTCTTTGGTGTATGTTGAAAGTCCCATGATATCGATGGACACTCAGTTGTAACGTTCATTCCGATGGATGGCATATTTTGTGATGCAACGCCAATATTTGCCTGGAAGCATCAATTGGTTTGATTAATTATATAGTCAGGTCAAGAATCAAACCCAGACTCGACAGCTCAAAGAAGAGCTACCTAACACTGCCCCATCATCCTGTGACCTCGCTCAGTAACGGATAATCTGGAAGCAGAAGATCCAACAGAAATACATGTCGGTGAGTGAAAGCAAAAAAAAAATCAGGTGTAATTCAAATACTGTACTGTATTCAACCAAGGAAGTAATTCTGAAAATACAGAGGTTGGAAAATAATGCATTCGACGGAGTTTAAAATTCATACATGGTTTCAGGAAACGTATTATGAGGTCACGGACATCAAGAGATAGTGCTGAATACAATTTCCTCAAAGTTGATTTGATCAATGGGAAGTGAAGCGGCTTGCAAGCTGGAAGTGATTAAATAAAGCGATATTACAAAATAAAATCGTGAGAGATATTACAAAAATAAAAATAAAAGAGGTGAGAGAGGCCCCAGATTTCTTTGGCCGTTTGAACAAATACCATAACAGCTGATGTGGTCACACAGGCATTAGCTGTGTAGGCATGAGCTTTCAACGGTCAATTGATCAAGGGAAGGTGATGTCAATGGAAGGTGATGTGAGTATTGGATTCAATGAATTGATATCCAAGCACTTTTCCTGTTCAGCACTTTTCTACTGTTTCTAGGAGCTGGTGCATACCATTTACATGAGGACAGGAAAATTTGACGTAAAAGGAAGAGAAGGCAATCATTTTGTACCTGCAGTCCTTGCGTGAACAGCCGTGGAGAAAAGTCCGCAGAGCAACCTGATTCGGCCTGCATCTGTCCAGGAAAGCAAAAACGATGAATGAAACCAAATGATCTCATGATACGAGGATCCATAAACGTCACGATATGCATATCGGTGTAATGGTTATTACTCTTAACACTGATATACGTGTAAGATCTCTACCCCATTTCTGTTTATATACATTATATATCTCCGGGTCTTTTGCTCAGTATTGCTGAACAGTTTTACCTCCACCACGAAGGTGGACATGGGTTATGTTTCACCCCTGTTTGTCCCTTTGTTTCGCCATCTGTCCGTTGGTGAGCAAATATCTCAAAAGTTATTGACGGATTCGGACGAACCTCGGTGGACAGTTTTAGTGCGTGATAATGGAAGAATTGATTTGATTTTGGTTCAGGCTCGATCCAGACCATCCTATCAGTGGGATACAAAACATAAACTGTTCAGCCTGGCAGAGGTATGTGCTCTACCAAGTGCCGTTCTAGTTACCCTCGCCAGAGGAGAGGTATTGCATTTGGGTCTGTTTGTTTGTTCACATAGAACATGAATGTGTATTAATTATATGAGACCCTTTAGAGCCCTAAGACCCTTTAAGACCCTGAGTCCCACAAAGACCATATATACCCATACATTCCTTTAGATACATGAGACTCCTTTCTACTCTTTAGAACTTCACACCTTTCAGACCTTTTAATACATTGTAGACCCCTTTGACCTTTAGACCCATTTTAGATGTTTAAGACCCTTTAGTCCCCCTCCCTCCCCCTTTCAGATAATTCCAACCCTTTAGACCTCAAATTACACAATTTAGACCCCTTCGACCTTTTAAGACCCTTTAGACACTTAATACCATTTTAACCATTTAGACCTTTACAAATTTTCAGACTTTGACATTTGCACATTTACAACAAGACCATTTAGACCTTTCATTGGCAATCAACGACCTTTCATTTAGTACATCCTTCCATTTTATTTGCCAACAAACACACACAAAAATAGTCCTGGCATGGGTCTGCAATCTCTGATTGCTCTTTCCTGTCTCATTTGAAATTCTCCGCTATACATCAGCCAGACAGCCCTCCGGTATGACCGTTCATTGGTCATAAGACTGAGGAGGTTATTCAGGGGAAATAAGGAGGGAAGGGGGTCTCTTGACCCACCTTACTCTACGTGTATATGAGACCTTGGTCCATATTACTCCATCATATGTAGTGGAAACTGGGAAGCAATGGACACACACATGGTGGGACATCCCTTCTAGTTATGTTGAGCCAATCTTTTGCCATTGAGTTGTCAATGATATTTGAGCAGATTCTGTAGCAAAATGGTTAGAGTGTTCGCTCTGATTGGTGAGGGCGGCAGTTTGGAATCCCGGCTGAGACATTCCAAAGACTTTAAGAATGGTACGCGCTGTTTCCTTACTTGACATTCAGCATTTACCCATCCATCCATTGAGACCATACTCTGTGCAGAGCGTTGGTGCTGCTTAAGCAGTCTCCTGGGCTATTGGGCACAATCCTGGATGGGTCGCCACTCCGACGCAGGATACCAGCAAGCTGGTACTCATTTTGCTGACCTGGGAAGGATGACAGGCAACATCAACCCACCTTGAACTAATTCAACAGCTGAGCGGGATTTGAACTCAAGATCCTAGGATCCATTCAGCATTTATAAAGGATAAATATGGAAAACAACCATAGGTTGGCAACACCCGTAAGTTGGCAACCATCTGCAGGCTTGTTGGCTTAATGGCCGCCTTCTGCATTGAAGTTCCTTGCAAGGGAACTCATATTACTAGATTAGGTGCCAACCCAATGGTACTTATAACATCATCTTTTCAAATGTCCCAAAGTGGGCAAAGATGCCCCCACGCCCCCACATGACCTTCACACTTAAACCCTCATCGGCCCGAGCTGCATGTCAAGTATCCTTCTCAGAATACCCTCAAGCCGAAGGTGTCGTGGGCAATTTCAAATAAAAAATGTTCTGCTACTGAACAAAAGGACCAAAGCAGAAGTATCATGTATTTTCACAGGAACATTGGAACACGGCACAGTGGGGCATCCCCTCCAGCAGAATATCTTTGCCTATGTATTGCAAATTAAATTAAGTGCCAACATATTGGTCAACACTAACTTCATGATCTTTGTCACAATGTCCCAAAGTGAGGTGCAAGATACCCCTTACCCCATCCTCACAAATATCATCTCCTTGGTCCTGGATATATGTGCTGTATGATCTTCCTCTGAATACTCACTGATTGAAGGTAAAGTGGGCAGTTTATGAATAATGGACAATTTCAGTCTACTGAATAAAAGGACCAAAAGGATGGAAATATTGGAAGAGGACACCTTTCCCAACAGAGACATATTGCCTCACCTTACGCGAATGGAAGAGTATGGTCACTCAACACTTTATTATCAAATGTGTAAAGAGAATATGAGTGTGTGGAGGCGATGGGGTTACAAGAGCCTATTAAATAACACCTAGTTGCTGTCAACACCATTATGTTTTCTGCAAAGCGCAACAATATTATATTCAAGCCGTTGGTGCACACCGGGGTGTGTTATGTTAAATCATATATTCCATCTGTAGGTTTAGTTCATCGAGAGGTCATGAGAGGCTCAGGTGGATGTGGAATGTAGCTTGAGCATGTATTTCCTTGTTGTTTTTGTTCCTGGAATTCTTAAGCATTGCTATTAGCATGCACAGCACTGCTTCTGACTTGCATCACAACAGCGCAGGTTAGAGAGGGTGAAATATTAAATTATATATTTCATTTTAAATCCTCACTTTCGCCATTGCAGAGTTTTCTTACAGAAGCAGAAAGCTTTAACTTCCAAATATCAAACTGCTATTTTGTTAAACAGTTGCATCTGTACTTGTTATTTTTGTTGACTTCTCTGGTTGTGTGTTTTGCCTGTGGCACTTAATTGGTGAGCTGGAATTTATTCATATTTTCCCAGCCCGAGTTCCATGCATAATGATCCAGAGGAAATGCATGCTATAATATCCCAGAGGCACTAATTTGTCAGGAAGAAACTGGCCCACGTGGTTAATGCTACGAGTTCAAAAGACGACCTTTTAGAGAGCATGCAAGGCTTTGGGGACTGCGCTCTCCTAAAAGCATGCGACAGGCCATGAGCTCCACGACTCGAAATGTCCGACGTAAGCAGGTCATGGTCTCGATGGTGGACAGACTGTTCACATATCCCTGTGGGTTGGCCTGTTTAGTATTCCCAACCGAACCTATTGCTTGTAATGCTGGTGGTGTCAGGTAAAAATCCTGTACGTTACATCAACTTGTCCATCGTTTCCAGGTATCCTTGAAATTGATCTCAAATCCACACCGACGTCCTTGTCCCGCACGGTACATTGGCATGCTCCTCCATAAATTGTCGATCGCTCCAATTAAAATTCACAATGAAAAGAAAAAAAAATCATGCTTGGATCAACGAGTGCAACCTAGTTTCCTTATCCACTTGGAATTCTCCGCGAGAAAATGTTCTTATTCATACAATTGGTTAGCAAACATCGTGAAGGTCTCACAATAGGCTACCACGTTGGCGTCAAAATTAAACGAACGACCCTCCCACTTTCTACAATACCTCGAGAAATTAAAAACATTTTATCTTGTGAGCAATGTGAAGGTTGTGTCCGCATTGGTTTGTATGCTTTTGTGTACCTTAGCGATATCGCACAAATGCATGTGCAAACCTCTAACTATGTGACTTTCGAATAATGTGTGTGGCTTTGCTGGGCAGAGGTAATTACAAGCTTACAAAGGATGTACAGATCTGTTTCTGTTTAACCAGACGCGGGAGAGAGAAGCATACTCGCTGTTTGGGGGGGGGGGGTGGAATGGATGGTTTTCTGTGGATAATACACCACACTCTCCTTGATTTGCACCATTCCATTCAAGAGGATGAAGTGTTTCGGGTGAACATTCCAGACATTTCCACCACTACAGACAGTGGAGTCTTCTTGGCGGATGCAGGATTGTTTTCTGAGAAAGCAGTATACAACTTTGTTTGAACAAACTCTACATCAAACAGGAAGGGCCAGCTGCTTTTTGTAAGATAACCTGCACGAGCATTAAACTATCTTCCAAGCTTAACCCCACTCTCCCCTCTTAACTCAGCAGGGGCTTAGGCATGACAGGTTTTGATGCTTGGTTACGCATAGTGTTGCTAAGCTTGAAAGACAGGACCTGAAGTTTTTTATTTTATTTTTTTACATTTATAAGAGGAATGGTTGTGTTCACAGGCGTTCCCTCAAAAAAAACAACATCCGTGCTCAGTGGCTTGAAGTCTGTAATGTATAGATGCATCCTGGAATAACAGCTCCCCTTTCTCCCTCGACTTCCCAGCCCAAACCTTCCTCTCTAAGATATTGAAATAAATGCCTCGGGCAGGTCTGATGCAAAGCTCCAGAGAGGGTTGTAAAAACATGGATGCTACATCGTATCGCAAAAACAAAAACAAAAAAGATATTCATCAGAGAAGAAACGAGTGCAGTTGGGGATTTAAGACGCATCATGCTCAGATTATGTGACAGAGCCACCGGCAGCGCCACCAGGAAAACTCGGTCTCACAATAAGGCTGACCGAGATCGCTCGGTGACTTTCAACAGGGACCTTCAAAAAAGTGCTTTGTTGAAGGTCACTGGCGACCGATGCGTCGATCCTGCACCTTGCTGTGAACACAGACTTTTTCCGGGTTGGTTGTACCTGAGTCTTTGCCAAAGTCTGACACAATATTATTAGGAGTTGTCCGGTCGTGCAATTCAATAAGGAGGAAGATTACATCAAGTTTACCTGAACAATAAGCTTTTGTTCTGATATCAAGGTGATCTGCATGCAGGTTGGATATGCAGGTCTCATTAAAGAGATTTTAGTTCTCACAGAAGTCTTTTGGCTTAAGGTCCCTCGAGCTCAAACAAATTACTAATTCCATTTGAGTAGTTGTATATTTTTTTTCAACCAAATGCTGGTAGAGTAAATCATACATCTGCTCATGTTTGATTGTATATTCATTTAAATCTGCAGTCTTTGTTCACAATATCGGAATGCGATGAAGAATGCAAATCTTCATGCGAGGAGCATGCGCGGTCCATGCAACGCACGCTGGTACAGACCAGCGATTCAATGGAGTTTTACAAAGGTCATGAAAGCAGCGAGTTCAGCACAACTATCAAAAACAAGGGTTGATCACATTAATGGGGCATAATCCCAGCAGGCAGAGTTTATCAGGTCACATCTCCTTCCTGCCACTGCACAACCTCGTACGTATTTATAACTCACCTGCTGCTAGTCTGCTTCTTAACTCTAAGCTGGATGCTCAAAGCCGTTCATCTTGCACGTTTCTCTGCCATCCGTGGAATCGCCTTCCTTCTGCTGTCCATTCCTACTCTTCCCTCCAGGCTGTCGAATGAATGTAACCATCCCCAAAGCAATTTGCATTCTCTTCTGCTTTCCAAAGTCACAAACTAATGGCATTAGTTTGTTACCAGCAAACAGTGCGAGAAATTGCCATCGTTTTTGAAATGTAGCTCCAGTTGCATATTTCCTGTGCAGAAGTTTAACAGACTGCCTTATAGAAAGACGTTTCCTTTCCTGTATTATACATTTGAAGTCCTTCTAAGACCCACATAAGTGGTCCTGAAGGTCCTCAAAAGGATTTATTATTTTTTTTATTTTTTACAGGGTCCATGCTGCACTAATTACTGTGTCAGTAAATTTTCTCTGTTGAGGTGGCAGTTGTTCTCCATGGAATTCACTACATCATTACACCTCTCAGAGGCAACTGAAGGATACGTTCTGAAAACTACTGTGATCTTTTTACCTCTATCAATAACTTATCAACCTACCTGGCCAATCTTCTGTTATTGATTGCTGATGAGCCCACTTTTCCAAACATTCATCGTTGAAGTAAACAGGCCTCCAGCTGTATCACAGTCAGCCATTTTAAAAGAGATCAAAAATTGACAAAGCACTCACAATATGATACACAATTAACCAAACACTTCTGTAACCTTACTCTGTCTTCCAGGATACACAAAAATTGAACTCGCAAATCTTCCGGGTGTTCTACATTTCGTCTTTACAAATTCCGCAATCTCTTGGCGTCACTCTTAATCAGGTAGATCAGATTTTCTATTTGGCCTCCATAGCTACGTATATGTCATATGGATGTAATCTGCCAGGCTAATCGTTCAACTCATCATTTGTACAAGGCTCCATGGAATATGGTTGTCCACCATCGTTCGTGTTCTTGAGGGCTACCTCACACTCCTGAACAAAGATGGGTCTCAAGCCAACACAAGTATGGTGGAATCTTGCAATAAAAACAAGGCATATGATGCCATATTTGTAATTCCAAAAGTTAGTGGGCCTCATTATTTTACTCTCTCCCATATGATAATTTGTTCGTCCTACTCCTTTAACAATGTCTCTCTGTCCAACCTTTCAAAGCTTGGACTGAACTGAACGTCCTCTAGTTTCTTGTCTGAATAGCTGGTCAACTCGATTTCTATTTCTTTCTCTAATCACAAACGGGGAGACACTTTCTCATTCCCTTTCATTCCTGTACAGTTGTGCTTTCTCCTTCAGCCCTTTACATCCTGAGCAAACGAAGAAAAAGAGGAAGAAAAAATAATAATAAAAACCTCAACAATTATCCTCACCTCTCTCTCTTGACATTCTGGTTACAGCTTCTTTTTAGCTGTCGGTTCTATTGCTCCCCATCTCAGAATATAAAGCTTCCATTTTCATCATGTGAGTCTGGGCTGTCGGAGAAAAAAAAATGTTTATTTGAATCAAGCACAACAAATTGATTTTATCACTTCAATGGCTGAAAGAAGATAGGACTCTGCTCTTAACAGAATATAGAAGACATGAAATCAAGTTCATACTGGCATAAGAGCCTTTCAGCCAACCGCTCGGCAGTCTTATCAACAATGTTCACTTACTTCTTTCTGTACATCATATCGATTGCTCCCTTTCGAGACAAGGCTCATTTTTGTTACAATTGATAATTTTTTCTCTCGCAAATGAAATTCCTTGAATTCTGCAAATTCCACGTGTACTTCAGCATTTTCCTTTGTTTTGTGAAATGTTTTCAATCCAACTCCTGTTTGCCAATTCTTTTCATAACACGTTGAACAATGAAGAAAGTCTATTTTCTATACTTCAGCGAAACTCTCCAACGTACAACAGCCAAAACGCTGGTTCGATAGACACCATTAACAAGACTCGTACGTGCGTTGGTCGTGGTACTTCTCTATTTCATTCGGCTTATTTCCAATACTGGTGCACTTTAAATGAAATCTTAATAAATCAGTATCCACAGTGCTATTTTTATAGCAAACTTTTGGAGTAAACCTACACACAGAATCTATACATCTTGATCCAGGGCATATCTTTCTTAGCACAACAAGGATTTCCTGTTCCACACAATAATCAGCTCTTCCATAAGCCTCAATCTCTGTTAAATAAATGGTTCTCCGAGTTTTTCATTTTGAGCCGTTCGCACGTGATTTAAAAGCTGAGTTTGTAAAAAATAAAAGAACAGGAGTTGAAGGGAGTTGTGAACATACAATGTGGAACCAAATTACTTTTTCACACAAATAGAATATGACGGCCAAAATAAGTAAGTGAAACAATTGGGGACAGCTCACGATTCGGAATTGGGTGCTACGAAGTGTTAGCTCAGGATGTACAAACATGGGGAAAAAAGGGAAAATACTTTCAACCACTACACATTAATAGGGTTGATTTGTCAAGAAAATAATGTTTCATAAACGTTAAATAATAATCCATATAAGTAAAAGGACATGTCTGTCTGTTTTGGTTTCCTATCTCCTCTCTCACTGCTTCAAGCATCGTCACCAAACTTCATCGGCATAATTAACAGTATTATAATTCTGCTGATGGCATCTAAATCAGGAAGTCGGTAGACGTCCGATGGAGGGATGCCACGGGTATGCCGTATGTTGAATGCAAACACAAGTTCTCGAAAAAAAAAATCTACCAAGATACAGACTTATGTTACAAAATAATTTCAAGTGTTTGTATGTTACTCTTTCACGGAGAACCGTAGCACCGAGAGGCCCCAGATTTCGTTTGCAGGTACTTCAGAATCTGGCAAAGGTTTCAAGTTACCACATGTTGGCCTTGAAGGTCGTTTTGAAGCCACCAAAGGCCGCTATAAAGTGTATATTGGGATGTGGGAATCATGCAATACTGCCGCCAGCCTGCAGGCAAAGGTAACCACCATGAGGCCAATAACTCCATTACTTTTCAACATCTGTCACGTCCGAAACCCCACTGGGAAAAGCTCACACAGGTGGGGTGCGCCGGGTAGCCCCCGCCCCCCCCCAGTAAACCTGTAAAGTACCGAACAGTCATCTGCAGAAGAATTCACATCCACAAGATTCATGAAGTTCATAGACAGCGTCGCTGAGCTGCAAACTGACAGACCCAAAACAGCCCGTTTCCAATTTTTCTTCTTCTTTTCAGACAGCCAAACTCAAATTTGGTTGAAGCTCAATACTTACATTAAATAAAATTTACTGAATGTTACATTGGGAAGGTCCAAGACTACTCAACATTTTCATATCTTGAAAGTATTGCAGAAAGTAGGATAGCTGCTTACCTATGCTTAGGGCAATAAACGGCAAAGAGCCCAAGAGGAGTGGGTGGGACAACACCTGTCAATCAACCTGGGAGAGGTGGGCACGCGGTGACATGCCAGTCACACCTATGTGGGTGTGGTTAACGGTGGAACATTACATACGGTTCACGGTTGGATAACAGAAAACCATTTTCAAGACTGTCTACTTCTAGTCCTACTACTGTTCAGTTGTCACATCCTTTGTGTTCCCCTGTTCATGTTCAACTCACAGTTTTAACCACCACATAACTGTGTCCACCTCCCACATTGGATTGATAATATACACTAAAGTACTATCGACTGTATATATAACAATGTGTGCTTTTATTTACTGCACCATATGCACTGTATCACTAAAGCCACTAAGGGACTAAGCCAACCCACCAAAAACTACAATGGAGCCAGCCAGTTTGCGAGCGATAAGCGTTATAATTAGACATGCTACTGAATGTGAGGATGGTGGAAGGGGGTATGCTGAATTACTTACATTTTACAAGGATCCAAAAACTGAATCTGAAGTACAAGACCTACTGAAGAACATTTCAAAACGATCGATTCGACAATTAATGCTCATTGACATGCACTGCAATACATAACTGTAATCACTAGTGTGGATCGGCTCGTGATGCTCGCCCCTCACACACACGCTACATAGATTGATGTCACAGATTTGCTGTGTTGTCATGATTTACACCAATCATAATGCAAACATTTCTTTTGTACAAATTTATTTGTAACTAGATGACCCGTGAACCCGTTGGGTTCCCGTTGTGACAGCGGTTGATGAAAAAAACATTTCTACAAGAAAAAAAAAGATAGCTCCAGCGAACTATACTGCTGAGGTTGTTTGCATTGATCAAATACTCCCGAAGAGTACTTGACTGAATCGGGTGTTGATTTTTTAATAATTTTTTTTTGTTGCCCGATTTGAACGAAACTTAATACTGCACACCGCAGGAGAATGGTGAGTAAGGTGGCCGTAAAATTTTTGCGCTATCGTGTACCGTTTTGGCTGTATTTCGGGAACATACATACATACATATATACAAGATGAGAGTTTTCGTAATATATAGATGTAGAAAGGTCCAAGTGGTCTAAAACTCTAAATGGTCAAGGGTCTAATCTGTCTAAAGGTTGTAAATGGGTCTAAATGGTATTAATGTCTGTAATGTACTCAATAGACAGGGACGAAGACTCTGAAGTGGGAGCAACAGGTTTAATCCGGACATGGGACAACACAGCACAGCGCAGCATCGGAACATGGGCGGGTCACATGACTCCCTAAACCACGCCCCAGTGCACCCATCTATGCATGCATTAGCATAAACTACTGATACTTCTCATCATCCCGCCCTCCCTTTTTTTAACAAATCAAGACGCTCAGGAGGCTTACAGACACGAGCTGATTTTCTAAGGGCTAGTGGAGGGCTGTCCTTGCTTGCAACTGCTGTGAGCTTCTCAATAAGGGGTACAGGGTCAGGAAGGAGTTCAGGTACATTGATGGGTGAAAAGCTTTCATGAAGAAACACCTCAGGTTCAAACGCAGGTGGTGTTTATACAGGAGTGGGTGACAAAGGCACTTGAGCCGGTTCAATGTTTGGCTCCCATGACGTAACCTGAGTTGGTCAACATGTTTCCGCATGCATCTACCATCACACAACTTCACTCGAAACATCATTTCACACAATGTTATCAATAACGATGCCAGAATAACCTTGGTTCCACATCCGGAATTCAACACGTGTACAGGATCATGATCTGGAAGTTGCGGTATACAGACGTTTGGTCGTGATTACGTTTCTGTTGATACTTGTTATTCTCGACTTGGACCGTTACGTCCGGGTGCACTAATGATAACCGTGTTGTTAATTCACGACCCACCAGAAGCTTGGCAGGTGAGTGACCGGTGGTTTGTTGTGGTCTGGTGCGGTAGTTGAGCAAAACACGAGCTAGACGAGATTGAATGGAGCCTTCCTTGGCAAGGCTTAGACCATTCTTGATCTGAACAGCACGTTCGGCTTGACCATTACTGGCAGGTTTGTTGGGGGCAGATGTGTAGTCCTTAATGCCATTCATTTTACAAACAACAATAATAAGGGTGGTCTCGCTCTCCCTCTGCTCTATCTGCGATATGTCCCCCCCCCCCATATTTCCGAGGGCGCTCAAGGTCCGCCAACAACCCCTTCTGGTAAAACTACCAATCACACGAATCACTGCTCACCTTCACTCTTTCATTCCTCTTTTTTTCCGCCTTTGGAAAAACTCCCTCACTCTCTTCAATCCCATTCTTCAGTCCAGGCCTCCAAAACAGCTGTTCACCACCACCACTCATATCTTCCCCCATCCAAACCATGATCTTTTCTACCCCCATTAATCCACCCCCTTCAAATTCCCTGTTTACTTTCCTGAAAGTCCCTGTGGTGTCCATCTTGTATACTCCATGTACACCGTCCCATCCCTCTCCCTTCCACAGACTCCTAATGTCTCTGTTCCCCACTGTTTTGTCCTTCCTCTCCCATCCCTCTTGTCTGATACCCCCTTGCTGTGCATTGTGTGTTAGCTCTCAGATGAGCCTTGACAATGTATACAAAAAGGTGTGTGTGTGTGTGTGACATGTTTTCATGGAGTTCTATTGGAGCTTTCTGATGTGGAAAATGAATCGGCGAATGATCATCATGATCTCCTGAGTTGATTAGGCTAATTAACTATAAATAATCCGGAAAAATTGCATGTTTTAAACGCACGCCTTGTTAAGGTGTATAGGGAAGATTAATGGGTTCTTCTGTGGCGTAAAACTGTACGTGTGCTAAGGGTGGACAAGGAGGCCTATGTGGGAGGATCTGTGAGGGGGTAGAGCATCACCTGTGGTCAAGTGATTCTCGTCCCGCTTTCAGGGGAATTCGCGCATTGTGTTCATCCAAGCCCATCCCTCGGTGTACTGCGGGAGAGCAGAGGGTGGTAGGCTCTTGACAGAGGAGTCCGAAGTGAAGGCCCTGGGCTGGTTACTTTGAGCGGTTGCACCAGGCTGATCCACCAGCTGTCGAGTTGGCTCAGGGTGTTACAATCCCTGTTGCTGACCCTCCAATCACTGTGGTCCACCTTCGCTTGTGGAAACACGGGCTGCGGTGAACCGTTGAAATGGGGTAAAGCTCCAGGGATCTGTGGCATCCATGCTGAACTTCTCAACCTGGTGGAAATGCTGCGCTCGTGTCGTTGCATGCAGTTCTGTGCTCTGCTCGTACACAGGCATCATCCCAACTGACTGCAAGAGGGGCCTTGTTGTCCTCTCTGGAAAGGGAAGGGTGATTGACAAGAATGACAACAACTACCAAGGGGTGATGCTGCTCTCAGTGCCGGGCAAGGTCTTTGCTCGGATAATTCTTGATAGGGTTCGCCACCATCTGCTTGAGGACCAGCGTCCAGAGCAGTCAGGCTTTACACCAAAGAAGTTAACGATTGACCGTATCCTTGCTCTTCGTGTCCTCACGAACGCAGACGAGAGTTTCGGCAGGGGCTGCTTGCAGCCTATGTTGATCTCTGTAAAGCGTTTGATTCAGTGAATCGGGATGCCCTCTGGAGGATTCTTGGCCTTCGTGGAGTGCCACCAAAACTGATCGATCTGATGTCTGAACTCTACTCTGGTACTGAGAGTGCTGTGAGATGTGGTGGTACCATCTCTGACTTATTTCCAGTTGTTACTGGAGTTCGTCAGGGGTGTGTACTGGCCCCTACACTTTTTAGCAATTGTATGGACTGGATTATAGGGAGGATGTCAGAGAGATAAAGCTGTGGTGCATCGTTTGGGAATGTCAAGATCTCTGACCTTGATTTCGCAGATGATGCATTCATCTTTGCGGAGACTTTAGATATCCTTTTGCGGGCCCTCGAGGTGCTGAATGAGTAGTCGGAGCTGCTGAGATTACGGGTTTCCTGGGTCAAAACTAAGATCAGGCGTTCAATGACATCTTGGATGCTGCTGTCCTGTCTGTGCCTGTTTGTTGTGAGGACGTTGAGGTCGTGGAGAGATTCACTTACCTCAGCAGTGATATTCATGTTTCTGCTGGTTGTGAGTCAGAGGTCAACAGACTCTGGGTCGAGCCTGGGAGTCATGGATTCACTGGATAATGGGGTGTGGCGCTGCTGGTACCTGTGTGGGAGGACGAAAGTCCGAGTCTTCAGGTCATTGGTGCTTCCAGTCTTGCCCTATGGATGTGAGACTTGGACTATGACCAAGGATCTGAGACGGAGACTTAATTCCTTTGGTACCAGGTCTCTTCGGAGAATCATTGGCTATCGCTGGTCAGACTTTGTGTCCAACGAGCGGTTGCTGAGAGAGACTCAAATGAGATTTGTTTACCTGCATAGTCCGTGAGCGTTAGCTGCGGCTGTATGAACATGTGGCTCGTTTTCCTGACGCTGATCTGGCTCACCAGATTCTCTCAGCAAGGGAGTCTCGTGAGTGGAGGAGGCCAATGGGCTGACCATGTGCCTCGTGGTGGCAGCAGGTTGATCAGCATCTCAAGGAGATTGGGATGGGCCAGGCATCTGCCTGGGGGATGGCCAGACTGAGGCCCCTGGAGTACCGGTGGAAAGTGGATGCAGCGACGCGCTGCTCTGGTGCATTCTCCCATACCTGACCTGACCTGTGGCATGGCATTCAAATTACAAAATACAATAATAAATAATGATAACATTGTAACAATGCATATATGAATTAATACTAATAGTATTAACAATAATAATAGTATTGTTGTAGATTTCCGCCCGCCGGCGTGCAAACGACCGCATCTAACCAATAGCGGTCGCTTCGCCAACCGAACGGACAATCTAGTCGCGGCTTTCCGGATCAACGCCGGAAA
>CM068966.1:74898525-74926336 GCA_035128595.1 Eptatretus atami | reverse complement strand
GTGTGTTTTTAACCACACCACAACCTCGTCCGCACTCTACCCGCGCGCTACAGGGTCCGATCGCCAAATCTTCAATTTACCTAATTATTCACGCGGGTAGGTTACTGAGAGATTGTACCTCAACGGGCCCGTTGAAAGACGCATTAAGCGCTCGCTTCCTTTTGGGATACGAGCGGTATCGCGCAGTCCGTTGGACCCGATCACTTTACCGGTATTTAAAAACCAACTATATTCCGAGTGCAAGATGGCAGCTCAATTAAGGGAAGAGGACGCAACGAACAGGTTTACATTCACACAAGGACATTTATTATAATAAAGCACGTATGCAATTAAAAGGCAAACACGTATGCAATTATACAAGCAACAAAAGCACGACAAAAGAACTACGACGCGCTATACGAAATGCGATGCAAACATTTACAGCACACAAAGCACTTAACAATTTCCTACTTATTAGACGGGCCCACGGACACACGTACGCACATACACACACCCAAGAAATGGTGGCAGAGGTCTTTAATAACGAGCTCCAGCTCAGAGGACGGTGAGCTGAAACCCAGAGCCTATCTCGAACCTCTCCACCTCGTGTGGTCTTCAAGTTGTTCGGACCGGGCTCCAGCGAGAGCGAGCTGGATCCAATCGCCGTGAGCTGCGATCTTCGCGCTCCGCGAATCCTCCGCGCTTCTCAACACGTGCTAGTGAGACGAGGCGCCGATCCTTCCGTCGATGCGTTGCTTCCCCGAGGAACCACTCTCCAAGAAGAGGTCGATGAGTCGCACCAAGCCGGGAACCAAAATGGAGAAAAAAGAGTCCACGAACCAAGAAGAAGAAGAAGCCACCTATCGCAGCTCGAGCCAAGCAACCGGCTCAACTTCCTTCCAAAACAAAGCAGCCGAAGCAAAAGCTCTCCCGAGCCAAGCAGAAGCCAAAGCTCACTGAACCACCAAAGCAAAAAGCCTCAAAAAGCCTCCTCCGAGCCAGGCCTCAGCCGAAGCTCACTGAGCAGCCGAGCAAAAAGCTTCCGAAGGCCTCAACCCTAACCAAGCCAAACAGGACCGAGGTTTGCTGAGCGACTATTCTGCCGAAGCAAAAAGCTTACTCATCCAACTCCGAACACGAACAAAGAAAAGATCTCCTCTTATCTTTCTCCGGCCCTTCCCCCGCTCCCGGCGTGACTCATGCCCTCATGCTCCATCCCCCACTCAGCCATGGGTGGGAGGGAGTTGTTGACATCATGAGTCACGGGACGGCAGGGTTCTTCTTCCTCTTCGCAGAAGAGGGGGAGGGATGTCTCCATTGTTTCGTTCCCTAACTATTAAATCGATCCACAGCGCATCTAATCGATTTCTGAACATTTAAACAATGGAAGGTGAGCTATCTAGGGAACAAGCACTTATCGACATAGCTGACTAAAGGAACCTGAATGTTGTGTGCAATCGAATTCCCAAATTCGTAACAGTATTATAATTTTAGTGGAATAATTTGGCAATAATAATAACTGACGTGTCATCCCCACCTTGGCCCAACCTTATCTGGGCGTGATGAAAAGACAAGCTGATAGTGCATGTCCTTGTATAATCTTTCTGAATTATTTGCTACATTTTTTGGTCTTGTGTTTATTTTCCACTCTATACCCGAAGCCGAAGCGATCACAGTCGGGTTGGTGCCATTTTATTTCTATTACTCAAGAGGTGGCCATTTTGGATTTCAAAAAGGCAAACCTAATTTTATGTTTTTTGTCATATATTTGCAGCCAAACTACAGAAAAGGATGATTTTTTTTCATTATATTTGTGCTTGCGTATTTTTAACACAATGAAAATATTAACTACTTTTATATGTGGATAATATATTAATATTAACTATATATTTACAAATTATATTTGTGAAATGTTGTGTTATTGTGCATTATGTAAGAAGTGATGTCCTAACAGTCTTTTTTCTTTCAGGTCATGGAATCTTCAATGTTACGACACAATGGCATCTGCAGAAGAAAAGCCCCCAACTAAAAAAATGCACAAGTTATGAAATGTGTTTGTAGTGTCAACAAGGAACCAAAGAATCACTAGTTGACCCATCCATCCATCTATTGGGACCATACTCTGTGTGGAGCATTGGTGCTGCCGAAACAGTCTCCTGGTCACAATACTGGACGGGTCACCACTCCGACACAGTATACCATCAAGCTGGCACTCATTTTGCCAATCACAGAAGGATGACAGGCAGAGTCAACCCCACATGGTATTAATTCAACAGCCGAGTGGGATTTGAACTCAGGACCCTTGGATCCCAAGTCCACCACTCTTGCCATTAAGCCAACACCAGGCATACTAGTTGACCCAAGCCATGAAAACTTTAGTAGTGCATCATATGAAACATTTTTGAACTGCATGCTGTACATAGAAAGAGCTGAATTTGGAAATTTAAACTTTGCACCTGCGAGCAAAAGACTCTGTGATACACTTATTGCAGTTTTGAAGGAATGAAAGGCTTCATGGCATCCTAAATGCTACAAATTGTTGAAACATCATTCCCACATAGCTCAAGATGAAAAGAATTACCAAAAAACATGCACTTCTAACTAATAGGCCTCCTGGAATTATGTCCATGTGCTCCAGAACTGGAAGGACTCGCTATAGAGACTGAAGACATGATTGGCATGACAACAGCAGTCAGTGCTCGTCATCACCACTTGACAACAGCCAAATTCATTCCTCGAGGAAAATGTGTTAACGAGCTACTGGCAGTATTGGAACCTTGCAACCCATTTGCTGGCACATCGCCCAGGCTTCACAACATCATGACAAAGCAGATGATGCCTGAGAATATTGAAAGAGACATCCCGAACATGGAAAAACGTGGACAACATGCACTTCAATCCTACATTCAGCAGCGAATCTGCGGGCCTACAAATTTATGGGATCCAATGAAGAAAGAAAAGTTCCCCAACTGGGGTAATGCCTGCAAGTCTATCAAGCTGAAATATGCCAAAGGTAGCATGGAACTGAAAGCAACAAATTCACTCTTTGCCTGAATGCTCATAACACCAAAGTCAAATCGTCAGATAGATCTTGAAGTGGTTTCAAATCATGAATTCATAACAGTCAACCCCAACCTTATGAATTCTTATGGATCCCTCATTTCTTGTGCAAGTAAATGTTAGTCCTACATGTCTTGGAAGAACTACCATTCCAAATTTAGATCAAACGGACAGAGATGTAGTGACTAGCAACATTGACAACACCAACCTTGTGATTGATGGCATGTCAGTTGTTCATGAGGTTATGTCATCAGCAAGACTGAAAACTTGCAACTAATTTGGTGATCTCGTCACAAGGATCATAAAGGTGAGATGTAGAAGATATGAAGGTGGTCGATTGATATTTGACAACTACATGTGACATAATTTTGTGAAGGCCATGATGCATCATGGCCAAACTTCAGAGACATCAACTTGTGTATTTGCGTTGTTGATGCTTCACCTATCAAAGATTCAAATGCATTCTTGGCAAACAACAACACAAAAGAATCGCTGATATTATATCTTGATGAAAAAACTCTGCAACTCAACACACCATTGGTCACAGTAACACATCTTCATGTTCAAACCAATGTTGAACACTCTCTTACATAAACGGATATCAGCACACAAATGGAAGCAGATACCTTGATGTTAATGCATGCACTTGAATTATGTGCGAAGGCAAAGACTGTTCACATCATGAGTCAGGACACCGATGTCCTTGTATTGGCTTTCAGGAGATTGCCTCAGCTTGGACACTGAACAGCAATGATCTTTGGAACAGGAGAACAACAGAGAACAGTCTTGTTGAAAACAATCTATGACAGTTTAGGAGCATCAAAATGCAGCTCTTCCAAGCTTCCACTGCATAGCTGGATGTAACACTTGTGGACAAATTCGTGGCAAGGGAAAGAGAAATGCTTTTAAAATATTTTGAGAATCTGAAACACTAGCGATCCAGGCACTGACAGAACTTGGAACTGAGGAAGTGCCATCCAAAAGTGTCATCTCTTGATGTGAACAGTTTCTGTGCCAGTTTATGAGTACAAAAAAAGAGAAAGAACAAGTACAGGTACATTCAAAGTACACCACCCCCATGGCAAATAAATAAATAACAAATCCTTCAGCGCATACTAGTTGACATTGTCGGGGCGTCTTCGGCACCCGGCGATGCGGCCATGCAGCACATGGAGATGGAATTGGGAGGGAGCGGTGTACAATAATTAATTGATTAATTGCAAAATTAAAAAAAAATTTATCGGAAAATAATTAATTTCTTAATCAATTAGCTAATAGCATCCCAAAACCACCACTATTTCATCTGAATCTGTAACTTTTTGAAAATTAAGTAATACATCGAAAAATGAACAATTAATCGATTAATTGATTCATCAATAAATGAAAAATAGCCTTTATAGTTAAATTACTTGTTCACTGTTATGTCCAAATATCAGCTTCCGAGCTCAAAAGGTGCCTGAGATGTTGCCCAGATGATAAACAAAATAAATATGTTATTAATAAATCGATAATAATTAAGTAATTAATTGATTGATCAAAAAATAAAAAATATTATTTTTGTGAAAGCACAACTTCACTTTTATCCCCAAATTTCAGCCTCTTTGATCAAAGGATGGCTGAGATATTGCCCGGACAGACAAACAAACAAACAAACAAACAAGAAAGCAAGAAAACAAATGGAGTAACAACTGAGTACTCCTTTCGGCGCCCAGCAATGATATGGTGCATCACCTGGATATGGAATTGGGAAGGAGTGGTGTGCAAAATAGTCATAAACCTCAAATGGGATCGCTTCAGGAAGCAATCAAGCAATCATCAGGTGCATGGTGCGTGGTGCCAACATAAAACTGCCATTCTGCCAACATCAGGTGCATGGTGCCAGCATATCCTTCAAGCTCACATGCAAGCTTTCATCTGGAACCAGGACCTAGTGCTTCATCCAAGGGACCCAGATCCATACCAGCTTGGCTGGACACAATAGTCAGATGGTAAATTTGTTCCTGTGATCTCCGAGTTACTTGCTGCACCATATCTTCTGTTGTTGAGCTTGTCAAATGTGGCTGTGGGGTCAGCAAATGTGGCACACGATGTACATGCAAGCTGAACAATCCAGCATGTACAGAGATGTGTAACGGTGAGGGTGCAGAGGACTGTGAGATACTGTGCAAGCTTACACAGAAATCAAGAAATGGCCAATTCAGATGAAGATGAATTAATTCAAAAGGACTGTCATCGATTTTAATTGGCCTGTACTGTAACTTGCATTATTATTGTCTGTTTTAAGAAAGCTAAGAGTTTTGCAAACCAATTTCACATCAGTCGAGTGTAAGATTTTCCACAGTTACAGTATATATCATGTCGATATGCTCATTAAAATTTTGTCAGTAGAAATCAGTGTTTTGAGAGAACTGTGTTCGAAAATGTTTCTATTGCTCCATATAAAATAAGTTTGTCCCTTTTGGAGTTCATTCAATGTTTGTATAAATAATTTACACCTAACATAACCGGCATGTTTTAATATCTGGAAGTAGTAAGCCATGAAACATAAAAACATGTTGTTTATGGGTGTGAAGTTGTATTAAATCCGACATTTTGAAATGTTATATCAATTACGATCCAACAAGATTACTTTGACCAAAAAATGTACAAATTGCTGAAAAAAATTATCATTTATGGATTCTGGCTGAAAAAATATGACTAAAAACGTAAAATCGTGGCCGTCTTGAAATCCAAGATGGCCACCTTAGGAGTGATATAAAAACAATGGCACTAACCCTTTTTTGATACCTTAGGGGATGATGATTAAAAATAACGTTTGTGCCAAAAATGTAGCAAAAAATTCAGAGCCCAGATAGTCCGATATTGTGCCATGCACTATAATGCTCAAGCAGTACAGCAGGCAGATATGCTGCAAGGCCGTGAAGACCAATGAAAATTTGGTCCAATGGACCAATGAGTCCACGAGTTTAACAAAACATTGCAATTTACAGGATATGACTCTTTAAAAAAATCACCTCCATCACCTACCAACTTTAAAAGAACTCTCCTACATTCAACCTCTCTACTTTAAAATTGAACCACACGCAATCCACAGCTTTGGCAATTTGCAGTCAGACAATTTTCTTTCATGGGTTTATTTCTGGATTTCTGCTTTTCCAAAGTAACCGGTTCCATTGAAAGAATGTGAATGACTTGTAGCACGTTATAGCTTTTGTGACACCCTTCACTGACCCTCCTTCCCAAATGGTATTGCTCAACCAGTTGATATGGAATGCCATGCTTGCATTGCATTGAGGAAAAGGGGGAGGAGAAGAAGGGGGAATTATTACTTTTTATCTACTTTTCATACTTATCCCACAAAAACACACCCCAAAAGTGCACTACATCACATTGGTGCATTAAATAACATCACAAAGTTGTGCCATTTTCTTGAATTGCAGAATCATTATCAATTGGGTGGGGTGGAATTAAAAATAGATATTTTGGAGTCCACTAATGAACTGTAAAATTTGGAAATCAATAGTTCCCAACCTTTTTGTGTGTGCGGAACCCTAATGAACCACCCTCATCTTGCCTCCCACCACCTTCCCCAAATAAAAGTCGCAGACCACCATGTATGACGATCATAGTGACACACTGCTGCTTCACATGAAGGTCCCTTGGAGACAGGAACAGGAAAAGTTGGACTCTTGAGGTTTTGTATATGTTCCTGACTGCCAACTTTTACTTCACCTGGAAGCTGCACTTTGAATGGAACAATAAAGTCGCATAGATTTGGGTTCGGATTACTCCCCTATCCCACTCGCCCTCCACCAATCACCCTACATCCCAATAGGACCACACCGAGTTTTCACAGATCTCCATGTATCTGTGGACCACAGGTTGGGAACCACTGATCGAGAACATCTCCTTTTAATTCAAATAAGATAGCATCATCATACCCAATCAGTGCAGTTTACAAAAGAAATACCAAACAAAAAGCAATATTTACTGTAGTTGAGTTGCCTGAATGGTAATTTACAGCTCGTATAAACAAAAGTGCACAAGGTTTCGTTTTGTCTCATAGACCTTTGAAATAATTGCAGTTTCTTTACTTTGATTATAACCTGTGCAGATGCAGACTGCTGACTTACCTCCAACAGTAAAACGGAACGTGCAGCGGCCGCTTTCCTCTGTCCGTTCAGACAGAGGGCATTGAGAAGAAAAGCAGAACATAAAAGGATTTTAAATGGGATAAGAAGATTTATGCTTCTCATTAGATGGACAATTTTACAGTGTAGTGTTCATAAACCAATTGCCCTGAACTTCCCAATGCATTAACACCCATAAACTACACATCAAAGGAAATTTAAATATTACAATTGATTAATTCAAGAAGAAAAAAAATTCTTCAGACTTGGAATGTTCATTAGCATATTTTTAATTAGGAATTATTATTAAAAATGACTTCTTTTCTGGCCATTTACAAATGCACCAAGGAATTTAATAACACCAATGACACTAAGAGTGAATCATTTTTATGCATAATGTAACACATTATTTTACTGATTTAACATCCTTGCTAGATTGTGGGGAAGGGGGTGGGAGGGAACACACACACAACACACACACACACACAACACACACACACACAACACACACCACACACACACACACACACACACACACACACACACCAAAATGTAGAAATTTCAAAAACACACCTGGACCACCAAGTGTGCCTCACTGACTGGGTCTTCAGTCGAAGTCCTCATCATCATCCCGTTTCAGCCTTTCAACCTCGATACGGTCAGCCAAGGTGGGCCAGGAGGGACATATATGCCTCCACATGCAGCAAGTACACTTGGATGCATACGTACCCCACCCCCAGTCAGCGAGAACACAAACTACAAAACAACAGCTTCCACTCCCAGAAATCATAGCATCAAAAAGATATACTGAAGCAACCAATCAACCACCCAACCTTCAACCTGCACCACTGAGCAGCAAAATACACAAAACACAAATGGAAACACACACGGAAACACACACGGAAACACACACACAACATCTCTACGTGTACACACATATACCCACACAAAAGTACACACATACACTCATGTACACTCAGACACACGCGCACACATAGTCTGGAGGAGGTCCATAATCTTGGCAGAGTGTTGGGTCATTCATGACTCGTCAAGAAATGCTTCAACACTCGAATTGATCCCGAACAGATCACTACTCCATTACAGGGTGCTCGACTGAAGGTGCAGGGTGCTTGATTTTGTGCTCACATAATATTCGTTGTTCCAGTTCAGCATCCAGTTGCAATTTGCTCTCGCTCACTCTTTGTAAAAGACACAGGGGGAGGAATACCAGGAGAGGGGACATCCAACTTAACCTTCATCCAACGGATGGCACACAGTACTTTGTAACACAACACACTGCCTTTTATGAACAAAGTCTCAGTCTAATTGGTGACAGTGTTTAGATAAAGTGACAACTTCTACATGTTTATATTTTTAATCACATGGCATCGTTTCCTAACAGCTTGATGTACTCCGGTTTCAAAAGCTGAATTAATTATTTTTTCACACTGTGGAACCCTGGGCAATGAATGCTTTATTTTCTCACCGGCCTGGGATTTTATAACTATCTTGTGTTTAAAAACTAAGTTGGACCATTATCTACCAAGTGGCATTGTCTGTTTGTTGTGTCATTGTGACACTAGTTACCGCTTTGATGGAGTGAAAAGTAGATCACAGAGTGCCAGAAGATCCTCCTAATGAGGGTTGTGTTAGGTATATATTGCCCCTCCCCGACACCCTCCAAACACTTCACTCCTCCCCATAGCCGCACACTTCCAGCATTAATTTGCACTTCAAATAATATTTATTGCACTTCAGATGATAGCTTTGATTCTCCTTGAAAATGACAAACAATCTGTAGGGAATCCAAATCAAATATCGTTTGGTTTTATTTATATATTTTTAACAGGATCTAAGGCTTGTAGTGGAGCTGCCATACACACATCTCATGCATGTGGACATACAGATGAGACAAATACACAAGATAACACAGGACTGTTGGAGGAGACAAACACAGTCACTGAGCTTGGGGGAAGTGTCGTCACTTCCCGGGGCACTCTGGGTACCAGCAACATCACAACAATGGTGCCGCCTTTTTCACCGCACTCAGCAGGCATTTCCTAATGAGGGATTTCCTTCTCCCCATGGATGCCATCCAATGGGAATTGGCCGTGCTTTGATCCTTTTTAAATGCTGAACGTCAAACAAAGAAGCAGCACATCCCATTTTTAAAGTCTTTGGTAGTTGCACAATCCCCATAGATAGGTGGTGTAATGGTTAGAATAACAACAGACTCAGTGATGTTATAGTTAGAGTGTCTGCTCTGAGTCTGGGTGGTTGGTGGTTTGAACTCTGTTCCGAGTCATACCATAGACGTTAAAAATGGTATGTGCTGCTTCCTTGCTTGATGCTCAACATTTTAAAAAGGATAGAGCACAGACAAACAACCATAGGTTGGTAATAATAGTGCAGACTTTGATGGGCCTAATGGCCTCCTCCTGCGTTAAAGATCCTTGTAAGGGAACTTGTATTATTATTACACTAGTCTAAAGCCCCTCAAAAATGACTGGTTGGAATTATTTTATTCCAAATATTTGAAGAGACTGTAAGATATGATGTTTCAATTCGTAGCAAGAAAAAAACGTTATTTCAAAAAACTACATGCACAAATGTGATCATATTTTGTTTATCTTCTGGGACGTTTCGTTTCGACAGTGCAGCCTCGTGAGCATGCCAAAGTCTGAAGCCTTGGCCTAGTGTCAGGTGTGCTTACATCTTCTTTATTTATTAGACATTCTATGTACGTAAATGAACACTCTTTTTACTCCGCACGCATGATGCATCACGTGCAGCGAATTTCACCTCCCTGCGCCTTGTAGTTATTGTTATTTTTAAAACGCTTCTGTACACCGCCTTTGAGGCCCGGTAGCAAGTCACCGTCTACAATTCCAATAGAAGAGATGAAATTACTCTTTTATGAAAAATGTTTTTCGAGTTTTGTTTTAATCCTAAAAAATAGACCATTGTGAACACAGAGTCGTGTTAAAAGATTGGCCCTTAAAACCCTGCTTAAATCTTCCCTCTGAAGGGAGACAGACAAATACACAAACACACATTGCGTTTTATAGAGATAGACGCTGTGAAAACCAAGATGGCAGCCAGTGAGAGAATAAAAACACAGTGGAACAGCAAATAATTATGAAATCTCTGACGAACGAAATGACATTGAAAGGGTATGGCTCCATGATTTCAGGTCACGTTGCCTTGTTGGAATTTTTTAGTTTTAGCTGTCGTTTTGAGTACCTTTGATAAAATGGATTTGTTGAGATTACACGGCAGGGTACGAGCCTCATACAAATTAAGACTAAATTATATTCCTCTTGGCAAAACTTAGATTCTAGATGGCAGGTGAAAACAAAATGGTCATGTTATTCACAATGAAAATCCATAACATTTTGTGTTTCATTAAAAAAAAAAAACCTGTGTTGTAATGATTAAATAAATAATGAAGATAAACAAAGATGAACCATAAAATTATTTCAGCCAATCACAAATCAAAGATGATGCCAAAATATGAGATATCCAAATCAACAATTTTTACCCTCGGCGAAGGAGAGGGCATTGCATTTGGGTCCGTTTGTTTGTTTGTGTGCACAGAACTTTTGTGTTTCACTCCGCAACTGCTTGTGGGATTGAGACGAAATTTTAACCATTGCTGTGACTAATTATGTAGAATGTTTCAACGGTAATTATGACGTCACAGGTCACGTGCTGTGGCAGCCATGTTGGAAAAACAGAAAAACTTTGGACCTCTTTATCTCTGAAACCATATCAAGGAAAAAACTGAAACTTGGCAAACGGCAAGTACTCATCATGGGGAATGAGTATGATATTTTTATAATGTCATAGGTGCCTTCGTTATGACATCATAATTGCCATATATAGAATGCTACATGCAAACAGGATTAAAATTTTTGAGTCATCTCGGATAAAATGGTCCACAAATTTTTTGATGATATCATCGTTCACATGATTCGCAGCCATATATATTGCTACGAATTTGGAATTCGATTGCACACAACATACAGGTTCCTTTAGTCAGCTATGTCGATAAGTGCTTGTTCCCTAGATAGCTCACCTTCCATTGTTTAAATGTCAGAATCGATTAGATGCGCTGCGGATCGATTTAATAGTTAGGGAACGAACAATGGAGACGTCCCTCCCCCTCTTCTGCGAAGAGAAGAAGAGCCCTTCCGTCCCGTGATTCATGACGTCAACAACTCCCTCCCACCCGTGATTGAGCGGGGGATGGATCACGAGGGCATGAGTCACGCCGGGCGCGGGGAGGGGGCAGAGAAGGATAAAGAGGAGATCCTTTTTTTCTTTGTTCGGGTTCGTTCGGGTGGTTCGGAGAGCTTCGGCTCGAGCTGCTAAGAGGATAAGGAAGAGATCCTCTAGTTGGTTCGTGTTCGGGGTTGTTCAGTAGAGCTTCGGTTTCTGCTTGGCTGGTTGTTCAGTAGAGCTTCGGTTTCTGCTTGGGTGGAGTTGTTCAGCAGAGCTTCGGGTCCTGCTTGGCTCGGTAGGCTTTTTGGAGAGCTGCTTTGTTTTGGAAGAAAGTTGAGCCGGTTTCTCGGCTCGAGCTGCGAATAGTGGCTTCTTCTTCTCTTCTTGGTTGTGGAGCTCTTTGTTCTCCGTTTGGTTCCCGGCTTGGTGCGACTAATCGACCTCATCTTTGGAGGTGGATCCTCGGGGAAGCGACGCATCGACGGAAGGATCGGCACCTCGTCTCACCAGCACGTGTTGAGAAGCGCGGGAGGATTCGCGGGAGCTCGGAAGGATCGCGGCTCACGGCGATTGGATCCAGCTCGCTCTCGCTGGAGCCCGGGTCCGAACAACTTGAAGACCACACGAGGTGGAGAGGTTCGAGATCGGCTCTGGGTTTCAGCTCACCTGTCCTCCGAGCTGGAGCCCGTTATTAAAGGCCCCAGCCACCATTTCTTGGGTGTGTGGTGCGTACGTTTGTCCATGGGACGGTGTCTACTAAGTAGTAAAACTGTTAAGTGATTGTGTAGAACGGTTGTAGTTCTCCTGTCATGCGTGTTGGCCTTGTGTAATTGCATACGTGTTTTGCCTTGTTTAATTGCATACGTGCGTCGTGCATGCCTGCTTACGTACTTTATTACAATAAATGTCCTTGTGTGAATGTAAACCTGTTCGTTGCGTCCTCTTCCCTTAATTGAGCTGCCATCTTGCTCTCGAATATCGTTGGTTTTTAAATAGCCGGTAAAGTGATCGGGTCCAACGGAACTGCACGAATAATACCGCTCGGTTATCCCAAAAGGAAGCGAGCTGCTTAAGCGGCTCGTGTCCCAGCGGTCCCGTTGAGGTACAGTCTCTCGGTAGTCTGCCCACGCGAATAATTAGGTATATCGACAATTCGGCGATTGACCCTGTCGCGCGCGGGTGGAATATTGACTAGGCTGTGGTGTGCTTAAAAACACACCCGTGGCTGGTTTTCGGCGTTGATCCGGAAAGCCGCGACTGGATTGTCCGTTCGGTGGGCGAGGCGGCCGCTATTGGTTAAACGTGGTCGCTCGCACGCCGGCGGGCGGAAATCTACAACAATATATATATATATTTTTTAAACCTTCAAAAGTCTTCTTTCTGAAGTGGCTGAACAGATCGAGGCGAAACTTTACACATATGGCCACCTATGAGGAACAAAAGGGTCACACATATGACATCATAGGTCACATGGTTTGGCAGCCATATTGGATTTACCATAAAAGCTATAAAAAATACACTACTCAAAAAGTAGTCCTGGTGTGGTTCTGCAATCTCAGGTTGCTCTTTTTCTTGTTACTGTTGTGAGAGAAGCATTACAGCTTTTAGACTTTAAATTATCAAATAATTGCACAGAACTTTATTAAAGAACTGTTTATCAAATACTGTGCCAATGTCAAAGCCAAATCCTATTCTAAACCCGTGTTAGCAGTCATCTATTAATAAGCAAATGTGGTGGTATTTTTGAACACCCTACCACGACGTTATTGCTGAAATCGAGAAAGCAATGTCAGACAGACATCAATGAAATAATATTATGAATAATTTATATGTGATCCGTCCTTAAAGGGCAAGATGGAGAGAAAGATTGGAATCACTCCGACAGTAGACTTAGGCTTGGTAGGAATAAATTTTTAATCGGAAAACGTTGATAAACGTCAATGTGTGGGGTGAAAGTTGAGAAGAGCATACGCTGGTACGTTTTTTGTGGTGGTTCATCTACTGATTTCACATGCAGCCTATGGCTGCTGGTTGCATCATTGCTGAGAGCATGGCTGTGCTGCTGATGCAGTGCCCCCTGTAGGTTACAGTAGGGATTTGGAATTTGTTCATGGTGCCGGCAGTAACTCACCTTCTCTTTGCAAAGGATACCGTGGGATCTTTAACATTCACCAACCAATACTGGCAGACTGGACGTCCAGCTTAACGTGCAGCCGAGGGAAGGCACATTCATTGATGAATCACAATGCCTGCAAGATTCAAACCCAGGGTAGATGGCTCAAAGGTGAGTGTGTGTGTGTACCTCAAGGCCACCCTGACCCTGCCAGCCGGCAGGTGGTTAAATGCTGCTGTAATAATACCAGAGGTATTGTACATTGAAAAATTTATGTAATCCAGAAAATTTAATTGCTAAAAGTCGAAACAATTGCTCATAAATGTGCATTGGTTTTATTTGTTGAAATTATTAAGAAATAAAAATCGAATTCTGCTATTCTTAAGTATACTCCACACTCTCCTCTTATTCATTAACCCCTCTCAAACATCTTTCCCTTCCTTTCCTACCCCCTCCCCAGTCCCATGCCCTCCCTTCTCTTTCCCATCATCATTGCTTTTCTTCCTTTTCTCAGTCACATCCCAACTGGGTGTGCATAAACAAAAAGATGGCCTGTTTTTGAAAATATTATTTTATACATGCACATGTTTTTTTGTTTTTTTTGTATACTTTGTTGGTGGAGAATGTTCATTCAGAATGGTCTAAAGGAAGAATTGAATTTTCATTTTAATTGTGAGACAAGATGACAGTGAGAGGGATCTTAAGAAAACCTTCCGCTTCTCGAAACGGTACACTCATACAACACAAAACACACTTTTCACTCTCACAGCACACTCAAAATAGCACGGATATACTTACAAAGCACCATAACAACCAAATCTCTCCAGCCAAGGTCATCAATCAAGGACCCTGAGAGAAAGACAGAAAGAGCCAGAATCTTCTTATTGTGAAATCGTATATCATATGATGTTTTCTCAACAAAGTTATTGTAAAAACAAAATAAAAGGTTTTGCTGTTTAAAATTCTCTACGTTCGATTTCTAATTCGTACCTTTTCCAATTTTCACGATTCTTTATTTGGAACCCATTTAAAGTCGAGGAACAATCATTTAACGGGTTGTGTCCACACCTACTTCTCCGGCAGTGCTTGCACTTTCTGTTGCAGTTGCTGTGAATGCAATCAGGATGAGATGTGACCTTGAATAGCACGTAAAGGCGACAACACCCACTGAACTAAAGAGCTTATCCGAAACATCCTACACAGTGTACTGCTCGAGTGTTTCCTGGCTCGACCGCATGACAAGCTATACTTCGGATTCACAAAAGAGGCATGGGAATGCGTGGCAGGAGAACAGGGAAGGAGATCATCCTCCACTGTCAAGTGTATTGCATGCATGAGGCATGGGGATTGTATGGAAAAGGAAAATGTTTGAAGAACCAGCTATATGAGGAACAAATAAAAATTCTTTCATCGAGACAGTTACAGTCACATCGCCTCAGTTGCAGCTTAAATTCACAAACACAAGCATATCGAAAAACAACAAGAGGCAATAATACAAAATAACGGAACAAGCCAGACAACAAGCAGCCGTGAACAAGAAAGCAAAACTAATATGTTGTTGTGGTTCTGTGAAGCCGGCGCTTCCTCAAGGCAATGGCACACAACATATAGTGGCCCCAAGATAGCTATTTAATTAGTATTCATCTTAGATAGCTCTTCCCTTATGTCTCGTGGGTTAATGGGATGAAAGGTGTTGTGAGAGCTTTTAAGCAGGTCTTTATTCCCATTCTATATTTACTTTACTTGACTTTGCACACACGACCCCTCCTCAACACATGCCTGTATGCAAGCAGCTCATTTGCATATGTGCGCCCTTTCACATTCAAACCTCATGCCATTGCCCAAACGGACGATCACCTCAAACCTTCACAGACTCGAACCACAATGCTACAACTTTCATACGACTGCCACAACACTTCCTAAAAATCCCCACATCTTCAGACCACAACCTAAGCTTGCTTACTCTCGCCATTAGCCACCACAACCACAATGCCTCAACCACCATGAATCAACATGCTGAGAGCTCACCACTATGCTCACAGCTACACCACCATTCTCATCACTCGACCACCATCACCACCGACACTGCCTTTTGGGACCAACAGGGAACAAAGGAGCGGTCCGGACAATCAGAGATATTCGAGTCTGGACGTTCTGGCATCCAGCTCAGGGCCCAAGTGTGCGCTAGGCATAGTTCAAAGTCGTGGGGATAGCCCTAGTGTTCTGCTCAATTACGGTGCTATTGGGTCTCCGGCGCATGTTGGTGCCCGGAGAGCACCACCAGATACCCTCGACCCATGTTATTCTCAGAGCTCCATTGCATGACCAGGTGGACAGTGAATGAAGTCATATCTGGTGCCAAATCCTCGGCTGGGCAGGGCCAAAGCCATGGTTAGTGTCCGTGCACCAATGAGGGCACGAGAAACACCCATCGCTCCGCATGGTCCACTCTCAAGTGCCGCCCCCACTGGGGGATTATAAAAGAGGGCTTTGTTCTCTGGCCTGCCCTCTCCTCTTTAATTTTGCCTGCCCTCTCTCTATCGTCAGGCACGCCCACTCTCTCCTCTCTCGCATCTGGCCACCCTTTCTTCTTGTTCCTGGGGTCATGGAGTGGTGAAACGGAATGGAATGGAGTATACCTGCGAGCGGGAGACACCAGACCGAGCACCGCCTTAGCTCATTAAACACTTGTACGAACAGACCTCTTACACTCACGATTAAGTCGATCCTCTTACACATTCTTAGCTCTATTTCCAACCCACTGACCGACATCTTTATAGCGAACGCAGTGAGCTTCATACTTAACGCGTGCACGTGAGAGAATAGGAAACAACAACAACAACAACAACACAATACCCCTGGCTATTTGGAATCCGTGTCGTTGGATATGACCTTTTGCTTCCGGTTGTTTTTTAAACGCTGTGCGGTGTATAAACACGATTGGGTTTTATTTCTATCTTGTGAATATTACTTAACGCGTGCACATGAGAGAATAGGAACAACAAAAACAACACAATACCCTGGCAATTGTGAATCCGTGTCGTTGGCTATGACCATTTTGCTTCCGTTTTTTTTTTGTTTCCGGTTTTTGTCATGGGGAATGATGCATGCCGGGAGATCATGACCGAAGTGTTTATTTATTTATTCAATTATTTTTTTCCCAAAGTTAATTTTATACTTCCGAAAGTGTTTTTTTTCATGACAGGAAGTGTTTATTTAGTATTTAACATTACCGGGAGTGATTTTGAAACTCTTTCCGGAACTTTTAATTTCTTTTATTCTTGACCAGAAGTGATCGTTTATTTATTTATTTATTCAATTATTTTTCCCCAAAGTTAATATTAATAAAGATATCTTCCCGCATCATCAAAAAATATTTTTAATCGTGATTTACATTATTTGATCGCTGATCCGCGAATCCAGGCCGAAGTAACGGAAATTGCGTCAAAATCATCAGCTGTGCGGCGCTTACACGTACCACGGTCTAGTTGGCAAGTATACAGTTGTGAACACGTTATAGGTAAAGTCAGAAGCGAATGTAAGAAGAATTCTACGTTCGCTTCAAGGCTTTGCTATTCCATATTATCTTCCTCTCCGCATTCACCACCAATCGAAGTATTGTGCAATGTACTCGAAGTATTGTACCCAATGACTTTGGCCTAAGTATATCCGAAAGAACTAAAATGATCAAGTGCCTGGACCTCAAAAATTGACAGGAAGATAAAGTGGAAAATCGACATCATCTCCATGTAATGGAGCAAGTGTATCTCTGTCCAGCCACGAATGGCACCTTTTGTAGCATTTATCCATGTTGTTTGTGTTCCTGTTAGAGCATATTAAAATAAATTGCAAACGTGTTGGTCGTACCCAAGGTCAGGTCAAAGGCAGCCACAAAAAAAAAAAAATCCCTCGACTCACCTGTGAGGTGAGGAAGACTTCAATTTTTTCCTGTCACATAACAGTGCAAGTGGTTTACTGACCCTGCTGCATACAGGGGGATTATTAGCCACGGCACAAAATATATTTGCCCCACCTCCCCAACTATCCCCGTCATCCTCTTCCCCTCTCCCCCACAGGCTGCTCCCGATGAAACTGAGTGTTCCTCGTGTTATTTTCTCTCAAACAAAAATCGGTTCTGTCGAAGCACTTTATTGGCTCAGTTTACATTCACGGATGGGTCGCCACTCAGGGAAGTCAGAGCAGGAATTTGGAATTTGAGAGCTTGCTTTCACTTTGTGAAGGACACCACGGGATCTTTCACGTTCACCAACAGATGCCGGCAGGTGGGACGCCCACTTTAACGTCCATCGCATGGACGGCACACACATTGATGAATCACCCTGCCTGTGAAACACCAGGGTGACAGTTTATAGCTGGGCACAGATTCAAACACAGGTGAGACAGCTCAGAGGTGAACACGCAACTTGGCCCTGCAAATGACATAATGTAAATAATATAGATGGATACCTTGGGTGCTGGGATTGCCTGGTATGCCTGGTGTTGGCTTAATAGTTTGGGTAGTGGGCTTGGGATCCGAGGATCCTGAGTTCAAATCCCACTCAGCCGTTGAATTCATATCAGGTGGGGTTGACTCTGCCGGTCATCCTTCTGAGGTCGGCAAAATGAGTGCCAGCTTGTTGGTATCCTGTGTCGGAGTGGTGACCTATCCAGGATTGTGCCCAACAGCCAAGGAGACGGCTATGGCACCACCAACGCTCTGCACAGAGTATGGTCCCAATGGATGGATGGATGGATGTATGGATTGCCTGGTTCTGCCTTCTGATATCCACTTGAAGAGTTTACATGTAATGGTGAGAGAAGGCATCATGTAAGCAAGCATTTCATGATAATTGTTCACATCAAAAAAATACTATCCATGAAGCTTACAATTTGTGCAACTTTGGCATCATAAGAAATCCTTTTACATCATATCATAAAGAACCTTCTCATGACGCCAGCAAGGCGTTCTGCAGGAAGAAAACGTGTTTACTGCCACATGCTATACATCCAGAACCACTTCTGCCTGGAAGAAACTGAATGGGCTGCATATTCTTAGTAGGATACCACAGGCACAAGAAATCAGTGACTTGAGCGCTATTGAACATGTCTATGAAAATATGGATCAGGAGCCACTGAAAAGCTGACCTCTGCTGAGAAACAAACAAGCAAGCACTGCAACAAAATCTATTCCACATTTTGGCAAAACCTGGATGAGGTTGTCATACAGAACATCATTGATGCGATGCCTATACGGGTTCAACCAATGTATGATGCTGAAGGACATGGCACCACTCGATAACATATGTCGTCCGTTGATTGTATTCAAATCACGGATTGTTAAAATACAGTTTGTTTACAATCAGGGGTGTTCATTTTATTCCGGCAGGACACTGTGTTGTATATAATCATATTATAATATTTCTATTCATTACTTGTTATTCTTGACAAGTACTGCACAACGATAATAATCAGGAGTGGAAATAGAGGGACACAAGGTTGGCTTAAAAGGTCACCAAAAAGGACGGTGCTTTTCAAGCCGCTGCAAAACTGCTACAAACTGTTGTTCAGACTAAAAGGGATTCAAACCAATGACTGTTAGCACAAATAACGAATGCTTTTCACAAAGTTTCTCGGAGTGGTTCACATTATTCAATTCCTGGTAGATTAATCCACAAGTTATTATTACAAGAATTGGAAATAACACAGCATGACATGCTGCATATTTTCAATTAAAAGTATAACTTCCAGTAACTCAATCAAAATTTGTAATATCTACAGATTGGATTTTATAGTTGGAATAAATTATAAGGATGAGACGCCAATGATTGCAAGTTTTAATCAATTAACTCACCAGGCCTCCCTTTTAAGCTAAATGATTAATGTCCTAATTGCAGAAAATGGTGCACCTGTATGAGCGTGGCGTTTCATCAGAGTTACCCTCGACATTTACAGCATTTACGTCCTAATACCATTCCTGCAACGCACAGTCTCAAGGTCATTTGAAGACAAAGAAACCTGGGGTCGAACCAACCCATGGTGAAATATTCATAAGATAATATTACTCCCGTCACCATATCTACTTTTGGGCCTTTGTAATGCTTACCTGAATAAATAAACTAATTTTTTCTAATTATACGCAGCTTAGAAATGGAAAGAGATCAAATGCAAGTTGGAACTTCTGTCCCGGCACCACGTTTGATACCGAACGGGCTTTTCGATGGTGGTGATTACCCGTCCACAGTCGCGTAGACCCAAATATATAATCTTTTGGTATACTTCAAACAAAACAAAAGTGGATCTGAATAACCACAGAGAAACAAGCCATGCACACAGATATTCAGATGTTAAAGTGTGCATGGCAAGCTCTCTCCTCAAGGAGAGATATATTGGGATTTCACACATTCTAGATCTCAGAAAGGAAAAGAGAAATCAGTTTCCTCCCAGAGGCTGGCGCACATCAAAAACCGATCATGAGTATAGTAACACAGAAATTGCATGTCCCATGGCATATCGACACAAAATTGTAACCTGGACCATGGCAAAGGCCAGTGTTCCTTGGATAACAGAGAGATCAGAATAACAGCTCTGTCTTTGTTTTTCCTCATCGAGATCGAGTCATCTTTATAAAAGTCGCACGTGCCATTATATAACAACGCAAGAAAAACACATACTATGATGAACCCCCTTTTTAGCAATATTATCCCCATAGGTTTGTCAACCGAGAGATTTTAAGATCGGGATCTAAAAAACATAAATCTCTTGTCAACATTTTTCTTGTTTCGTTCTGAATAAAGACCGCAGGTTTCAAAATAAGGCCAAAATATGGCAATTTAATTCCTCTTCACATCACACCCATTCAACACTTGCTTAACAACCAATTAGACTTTCTCCACCATCCAAACACGAAAATCCATCCATCCATTGGGACCATACTCTGCACAGAGCGTTGGTGCTGTCGAAGCAGTCTCCTTGGCTATTGGGAGCAATCCTGGACAGGTCACCACTCCAACACAGGATACCAGCAAGCTGGCTCTCATTTTGCCAACCTCAGAAGGATGACAGGCAGAGTCAACCCGACCTGGTATCAATTCAACAGCCGAGTGGGATTTGAACTCAGGACCCACTCAGGAGCCTAGGATCCCTAGCACACCACTACAGCCATTAAGCCAACACCAGGAATACCACAAAAATAGATTCTAGTATTTCCAGGTTGTTATCGACAAAGAAGTGGATTTCTTCTATCCATTTAGTCTCCTTTTTCTTCTCTCCGCAGATCATCAAACAAAACATTGTAGGCAGAATAAAATTCTGCTTACGACATCTAAACTTTCTTACAAGTCATTTTTATTACGTTTGATCTAATCAAAAGTAGACTCGTCCTGAAGCCTTCGTCATGCCGGATGACATGCTGATGTTCATAGCTTCCAGGCCAACCACTTTGTTGCCCCACGCATGCTAAGCAAAAAGTGTGGTTAAGCAATTGGTTCACTTCGTTCCATCTGTCTGTTTGTCTGTCTGTCTGTCTGTCTACAAGCATCAGTTTATGATTGAGGAACAACTGATTCCAATTGAATATTATATTTTGACCACCAATCGGAAAAGAAACCTGCAGTTTATCAGTACTTCGTCTCTAAATTTGCTCCAATAGAGCATGCCCAGAGAGGATTGAGATAATTGTTTCACTCTAACATTCCAGAATAAAACCGATCCTGGAATTCTTGCCTCTCTGAAGCAGGATACTCGACTGAGGCTATTTGGGCAGGAATATGGAATTGGGCCAGAGTGGCCAAGATAACCCGCCTCATCGCAAAAGACAACATGATATCTAACGTCCACAAAGGAGCACATTGTTTGTCCCACTGTTCTGATTGTTTTTAAACCTTGGTGGTGGCTTAAGGGTTAAACTGGTTGGCATAGGATCTTAATGTCCTGGGTTCAAGCCCCAGATGTGCCAAAACAACAACAGGTGGGTTGCCTCAGCCTTTCATCCTTCCGAGGTCAGAAAAACGGGTATTAGGTTGCTGCGAGTAAGCCAGTCGAGTGTCCTGCATCAAAGTGATGGTTTGTACAGGATTGTGCCCCGAGTCAATGAAACTGCCCGTACAGCCTTATGTGCCAAACGACATGGGGAGGATCATCCATCCAACAACCTGATTCATCTGCTAATGAAGTCGGAGGGCAGACTGGTCCTCCACATTAACATCCTTCAAATGGATGGCGCAAACATTGATTCTTTGCTATGGATGCGAAACACCAGGATGACAGTTTAGAGCTGGGTCAAGATTAGAACCCACGAATCACAGCAAAGAGGGGAGTGTGCATACCTCCAAGTCTAGGCTATCTATAATAATAACAATAAAAATTAACAAGGAACTTTTATGGAGGAGGAGACAATGAGGCCCATCAAAGCCTGCAGTTGTTGCGAACTCATAGTTGGTTGTCCATGCTCTATCCTTGTAAAGGCTGAGGATCAAGTAAGGAAGCACTAAATACCATTTTTCAAGTCTTTGGTACGACTCGGTCAGGATTCGAACTGCCGATCTCCCAGACTCTGAGTGGACATTCCAACCATTATGCCACGGCATCTGGTAGATAGCCCAAGTTATCTCTCGCCCAACATCTCGCCATCACAAGTTATCAGTCGATGGTATTGGTGTCAGTGAACGATATGATATCAATCCTGCATAGTCAGACTTTGAAAAACCTTTTCCGACGACGTTATATTTTGTTTTCGATTTATACAAGCTCGTTCTGTGCTTTCTGATGACAATTTAAATTAAAAGGTGAAAAGGTTACACGTAAGTTTGGGTTTTACACATCATTGACATGCCATTAGTCACGATTGTTTTTAAACTTTTATACGAGGGGTTTTCAAAGTTGACCTGCACTTTTTTCTTGAGAATCGCAAACAATGACAGATTTGTGGGATGGCATTGCCAACTCCTGTGTAAAGTGATATCACATCTGCCTAAAAAGCATTCCGGGAAATGCCGATGAACATAGTGCCAGGTGCTGTGAAACCGTTTTGTGTAATGGTGACGTTTGTGGTGAACGAAAATGTTAAATCAGCTGAAACTTACAAGACATTAACTGTACAGTCCGGTGATGTGTGTGCCTCATGCAGTAATGTGAACGAGCACTGGAAAAGGCTTAAAAATGAAAGCGAATCAGTAACGGATGATGAACACGCTTGCGTGCGACCGAGCATCGTGAATGTTACAAACATTACGCATGTTGATCAGCTCGATTTGGGCAATGGCCAAATAATTGTGTGAATTTTCACCTGAAATTCACCAAAGCTTCAAGAAGATTCCAAAAGAACTCTCCTTTACCATGGAAGCCCGCTGACGTAGCCAAGGTGGCATGGCACTTGCAATGTTACCTGACAGAGGGCGACGACTTCATGGACAAGACTGTAACATGTAAAGACATGTATGTTGATTCATCCATTTACCATGAAGTCCAATCAACATTGAGTTTCCACCACCAAGAAAGATTCAAGACTCGGCTGCTTGTCGGAAAACGGATTTTCACAACCGAACATTGGCAGAGGTATGCTAACTGCCGTGAGAAAGGAGGTGAAGTGATGATTTGGGTGTGAGCTCTTCTTCAAAGCTCAATAAACCATCTTTTGCTTCGAAGAAGGGCTCAGGCCCAAAACATCGTTCCAATAACGGGTAGCACACCTCCGTCAAAATTTGGTTGAGAAAATTTGTTCACCATATATTTTTGCTGACGCCGACAAACTGCAGTCCTTTTCAAAACGACCTTTCTGTTGTGTCTGTGGGAAATATCATGGAAACGGTGTTTTGTGATATCAGTGGCATCATTGATGTGGATTCTTTTGCAGTGATTATATCACATTAACGTTGGAAACAGGACGACATAGTACTGCAGCAACGTGTTACACAATGGCGCTTGACATGCAATTTAAAAATGGCGATGCAAAGTTTGCTATAAATCGGTCTTGCATTATTGTGTGAGAATATGCTAGCCCCCAAATGGCCAAGGTCAGAAGGTAATAAGGTCAGAAGGCCCACCAAATCAGCCTGGAATTGGCCCGATCAAGTGCTGACCATATGCCAGTTACGGTCCCACCCCGGTTAGTTGTTGGGTAATTGGAATGCATGGTTATTGGCTATTGGGCTACTCATGTTTACATATCTAATCATGTAAGGGAATCTAAAAGCATGCACTCCAGCTGAATTAATAAAGTGTCTCCTTGAAAATTAATGGTATCCACAGTTAAATGAAAACTCTGATGCTGTCACATAGGAAGTGACCACAATGAAGTTAGCTGATGTACCCGTTGCTGACATTTTTATGACCTCTGCTCGCATGTACCTCCATCTTCAACGTCACGCTCTCAATGTAATCCTCGATGTGTCAAAGTCATTTCCAGGTGCAAACATGGAAATGTTCACTCGTTCACACACTTCCCGGCTCTTTCCGAAGCCTTGCTCATCTATGCCTTGTCAATAGCTGGATATACACAAAAACCTGACTTTGGTTTTTCTTTAAAAAAAAAAAATAATAAAAAAATATATATGTACTTTATTTCAATAATGAGGAAACTATCATAAAAATTTCTACTATTTTGTTGTAAAAATTTGTGATCGAGTGAAGCGTCGAGTAAAAATGTTTTTTTTTTTATTTAAAAGAGATGTTCTGGAAGAGCAAAATGACAAGGGATGAGAGGGGAAACCAAAAAATATTTTAGAAGAAGTACTGGTAGATATGGTAAACATGATATGGACGAAATGTACTACCATGTGAGTTACTCTCTGAGGTTACAGCTCATCCATACAGCTGTATGTGAGTTACTCTCTGAGGTCTCTGAGCTTCAGAGGCCACCACTACATTACAGACGATAAAGAGGCCAAACAAGGAAAGGTTATCCTTCCCTGTTGTTCAATCCATGCAGTGATTTTTTGGAATTTAGCCAGAGAAGACAACAACTTTTGCAAAATCTTACAAAGTTAATTAAACAAATGACAACAAGAAAAAGAGCAATCAGAGATTGCAGACCTATGCCAGGACATATTTTGCATGGTATTTATGTAGTTTTGTGTGGTGTATTTTGTGTGACGTTTGTGCACTGGTGTATGACATAATAAACAAGAGACATAATTACAACTGCCACTTTATAACTGCTGGCAGTGATGACCGGGTACCAAGATGTCCCACTTTGATGCAACCCTGCTTTGATCAGCCACCCTGACTCCGACCCATGACGTTTCATTATTAGTCAAATTAATTTAGAACTAGTGCATGCCCGTACGTGTGGCCCGTACGTGCGTGCCCATACGTGCGTGGCCGTACGTGCGGGCCCGTACATGCGTGCCCGTACCACCATACGTATGTGCCCGTACGTGTGTGGCCGTACGTGCAAAAAAAAACAAAAAAAAAACTTTCAAACCGCGTGCCGAAACAACAACCACACAGGCCGTTCCTTCGCTCTCGCGTGCCTGTACGTGCGTGGCCGTACGTGCAAAAAAAAGAAAAGAAAAAAAAAGAACAATTGTGACGTCAATCGTGACGTCATAGCATCATGTCCTGTCATTGGTTTGGTAAATAAATGGCCATAACTTGGGAACCACTTGTCCGATTAATATCAAACCTTGAAAAGGCACATCCACAGGGCCCCAGCAATATACCTGGCAAGTGTCAATTAGATCGGACCAGTGGTTGTCGAGAAACAGCGGTCGCAGACAGACACACAGACACACACACATAGATTGCTGGAATTATAGATAGATGGATTGAAAATAAATTAAATTAAAATCAAGTGGAAGATCAAATCAGTACAATTCTGCATTGGAGTCATCAGAAGGAACCCAAACAAGCACAAAACAAAGATTAAGTCATCAAGGGGACTCTGGATAGGATTCGCATTTCAGATGCTACTCATCTACCCTCAAACCCATCCAGGCACAAAAGTGAGCCTCATTCAAAAAATAAAAATAGAAAAAAAGAAAAGAAAAGAAAAAGAACCCAGATCAAAAAATTAAATAATTCTGGCTGCCAGACCATGCATCCGATCATGTTGAAATTTAAATCATGTATTTCCCCTCAAAACTGCATCATAAATGTGAAGTTTCACATTGATTAATTAAGTGGTCCCAAAGAAAACATTATTTAATATTTTTCTTCAATCCAATATGGCTGCCAAACCATGTGACCTATCAATTATTCCTTAACAAACTTGCACACCCTGCGATTGGGGAATACTTGTGTGATATTTCCCCTTAATCTGTCCAGCTATTCTGGAGAAGATTTTTTTGTAGATTTTAGGGGAAATCCAATATGGCTGTAAAACAATGTGACCAATGACATCATATGTGTGAAACTTTTGTTTCTCATAGACAGGCGGTCATACTTGTAAAGTCTCTCCTCGATCTGTTCAGCCACTTCAGAGAGGATTTTTGAAGGTTGTTTAAAAAACAACAACAATATAGCTGCTGAATAATGTGACTGATGACATCATCAATTTTTTTTCTATGGACCATTTTATCTCTAAATGACCCTCAAAATTTTTCATACTGATCAGATGTAGCTTTGTACATATGCAATTATGACGTCAGAACGAAGGCACCTATGACATCATTAAAAATCGCACTTTTTCCCTATCAGGAGTACTTGCCATGTGCCAAGTTTCAATTATTAACTTGGTGCGGTTTCGGAGAAACAGAGGTCCAAAGTTTTTCCGTTTTTCCAACATGGCTGCCACATCACATGACCAATTACGTCATAATTCTCATTAAGAAACATTATATACATGAGTAGTCGCACCTATGGTGAAAATTCCGTCTCAGTTCAACAAGAGATGCAGAGAAAAACACGAAAGTTTTGTGCGGACAAACAAACAAACAAACGGACCCAAATGTAATACCCTCTCCTTTGGCGAAGGTAACAACATTGCATACCTTGCACTGTGTAAAGGGTAAACAAAGAGGTATTACCAAATAAAAGACAAGCATAAACCTGTTCACAGGTGTGTTGGTCTTATAGATGTGAGACCAGGTTCATGAATATCTGAAGTACATGGATATATACTGACACAAGGCAATGAGCTGACCATGGAAAATGATTTCCTAACAAGGTAGTGAAAGGCTGCCCAGTGATCTATCCTACTGACACTAAATAAACTAGAATGGCACTGGTCGAGAGTACACCTCCGACAGGCTAAACAGTTTACGTTTTGTATCCCATTGATGGGCTGGATCTGGATCCCGAGCCAGATCTTCATCAAAATCTAATCGATTCGTCCTTTTCACACACCCAACCTGTCCACCAAGTTTCATCCGGATCCGTCCATAACTTTTTGAGATGTCCTGCTCACAGACAGACAGACAGACAGAGAAGGGTGAAAACATCACCTCCATCCACCTTCAGTGGTGGAGGTAAATACAGGGAGACATTGCACAAGTTCCTTGACTTTGCAAGAAGTCATGGACTTAGGGTGGCCGGTTCATGGTTTCAGCGCCCACAAGCTCATAGCTGGACTTGGTATACCAACGCTGGCGGTGTGGCAAAGGAGATGGACCATGTCCTCATTGATGGTCGCTGGAGGATGATCCAGAACTGCAGGGTCTACCGGAGTGCTCAGTTCCTCAATACTGACCACCGACTTGTTGTAGCAACTCTGAAGTTGCACCTTAAATCCAGGAGAATGGTACCATCCCTACCTAGGCTGGATGTTGGCAAGCTCAAGGATGAGAGGGTAGCTGAGGTGTTTGTGAACAGGCTGAGTGGAGATTTGAGGAGTCTGGGTGCTTTGGGGGATCCTGAAGAGTTGTGGAGTGCGTTCAAGACCACCGTCCTTGATGTTGCCAGTGGATGTCTTGGAACTCACCGTAGGGCAAAGAAGAATTTTGTCTCTCAAGGGACACTGGATACCATTGACCAGAGTCGCAGGGCCAGGCTGAATGGCAGAGCTGAGCTGTTCAGGGAGCTGAGGCGTAAAACTGTACGTGGCTAAGGGTGGACAAGGAGGCCTATGTGCGAGGAATCTGTGAGGGGTAGAGCATCGCCTGTGGTCAAGGGATTCTCATCCTGCTTACAGGAATTCATTGCGTTCATCCAAGCCCATCCCTCGGAGCACTGCAGTTAGAGCAGAGGGTGGGAGGCTCTTGACAGAAGAGTCCGAAGTGAAGGCCCGCTGGGCCAGTTACTTTGAGCAGTTGTACCAGGCTGATCCCCCAGCTGTCGAGTTGGACGTCAGGGGTGTTACAATTCCTGTTGTTGACCCTCCAATCAACTGTGGTCCACCTTCGCTTGTGGAAACACAGGCTGCGGTGAACCA
>CM068966.1:74865257-74894198 GCA_035128595.1 Eptatretus atami | reverse complement strand
TTTTTACAGCTCGAAGCAGCAGAAGGCTGATTAAATTATTATAATGCCGAGATATTGACTTCTTATTTCTTTGGAGGTGCATTTTATTGTGCAATTCCTTTTGACACAAGATCATTTCCATCATTTCAATGATCTCTGAAAAAGATCCCTGTTGCACTTTATCAGGCTTTCACAACGGTGCGACTCGTCATGTCCATCCTCAAGGCTTGACTAGCGGTGTTGGAACGTGCCTAAGGCTGCCCAGACGTGTTAGTTGAGCCTCGTCGGCTTTGCAGCGTACCCGAGACCAAGGCTAATCTTGAAACACAATTTGCTTTGGCTGAAAATGCTGCACAGAATGTGTGCATTCTTCACTTGTTATGGTAAAATTAAGACAACATTGTTACAATTTCATTTTGAGAAGAAGGAGAATGTAGAGATGATGTTGAGAATGAGAGATCATGAATTATTTATGACAATCAAAGAACAATATTAAATAAATTGGCGCAATACCCCTGGGCGCTCACCTGGTCGTGGCTGGATAAGATAACCAGGGAACCACTGCAGGCATGGATGACCCACAAAATATGTAATGGAGAAGAAAGTAAATATCTGTGGATTTTTTTTTTAATGCCATGAATAAACTTTGGTACATACCGGGTGATGAAGGTTGTGGTCAAGTTTCATCAAAATTGTGTGTGTGGTTTCAGAGAAGTTACAATGTGTTTACGGATGGACGGACGATGCACCATTCCATAAGCTCCATGGAACTACGTTCCAGCTGAGCTAATGATCTGTGTACGGACACACACAGATGCACAGCTGTGTACACATGTGCGCACGCATGCACGCGCACAACACACACACACACACACACACACACACACACACACACACAACAATAGCCTCTCAAGGACCTCTGGGATGAGCAAGGAAAATAAAAAGAACATTACACATAGAACAAAGACCTTTCTGGTCCATCACATCTGCACCACATCATCCCAGTACTGTATATAATATTGGCAATGTCTCATGATGAAAGGAAAGCGAAGCCATGTGAAGAGATGCCACACTCAAATCAAATAAAGAAAAGACTATGTTTTTTTGTATTCTTGCTTTGAAAGACAGACAAGCCAGGAAGAAAATTATGCAAAATGATGACAGGAAATGCATTTGTGTAGTGGAATCAAGACACTGACATGCTTCCAAAGTGACCCCTTCAAGGATGACCTGTGTAACATCATGTTCCAACGATGGTTGCTTCGAGATCAAATTTTTCAAAGCATCCAACTTGGAGACCACCACTGGAGCATTACATTAGTTGGTGCATTGATGTTGAGACTTCGTGGACAAAGGAGAAATGCAACTTTAACGTGTATCGAAGTCAAAGCTGAATCGTTCACATACATATGGGGAGATGCAATTCACTAATATACTCACATGTGAACATGCCGTACTTACATAAGGTAAACTCTGAGGATGTGTGATCGTACACGACTACATTGACATGACTACATGTACATGACTACATTGACATGACTACATGTACATGACTACATTGTGGCACGTGAGATGAGAAAACCACTCAAACTGCCCTCATAGTGTAGAATTGACACATTTCTGAATGCCATTTGCTTTGTGACAAAGACTTGGGTGGTGGGTGCATGTGCATGTGTGCCTGTCCATCTGAATGAGTCTGTCTGTCTGTCTGCATGAGTGTTTGTCCATCTGTTTATGTTTCTGCATCTGGTATGTGTCTGCGTCTGTCGTTTGTGTCTGCACTTTTTTTCCTTTTTTTAAACAAAGACAGAGTTAGCATGCCAAAAAAAATAATAAACCTGCAGAGAATGAGTAAAAGGATGCCTTTCTTCACTGGGCCAAGGTTATGAAATATTCATGAGGCCACCATTTCCTTCAGTAATGATCAGGAAACGATGGCCCCACTCGGTCCCATTCCAGGAGGTCGTAGGTACCCCATGATGCTCATTTTTACAGTAGTGCATGCCTTCAGCAAGGAGAAGAAAAAGAAAGAAAAAAAAAACCAAGAAGTCACTTTTACCAATTTTTCACGACATTTCTTAAGCAAATGTCAAGTTGGAAATGATGCCATGTAGGAAGAATAAAAATATTCCACTCAAAGGTTGCTCCCTTGATCACAAAGCTGCTCAGAATGACAACCTAATCCACCAGGCTGTGCTGGATTGTCATTTTCCCATTTCATTATCTTGTATTTTTTTCAGCTATTTCACCCATGCCAGCAAACTTATCATCGTCACAAAAGAATAGCACATTATTAATACAAAGACGAGGCTCCTGTATAAGAGAGAAACGACTCAACCAATACAAAAAAGACAGAAGAGAACACACCTGTACATCAGATAGAGAGCAATCATGCAAAATAATTGCTGGAAGAAATCAATGTCAGGTGAGAAGGAGGTGATGGACCGGTCATTAAATGCAATAGCAGGTAGAAGACCTTGCCAGTCAGCCTGCGTGACTTTTCATACTTTATGGAACTTGGACATCTCTTTGAATAAAGCCGACAAAATAGAAATGCCAAAAATGACTGGATGTTTTTTTTATTTATTAAAACAAGACCCAAGTGGGTTGTGGGGGTGGTTTGGGGGAGGGGGTGGTGAAGAGGAGCAGGAGAGATTACCAGGAAAGTTGGCTGTGAGCATATCCAATGGAGAAGATGACCTCTTTGCCATGATCTAGATTTTAAAATTCACCAATCCTCCTCCTCCTTCGTATGTAGCACAAGGCTGCAGGTAGCATCATTTTCTGTGGGCACGGCTGTGCTGTTGATGTCCCTATTACCAGTCCACTGGTACTCATTTTGCCGACCTCAGAAGGATGACAGGCTGAGTTAACCACACCTGGTGTTAATTCAAAGGCCAACAGGGGCTCAAACTCAGCACTTAAAGGTCCCAAGCCAGCCACCCTAACCGCTAAGCCAACACCAGGCTTTCACTAATCCTAACAGAGCCGGAATCGGAAATGGTGCCATGGCATGATGTAGCATTTGTCACTCTCAACCAGCTGCCGCACATAGCTAATTATAACACGAATATTCACCTGAACAACTGTGAAGAACGGTAGAAACTGTTGCCTGAAGCAACCCCTGTTGTCTCCAGGTGACCACACCAAAGAAGGCAACTCCAGCAATGTCGATGTCATGCCATCACAAATCCCCAGGCTTCCCACCTAAAGCAAAGTTGAAAGACGGAAAAAGGTTCCACTCGGAATGACCCAATATAAAAAATTACGAGTTAAAAATGTTTTTCCTGATTTTACCCCTGTCGCCTCAAGTCCACACCCCCTGGGGCATGAACCAGTGGTCAAACCCACAAAATCGTTGTATGTTTCATGCATCCCCCAATACTGATTACATCTACAATGTTTCATGAGAAAAAAAGTTTTAAAATATGCCCATAATTGCATTGTTTGATATTTTATATTTTGACCCCACCCTACGGGGTGGGGCCAAAATTATACCGCTCTTGCACCTTCATGCCATGTAGTGATCATAACTACTAAGTTTGGTGAATTTTTGCACAACTGTTCAGGAGATAGGTTGATGGACGGACAGACACAGACAGACAGACAGACAGACAAGCCGGTAGGTGGTGATGGGTCGCCGAGCATGGAAACTATAAGATATAGAGCAAAAATGCATGCATATTAGCGATAGGAATCACCTTAAGATTATGCATATCAAATCTCATCCAGTTCCATGACTGATAACTACTCGGTATCCATTTGAATGAAAAGTACCGAAAATGCGGTTTGAAATCAGAAATCCCCAAAGTTTGAGGGGGTGCTGTGGGTGAACAAAGATCTAAATCGAAAATCCGGCTCGATCGTTTGTGCACAATGTATTCCAGACGATTAGTGTGAATTTTCATGACCATCCGACCATAACCCTAGGAGGAGTAGCATTTGGTGCGAAGGCACCTCCAGCTCTCGCATATTATTCGATTTTTTCACTAATTGACCTTTGACCCTGACCTAAGCGAAATCGGTCAATATGTCCTGGGGCAAAGTTTTAGTACTCATTGGGTACCATGAACCTGCAAAGTTCATTCGTATCGATGCACTCACCTGGTCGCTAGGGGCCTTCAATTTTCGCCAATTTTCGCACATACCCTAATTGTAGGGGGCGCTGCGGGTAAAGTATTCCATATATCACAAAAACCGGAATACATTTGATAGAGCATCACCTGTATATCATTTGTGCCAAATTTCATAACTCTACGTGGGATAATGGCTTTGGGAATTGATTTCGCGTGAACGGTACCGATTTTGAAGGTTTTTCGGTTGTTGCTCGGGAACCAAAGCGTCCCTAGCAATCATCACAATTTCCAAAGCACTAGGTCATAAGATGTACCTACCACCCGAGTTTGGTCAAAATCCGCCCACGTTTACTACCAATTATGCTGATGACAAACGAACAAACATCTAAAACAAACATCCAAACAAACAGACAGAATTACTGACAATAAGGGTCACCTATTTCGGCGACCCAATAAGCACAAAACTTATTAAAACAAGTAAAAAAGACATAAAATGTCATAGCCCCCATTGTTTTAGTAATTTTGCTGTATGGAGATAAACAGCTAGCCCATATTTAGGTGCAACTAAAATGGCCGCCAGTCTACCAATCGGCCCTCTTTGATCATATTGCAAAATAAAATGAGGAGCACGTGTGTGCCATCATGTACTGTGCTTGTGCCAAGTTTGAACAAAATCGGACCATACATATCTGAGAAATAGTTGGGGACACATTTAAGTAACAAAATGGCCACCAGTCGGCCATCTTGGATTTGATCTCAAAAACAAAAATGACACACATATGTAGGCCATCATTCTTTATCTGGGTACCAAGTTTGAACAACATCGGTAAATGCATGTCTGAAAAATGGTTATGGATGTGTTCAACATATGGGGTTTTTTTTAACAACTAAAATGGCTGTCAGTCCGCCATCTTGGATCCGATTTCGAAAAAAACAATGACACGCATATGTAAACCATAATTCTTTATCGGTGTGCCAAGCTTGAACAACATCGGTAAATGCTTGCCCAAGAAATGGTTGACGACGTGTTCATCATCAGGTTTTTTTTTACAACTAAAATGGCTGTCAGTGAGTGACATTGGATCTGATGTCGAAAAGAAATGATGTGCATATAAAAACCCGTCATTCGTTATCTGTGTGCCAAGTTTGAATAACATCGGTAAATGCCTGTCCGAGAAATGGTTGAGGACGTGTTCAATGTCGGGTTTTTTAACAACTAAAATGTCCGCCAGTCTACTGGTCGGCCATCTTTGATCAGATCACAAAATAAAGTTACATGCAAGTGTATGCCATGACGTGCTGTGCTTTTCTCAAGTTTGCAGAAAATCGGACCATGCATGTCAGATAAATTGTTTGGGACACATTTAAGGAACAAAATGGCTGCCAGTCGGCCATCTTGGATCTGATCTCGAAAACAAATGACGTGCTTATGTAAGCCATCATTCGTTATCTGTTTTCCAAGTTTGAACAACATCGGTAAATGCTTGTCCGATAAATGGTTGATGACATGTTCAACACCGGTTTTTTTACAACTAAAATGGCTGCCAGTTGGCCATCTTAGATCTGATCTTGAAAAAAAAAAAAACATGACATGCATATGTAAGTCATCGTTTCTTATCTGTTTGCCAAGTTTGAGCAACATCGGTAAATGCTTGTCCAAGAAATGGTTGAAGACGTGTTCAACATCGGGTTTTTTTTACAACTAAAATGGCCGCCAATCGGTCATCTTGGATCTGATATCGAAAAAAAATGAAGTGCATCTGTATACCATCATTTGTTGTCTTTGTGCTAAGTACGAATAAAATTGATCCATACATGTCCGCGAAATGGTTGCGGACGCACCCGCACGCATGCACACACACGAAAATCGAGAACAAATCCATAAGCCCCCGTTTCGGACTAAGTCGGACAAGTACAGTTCTTTTTCACTTTTACTCGATGCATTTTTGGAGAAGAGATCAAGCCGTTTAGATTAAGGGTTTTCAAAATGTTCTCAGTCGAACAAATGTACCAAATAAACATACGGAACATGTATACAGTATACGGCAGTAGATTGATGCCCTGAACCCCAAGCAAAGAGGTAAGGGCCATCTCACTGCATATATGTCAAGCCTTTGACAGTGTCTGGCCTACAGCTTTGGATTTCCAAATTGTCATATTTTCATATTCAAGGGCCTCTGCTCCAGTGGTTGGTTGATTTCCTCTGAGTGGAAACAGTAGGTCACCTTTGATGCTATCCTTTCCCATGACATTTCCCAAGGTAGAGTCTTATGACCTATGTTATTCTTGATCTACATCAATGATCTATGTAGTTCTCTTGAAAACCAGCCCATATCATTTTGTCAATGACTCCACCCTGTGCTGAATGGTACACATTGCTGTTGTGAAAGGCTGGCCACACCTGAATGCCTTTCATCAAACCTGTTGCTCAAAGCAAGCAACTCTTCACAAGAATCAGCAATCAAACTATCCAATTCACTTACCTGGACAGCCCCTAGAAGAGGTGCATTTCCAGGAAATGCTTGGCCTCACTATTTGCCATAACCTTTCATGAGAGGATCATATCGTCGGGCGAGCATAAAAGTCACCGTCTGGAGATTCTCCGTTGAGCTAAGGCATTCCTGCATATTCCTGCACTTCACTGAGCTCATCACGCAACACAACGCTTTCATACAGAGCTCAATGTAATAATGTTCCCCAGTCTGGGTTGGTACTTCCACTGAATCCATTCTCGAGTTGTCTTCTTGTCTTGTCTGCATTTCCCACCTTGCTCCTTTTGAGGTGGTCCAAAAATGGTCTACCGCACCAGTCAGTGACATTGGATCTGATGTTGAAAAGAAATGATGTGCATATAAAAACCGTCATTCTGCCTCTCAAGGCAGGAGGCGGATTCTCAGCAGCTGTCACTCATCCACTGGTGGCAAGTTCCCTCTCCTACCTTTGTATACCTCAAGCCAACCAAGGTCGCACGTGTTCTTTAAAAACCCTTGCCTGCTCACCCTCTCCAAGTCCAGGGTGTTTGCGAACTTGCACTCATTCATTCCATTGTTCTTGTGATTGTGAAATAGTCTCTATTATCTTATTAAATTTACGTCTGCCCTCCTGATTTCAGTCTTTCAAACACGCTGCCCATCATTAGCTTGTGTGTTCACCCATGCACAACCACAATCTCTTCTACACGGGCTGATTACCTCCCATTCTGTTCCTTTCTGAGCCATTATTGCTCGTTTTATGTTTTTTTCCTTTTTCCTATTTTTTCAAATCCACTACCCCACCCCCTCCCCACTATGACATGGTAGTCTGAAAACCTTATGTCCTTTGTCATTTAGCTCTTCTGGAAGTTTAGATCCTTCCACAGGAAAAGAGAAACTACATTGTGCTCATACCATGAGATTCACAACCAATTGCATGGATTAATTTCCCTTGGCTTCCAATACTTAACAGAACTGGGTGCATTGTAGCCAATTAGTCATTGGTGACTTGGAAGTTTTGAAAGTTGGAAACTAGAGCGAAGCTGCTGTGCCACTGATGGTGAGGGCAGGATTTTGGAATTCGGCCATGATGCGGACAATAGCTTGCCGACTCGTCACAAAGGACACCGTTGGATATTTAACGTTCACCAACTGATGTTGGCAGATGGGACGCCAGTTTCATTTCCATCCGAAGGACGGCACACACATTGATGAACACCAGGATGAGAGTTTATAGCTGGATCAGGATTCTAACCCAGGCTAGACAGCTGAGAGGCGAATGTGCATACCTCCAGGCCATACTGTCAGCCCCAATTTGGTTCTGTGTCAGAATCAATATTTAAGCATGAAGGACAATACAAGGAAAAACTTCAGGAAAAGCCTGAAAATATTGTGTATTTCTTGATATTAATGCTGCAATGATTAAGAAAGAGGCTTTTTAATAATTCCTCGTACTTTAAGGATTTATTTTTTTTTAAACAACATTGTACTAAGTTTGGAAGATTGAGGACAGGGCTGACTTTTCACAGACAGCACTTCAATGCCATCGCAAGTTGCCCTGAGGGTATTAAGAGTCAACTACAGTGTGTGCACTGGCAGATGTAAACCAGATTGGATGGTTTGGATGGAGGCAGACTTCAACCAGCCTGAGCCCATTAGTGAGCCAGCCTGGTGTTTTTTTTCTTTTTTCACAATCCAATATCAACACAGAAATTCCCTGGAAACTCGCCCGGACAGAAGCTTAAAAATCCAAATCCTGATTACGAATGATCTCAGCTGAAAAATTTGAAACAAAGTTCTGCTAGGACACAGTCAGCTCTCACCACACCGACACCACCAGCACCACGATAGCCTGATAAGGAAGCGTTCCCTGAAAGATGAACAGTTACAACATTGGAGTGCTGTTAAACAATGCAGGTTACATTTGTGGAACCGAGTCAGAGTCGCTCATTGATATTCCCCACCGTCCTACCGTACCCTCTTCCCCTCCTTTCTGCTGTTGCTGCTAAACTGCTCTTGAAAACGATAGGTACGGGGTTAAAAAGCCTGTGATAAATCGTGAATGTAAGAATGGGTTCGCCAAAGCAAAGCTCACGCTAAAGTAGGACCACATTCCTTTCTCAACAAACGTCTCAATTTGTTGGTGGGTGGAGAAGGGAAAAGCGAGGCCACACACACACAAAAGGCAGAGCCATGTGAGGCTGAATTAGGCCCAAAATAAATCCCGTTATGTACGCTGTGCCCTCGCACATACAAATCTCTTCCCTGCTGCACATCTCGATATTTGCTGCCATGCTTAAAGGATTTATGAGAGCGCATCATGGAAACTTTCGAAAGAGCGTGTGTGCGGGCGCCAGCCCAGTTCGGGCCCGTGCGCAGCCCGAGTTGAACATTCCTGACAGGTCCTTTACAACCCAAAGAGAACTTTGTTGGCTGTGACGCTGAAATGCAGCAAGATGAATATCAACCAGATTTATCTCATATTCTACCCAAAATGCATTACATGCAGCAGATTTGTAAAATGTATGGTAAAGATAGCGTAGCAGATATAGAAAACAACAAGAAGGGATTTTAAGTCAACATTGAAAGTTGCAAGTTTATGCCAATAATGAGGTTAGATTACCTGAGTACCTTTGCTTGGAATACCGATAAACCTCGCAGGGAGTGTCCTTCTGAGCCGGTGGGTCCGGGCTCTTGCTGGAGAAAAAAAAAGAAAAGAAGAAAAGCACAGTGAAGGAATTTAATGATTAATGTTGGTGCTGCTGGACCATGTGCACCTCCAGCTCTCCACATAGTGGGTCATAATTCATTCCGCTGGTTCTGCACGATGCTCCCCGCACTCTCATTCCCTTCTGCCTAACTGCTAACCCTCCTGCCTAACTCTACTCGCTTTAAGGGCCAGGTTACCTTCACACAAGGTGAGCTGCGGGATGTTGTTATTTACCAGGGGAGGGATGAAAATATACCAGTAATAGGATGATATAATGGGTTAGAGTGAAGCGACACAATTTTTGCAAAAATAAATATTTTTTTTTTCATCATTGCTGGATAATGAACGACCAACTTGTCGAAAAAAACACACCGATGGAGGATCTTTTTGAACGATTGATGAGACGATAGCTCTGAAGTTGATTGAAGCAATTTTTTCCGTGGTTGGTTCCAGGAATTTGGCAAGGGTGCCAGCACACAACGGCCTGCTCTTGCCAAAGATACACTGGGGTTTTTTTAACATTCCGGTGAATGCTGGCAGACGGGCCAGCCGGCACATTATCCCTTCAAAGGATGGCACACTCATTGCAAAGATCAAGGATGACAGTTGTTCGAGGCGGGTTGGGAATCAAACCCAGACAAGACAGTTCAAAGACGAGTATGCTACCTCTGAGCTATCCTGTCAGCCCCCGACATGCTATTATGTATGCAAAACGTCAGAAATTAACATTCCTCTCAAATTCCACACCCTATCTACATCCTCAAACATCCATTTAATTATTTCTTACCTCCCCATAAGTCAAGTACATGTGATGTCAATGACTCCAGGGATAGTTCATCATTCACTTTGAGGGACACAGATGTGGCATTTATTACTGATGCGTCCGACTCCACCAAACCCAGAGGTGAGCATTGCTACACAGAACTACCATATCGCCCCAATGTCAATGATGAAAGAATCGTTTCATTATTTTTGTTGTTTTGCTTCCGCTTTTCTTGTAAACCACAATTAAAATGACATAAAAATATGACCTTCACCCACTTGGATTCAAATGAAGCCAGCTTTGAAACGTGTCAACATGTACGATCAAGAGAGAAGCCTGTTAGTGCCCGAGGCCAACTATTCTGGAGGACATGACAACCCCCTCCTCCCTCTCCCCCTCACATCAATACCCCTTGCCACCTCCCCCCCCCCTCCCTCAAACATCTCCCCATGGTGCAGCTTTAACAGTAAGCTTTCATCTTTTATCAAAGTTATCATCCCCTCGATGAGAAACTCAGAATTATCTGCTGTTGGTTGGTGATTGGGTAATGATTTTGTGTTATAATAAATGAATAAATAAAAATCCACTGGTCGAAGCTGTTGAATATAATTCTTCTTCAATTGTTTTAGTGCAAGCAGCATTTGTGTGTTGTGGCTGCAGAAAACAAAATAAAATGCATTGCAGTCTGTTTGGTGGTGTGCCCGCAGGCAGGTTTAGTGCTATGGAAGCAGTCTCATGACAAATAAGACGCTCGATGGCCTCCCATTGCCTCTGCAGTGGTAGTTTGAGCAGAAATGTGGAATTTGGCCAGAGTGTTCGCATGCAACGGCCTACTACTTATGAAAAATGCTGTGGGATCTTCAACATCCACTGGCAAACAATGCTGGCAAACGGATCCTCAGCTTAATGCACCATCTAATGGGTGGCATGCTCATGCAGAGAATGCCCTGCCTGCCAAACACCAGTTGTGCTGTTTGATGTCGGTTCAAGAAGCAAACCCGGACTAAACAGCTCACCTCTGAGCTACCATGCCAAGTAACCTCAGAAAGAATGTACCCTGTGATTAAAAGAACTAGTACATGCCCGTACGTGCGTGGCCGTACGCACAAAAAAAAAAACAAACAAAAAACATTTCAAACCGCGAGCCAGAAACAAACACACAGGCCGTTCCTTCACTCTCGCGTCGCGTACGTGCGTGGCCGTACATGCAACCCCCCCCCCAAAAAAACTTTCAAACCGCGATCCACAAACAAACACACAGGCCGTTCCTTCGCTCTCGAGTCCCGTACATGCAAACCCCCCAAAAACTTTCAAACAACCACACAGGCCGTTTCTTCGCTCTTGTAAACGACGATTGGATTGGGGCATTGTGTTTATCTATAAATGCGCATAAGAAATCAAGAAATTATTAGAATACAGTAAGTCATCACTATCCGGAAGTGGTGCGTGCCCGTACGGAATGTTCACATGCATTCCACGAATTATTGCTTATATTGAAGTAACAACTGCTGTGATACTTACACACACAGAGTTAATTAAAATCCAAATTAAAATCAAGTTTACCTCCCTGTCTTTGCTTGCCATGACATTCGCTGCCATGTAACCGCCCGTGACGTCATCGTCGGCCGGCCACGCACCGGCCTACGCAGCAACGTGTCATGTCATTGGTTGGTAAATAAATGGCCGCGCACCGGCCTAAGCAGCAACGTGTCATGTCATTGGTTGGTAAATAAATGGCGCCGCACCAGCCTACGCAGCCACGCCTATGCAGCAACGTGTCATGTCATTGGTTGGTAAATAAATGGCCGCGCACCAGCCTACGCAACAACATGTCATGTCATTGGTTGGTAAATAAATGGCCGCGCACCGGCCTAAGCAGCAACGTGTCATGTCATTGGTTGGTAAATAAATGGCCGCGCACCGGCCTACGCAACAACGTGTCATGTCATTGGTTGGTAAATAAATGGCCACGCACCGGCCTAAGCAGCAACGTGTCATGTCATTGGTTGGTAAATAAATGGCTGCGCACCGGCCTACGCAGCAACGTGTCATGTCATTGGTTGGTAAATAAATGGCCGCGCACCGGCCTACGCAGCAACGTGTCATGTCATTGGTTGGTAAATAAAATGGCCGCGCACCGGCCTACGCAGCAACGTGTCATGTCATTGGTTGGTAAATAAATGGCTGCGGCACCGGCCTACGCAGCCACGCCTACGCAGCAACGTGTCATGTCATTGGTTGGTAAATAAATGGCCGCGCACCGGCCTACGCAGCCACGCCTACGCAGCAACGTGTCATGTCATTGGTTGGTAAATAAATGGCCGTGCACTGGCCTACGCAGCCACGCCTACGCAGCAACATGTCATGTCATTGGTTGGTAAATAAATGGCTGCGCACCGGCCTACGCAGCCACGCCTACGCAGCAAGTGTCATGTCATTGGTTGGTAAATAAATGGCTGCGCACCGGCCTACGCAGCCACGCCTACGCAGCAACGTGTCATGTCATTGGTTGGTAAATAAAAAATGGCCGTGCACTGGCCTACGCAGCCACGCCTACGCAGCAACATGTCATGTCATTGGTTGGTAAATAAATGGCCATAACTTGGGAATCACTTGTCCAATTAATATCAAACCTTGAAAAGGCACATCCTTAGGTCCCCAGCAATATACCTGGCAAGTTTCAATGAGATCGGACCAGTGGTTGTCGAGAAACAGCGGTCACACCCACACACACACACACACACACACACACACACACACACACACCACACACCACACACACACACACACCACACACACACATTGCTGGAATTATAGATCAGAAAAAGTGGTGAACATCTCATCATTAAAGAGCTTGCTGGGTAAAACTTGAAGACCACTGCTTTTATAACTGAACCGCCTCCAGTAGAGTGCATACCTCCACCAGGCTGAACAGTTTACATTTTGTATCCCACTGATAGGCCAGATCTGCACCTGCACCTCAACCAAAATCTCATCAGCTTGTTCTTGTCACCTACCCAACACATCCACTAAGTTTTGTCTGAATCCATCTGTAACTGTTTGAAATACCATGCCACATACCGTTTTTGGCCCCATTTCTCAATGGTGAAGAATCACTTAAAAATTTTTTTAAAGTTCTCGTATCCAGATCCAGTTATTCACCAATATCTAATCAAGTCATCGTTGTGACACACTCAACCTGTCCACGAAGTTTCGTCTGAATCCGTCCGCAACTTTTTGAGATATACTGCTCACAGTCAGGCAAACAAACTAATTTTAAACAAAATCAAACGCAAGACCAAGAAGGAACCCAAAGAAGTAAACAACAAAGATGGAGTCATCAGCAGGAACCTGCATAGGATTCGGGTTTCAGCCGCTACTCCACAACCCTCAAACCCATCCAGACGCAGCTAAGTGAACCTTACAGAAAAATTCCCGCAAGAATTCACTTCCCCTTAGAGACATAGATAACGAAAGAGAGAAATAGAGAGTGAAAGAGATGACAGGGAAGAAGAAGCAAGAATTAGAATGACTAAAGAGAATTGTGAATTTTTTTTTTTAGAAAGAACAGGGATAAAAAAACATAACTTCAATCCATGTTGTTCGGTAGCAGAAATAATAACAAATAAAAAAAACTGATGCACAACAAGTTCAAACAAGTTGGGCATTTCCATGTCTCCATGCAAGAGTTGATCAAAATAATTAATGTAATTTTCACATAAATCAGACCTCAACCTCCACCTAATACCCCTCGTCCCCCCCCTGCATCGACACAGCCACAAATACCCACTGTGTAAGATAAAACGAGACATTTGTTGAGCGATCTATTGTGCGACGTGCTGCGTGATACACGCTCGGCTGTTGATCTGAATTCAGCGAATGAACGGCACACCGCTGCAATTCCCTTGCGCAATACTTTTGAAGGCCACAGCACAATTAGAAACAAAATAAGACCAAAAAATACACATCCCCGTGCGTGATTTACATAATTACAAGTATATTAGCAGTAATACATTTTCATTTCTGGGGAATTGCCTGTGCTATCTGTCTTCTCACAGTAATTAACAGTTAACGACACGTTGCTTGAAATGTATCTATTATATCCGTGTCATGCACGGAGAAGACATTCTATTTTACGATATCGTTTTATAGCACGATATGGAATTCCAAGGCCGATACATAATACAGACATAGCGATAATTAATCAGGTGGCACAACAGGAAAAAAACAAACAAACAACACAAACAACAAAGAATCATTGGAGAAGTCAAACAAATAATCAGCGAATGGAACACTCGTGTCTGTGAAGGTCAACGCTGATATGAGTCTGTGGATAAGATTGGTTAGGGATTCTCTTAAGTAAAACTTGATAGGTTTATACAATTTATTTACCGTTGTGTGAAATGACGTACAATGGACGTTTCGAACTTTCGGCCCTCTACCGCTCCGACGAAGGTCTCAAAATGTCTGTCCGTAACTCGATTCCTCAAGATCAAGAGCAGAAAATGCATCGGTTTTGGTTGATAGAAAACATTGCACATAATCATTAATTAAATACTTGCACTGAACAATGGGAGTGTAACATCAAGGCTTTATGGAGAGGAAATGCTTTAACGAAGATAACTCGTCATTCACAATGATAGAAATTATTTGAGATCATTGTACGTATGCCTGGTGTTGGCTTAACGGTTAAGGTTGGGGGCTTGGGATCCAAAGGTCCTGAGTTCAAATCCTGCTTTTCATTGAATTAATACCAGGTGGGGTTGACTCAGCCCGTCATCCTTCTGAGGTCGACAAAATGAAGACCAGCTCGCATGGGATTGATTAGAGCCATTCGAGTGTCCTGCGTCGGATGGTGACCTGTCCAGGATTGTGCCCCATAGCCCAGGAGACTGCTGCAGCAGCACCGACGCTCTGCACACAGTATGTCTCAAGGGATGGATGGATCATCATATGTGTCTTAAGGAAGAGCCTCATAAAAAAAAGAAAAAAAAAAAGAGGAGAAGTCTGGATGGTAGAACTTTGTAAACCATGTAGTTGTGTATGCATCCTTCCACTTGTAATGTCCATTGTCAATCACTCAAATGTATCAAACTCCTGACGAAGCGTCGGTGCTGCTGAAGAAATTTTCCTACTCTTTGGGGAAAGACAGTGTGGAACCTTGAACCTACAACAACTAATGCTGGAAGACAAGACACCCAGCTTAACGTCGTTCCGAATGATGCCACACACACACTGATGCCTTGCCCTCCCTACGAAACACCAGGGCAACAGTTTATAGCTGCGTCGAGATTCAAACCCAGGCTGGAGACAGCTCAAAGCCATGCTGCCAGCTCTAACGTTCATTCTCTGCAGGATCATAAAAAAAGTGGAAATTAATCTATTTGTCACAATGACAAATTATTAAGGCAGCAAATTAATAACTCCGTTATATTTTTGGAAAAGTGCTCATAACGGTTTTGGATTAGCGACATAATTAGGTTTTCTGCGACGCAAGTGTTACCCCTCAACCCCAAGCGGAAATATTCGAGTGGATGAATATGATGAAAATACAATTCCAATGGAAACTATTGCTGACATGGTCTTTGTACTGCCTTGTAATTTGTACCTTTGTACCTCGGTTTGAGCTCTGCCAATCTAGCAAGATTATTTAAAGTATATTCATGCATCTCATCCAAGAAGGTTGCTGATGTGTTCCGTGTGATATTTCAAATATATTTCTCTTAACGGGATGCATTTGAGCTGGAAATAATTGGTTAACCTTTTGTTCATCTTCGTTTGTCTGTATATTATTTGTTTGGGTACGAGAGGAACAATCGATCACGGCTCGTATGGCAACGACATAACGTGCAGCATTTTGACTTCAAGTTGAACTGGCTTCACAATAAGAGGATCCTTTTGGCCAATATTTTTTTATGCATTAAAGCTCTTGTCTCTTCTGTGCATCTTATTGTTCAAGAAAATTATGAATTTTAAAGACAAAAATACAAACAATGTGGGATAGAAAAAGGTCAGGTATGGGAGCATGTGCCAGAGCAGCGCGTCGCTGCGTCCACTTTCCGCCGGTACTCCAGGGGCCTCCGTCTGGCCATCCCCCAGGCAGATGCCTGGCCCATCCCCATCTCCTTGAGATGCTGATCAACCTGCTGCAACCACGAGGCACGTGGTCGGCCCATTGTCCTCCTCCACTCACGAGGCTCCCTCATTGAGAGAATCTGGTGAGCAGGATCAGCATCAGGAAAACGAGCCACATGTCCATACAGCCGCAGCTGACGCTCACGGACTATGCAGGTAACAAATGTCATTTGAGTCTCTCTCAGCAACCGCTCGTTGGACACAAAGTCCGACCAGCAATAGCCAAAGATTCTCCGAAGAGACCTAGTACCAAAGGAATTAAGTCTCCGTCTCAGATCCTTGGTCAGAGTCCAAGTCTCACATCCGTAGAGCAAGACTGGAAGCACCAAGGACCTGAAGACTCGGACTTTCGTCCTCCCGCACAGGTACAGGCAGCGCCACACCCCATTATCCAGTGAATCCATGACTCCCCAGGCCCGACCCAGACGTCTATTGACCTCTGACTCACAGCCAGCAGAGACATGAATATCACTGCCAAGGTAAGTGAATCTCTCCACGACCTCAACATCCTCACCACAAACAAAAGTTACCCCAAACGCCATGTTATTACCCCAAAGATGGAAAAAGTTACCCCAAAAGCCATGTTGCAGAAAGAACACTTGTGCACCACCACCAGAACTGCTATTTTAACAGCCGCAATTACTTCCACCTTCTTGTGTCGTCCATTGAAGAACGTTTTTGGCCCAAGTCTTTCATGAACCACTGGCCAGGCCTGATGTTCGCTCGAAGGTGATTTTAGCAGCAACTCTTCGCAAAAGATGTGGGATCATTAACATCCAACAAAGAGCAGTGCTGTCAGATGGGTCATCCGGTTTAACATCCTTCCGATGGATGGTGCACACACTGGTGCCTCGACCTGTATGAGAAACACTAGGTTGACAGTTTATAGCCAGGTCGAGATTCAAACCCACGCTCGACAGCAAGAAGGTGAGTGCGCATACCTGAGGCTGGCAGGATTGCCTAGAGGTATACACACTAGCCTCTGATCTGTCTGTCATCCTGGTGTCTCGCAAGCAGAGCGAGACATCAATGTGTGTGTTTACTCCTGGGTAGACGTTAAGCTGGGCGTCCCGTCTGCCAGCAGCAGTTGATTGTTGTTAAAGATCCGACGGTGTCTTTGCGAAGAGTTAGGTGAGCCATCGCTGGAACCTTGAACAAACTACAAATTCCTGTCATAACCAAAGAGGGCCTTGCATCAGCAGCACAGCCGTACCCTCAGCCAATGATGCAACTCACAGCCATGTGTTGCATATTAAGGAAGATGAAGAAGGATGCGCATACCTCTAAGGCGTAAGCTATCCTGCCAGCCCTACCTGTGCACAGTGGCGAACCTAATTTCATCCAGAATGATATACTGGATTTGAAACAAGTACTGCAATAAGCAGTTTCTCAAAAATGCTTTAAGGCTCAGGAAGGAGCTTCTACATGTCAGATAGATGAGTACAACCACATTTAGGAAGAAAATAGGAGACTGAACAAATCATGCTGTCGCATTCGAACTTACGATCACAGATGAGAAAGACAAGTAATCCAATCGATGTGGATGCAAATTGCAGCTTCAATACATTATATTATCATGTGTACAAATATATTAATAACCAACATATATAACATGACATCAGCAATAATGCTTCCACATCTCATACTTGTAGCATTATTAAAGAGCAAGTGTTTTGATGATTCCAAGTTTGGTGATCATTATAAATTTTTTTTAATACTTCCACTTATTGTGGTGGCATGATTTCATGCTTTCAACTATGATCAACAGTGCATCACCACTGCTCCCAAGTATGGGGGCACTACTGATGTAATGTGCCTATTACCAGTTCACTGGTACTCATTTCACCAACCTCAGAAGGATGACACGCTGAGTCAACCACACCTGGTGTTAATTCAGCAGCTGACAGGACTCAAACTCAGGATGCTAAGATCCCAAGCCCACCACCCAAACCACTAAACCAACACCAGGCTTTTGGTGATTATGGTTTGCCCAAATTCCAAGCACAGATTAACTTGATCGAGTTTTGGTGAAAGTATGTACAGAAATGATTTTTGACGTTTGAACGTTCCACCATGAAATATCTACCGATGACGTATTTGGTAGAACAATGACATTACATGACATGTTCAATGTGTTGTCCCTCATGAGAAATGCACAGTTCAATGCGCTGTGCAAAAATTGCAACGAACATGGTACATAAATGCAGCATTTCCATCAATCCCTGCACGTTGCTTCAGATGATTCGTGTCTCTGATTTTCATTGAATAAACCTGCATCTTCTGCATACCCCAGAGTGACGACTATCCATAGATATGACCCGTCCTCGCGTCCACTCAGCAGTATCACCTCAACGCATTCGTCTTTCGTCAAGGACATCTTCAAACTGTAACAGGATGACATAATATTATCTATGTTTCCACACTTTATGGCCACCATGTAAATTAAATGTGGAGTTGGTATATGGTGTCAAGTAAGCCAAGTAGCCCAATGCCGTGAACAAACTTTGGTACATCACGGGTGATGAAGGTCTTGGTCAAGTTTCATTGGAGTTGAGTGCGTAGTTTCTGATAGGAAAGCAAATTCCTCTTTTGGGGGGCAACCCCATTTTCCAAATTGGACCCCGATTTTTTTTAATGGTGTCAACAAACTTTGGTACATCATGGGTGATGAAGTTTGTGATCAAGTTTCTTCGAAATTGTTTGTAGTTTTGGAGAAGAAAGCAAATACATATTTTGGGTACAAACCCCCCCTTACACTCCCTTAGACCCCGATTTTTCTAATGTCATTAACAAACTTTGGTACATCATGGGTGATGGATCATGGGGTACCTTGAAGTTATGGAGATAGAGGGGTATGGGGATGTTGGTAGGACTTTTAGGTAGTTTGAGTATTGATGGGTGATTGTGTACAGAGTGCTGTTGGTGGGGGTCTTGTTAAGGGGGGTTGTGTGGTTGATGTGTGTTTTTAACCAAGCCCATGCCCCCTCTCCGAGGGGAAGAAACGAAAAAAAAGAAATTTTAGCACAACAACAAAAAATACAAAAAACAAACAAAAAATAAAACTACAAAAAAAATACAATTATTTTTTCTTTCATTAATTAAAAACATTTTATTTTTTTTTCCATTTTCTTTGGACCTTGGGTTGGGTGGTGTTCACGCAGACATGATGGGCTGAATGGCCTCCACCTGTGTTGGATTTCCTTGTTGTTTCCTTGTTGATGAAGGTTGTAGTCGGGTTTCATCGGAATTGTGTACATCGTTTCTGATAAGAAATCAAATACCTCTTTAGGGAGAGCACCCCCCCCCCCCCCAGAAATCCGTCCGTAGACCCCCTCAGACTGTGATTTTTAAAAATGCTGTGAACAAACTTTGGTACATCACGGGTGATAAAGGTTGTGGTCCAGTTTCATCGAAATCGTATGTGTAGTTTCAGAGAAGAAGATGTAAGTATTTGTTAATGGACTGATGGATGGACGGATGATGCTCCATACCATAAGCTCACCGGAACTAAGTTCCAGGGAGCTAATAATTTTTTTAAAAGGATTATTATTTTAATACACTGGGTGGATATCAACTATCGACCTTAACATTTTAATCTGCTTGTGCTTCTCACTCTTGCTTCATTTTCTCTTTCTACGGGTACGTGATTAATTAATTAAACATGAACAGCACTCGGTAGAGCGTATACCACCGCCAGGCTGAGTCGTTTACGTTTTGTATCCCACTGATAGGCTGGATCTGCATCGAGATCTCAACCAAAATCGAATAAGCTTGTTCGGGTCACCCAACCAACTCATCGACCAAGTTTTCTCATAACCCGTCCACAATTTTTGGAGATATCGTGCTCTACCGTATGTCGTTTTTGTCCCTATCTCTCAATGGTGAAGATTCACGTTTACAATTCTAGTATCCAGATCTGGATCTTCACAAAAATCTAATCAGTTCGTCCTCGTCACACACCCAACATGTCCACCAAGTTTCACCCGAATCCGTCCATAACTTTTTGAGATATCCTGCTCACAGGCAAACAGACAGACAAACAGGAGTGAATACATAACCTCCATCTACCTTCGGTGGCAGAGATAACGAGCTTATGATATTCGAATAAAACAGGAAGTTTGGAAAATGTAGACAGTTGTTTTTTAAATGTCAAGGTTATCAAGCATTAATATTAAAGTCCATGTGTAGTTAGGAATCAAGAAATGTAAGAAACTTCACCGCAGCTCTCAGTTCTTCAACTGTGACATTCATATTTTTCATCCACATCACAAAACAACTGTTAAAATGTGAACAAATCTCATGCATCAATGCGAACACAACACAACCATTATGTTCTGACGAGGAAACTCGGGTCGGAGGATGAAAGAGTACTTCTGACATGACTATAAGTTGGTCCTCATATATTTCTCAGTGTATGAATAATAGGTGCACGTAACTTTTGGCATTCCCTGAGTAATAATCTGTTAATTACACAACAAACAAAAAAAAACGAGGTTGGCAAAAATCTTCTGCGGGGAGATTACACACATTATTATAGTTGATGGGATGTGGAGAACACGAGAGCAAAGCATTAATTAATATAATATTTTCTGAAAATATATGAGGAATTGGAAAGAGGTAAAATGTATTTGTACTTATTCGATGTCTGTCTCTGTCTGTCTGTCTGTCTGTCTGTCTGTCTGTCTCTCTCTCTCTCTCTCTCTCTCTCTCTCTCTCTCTCTTCTCTCTCTCTCCATCTCTCATGAGCACTCTGTGATGTAATAAGACCGAGCAGGCCACGAATGGACTCGGACAAGGCCGGAGTGTCCCAGAACACCCAAACGCAGGTGTGCCATGACTTTTTTTTGTTTTTGTCTACACTGTCTAGGCTCGTATGAGAGCTAACACACAAAATGTATAACAAGGGGAGCAGGAGACAAGAGGGGTGGGAGAGGGAAGAAAAAGAGTGGGGAACAGAAACATGAGGAGATCTGTGAAGGATGGAGAGGGGATGGGGTGGGGTACACAGGGTAAACAAGATGGACACTACAGGGACTTTAAGGACCTTACACGAAAGGGTCGTTTAGGAAGGAAAGCAGGGAATTTGAAGGAGGTGGGTTTGGGGTGGATTCACGGGGGTAGAAAAGATCGTGTTTTTGGATGGGGGAAGATAAAAGATGGTGGTGAACGGCTGTTTTGAAGACCTGGAGGGAAGAGTGGGATTGAAGAGAGTGTGGGAGTTTGTTCCAAAGGCGGGAAAAAAGAGGAATGAAAGAGTGAAGGTGAGCAGTGATTCGTGATTTTGGTAGTTTTACCAGAAGGGGGTTGCTGGCGGACCTTGAGCGCCGTGTGGAAATATGGGGGAGACATATCTCAGACAGAGCAGGGGGAGCGAGGCCGGAGAGGAGACTGTAGAAGACAGAAAGACCACCGACCTGCCTGTGTTGAGCACCTCGTGATAGACCATGGTGTCGGTCACTTTTTGGTCATTGGACTTTGTCACTTGCTTTTTAAGACCCATGTACCACATGGTCATTAAAATGTTTTTTGTTCATCATCGTTTTCTCATAGTGTTGAGTAAGGTTGTGAGTGACACGTGTTTATATCCATTTGACTTTTTCACACAATTTCCATCTTAGGCTGTCCTTGGTGTTTCCGTCTGTGTCTGCGTCTCTGTCTGGGTGTTTTTATATCTGGCTATCACACACACACACGTAAACATTTTGACCCAAATTATTCAGGAACTGGTTAGGTCACTTCAGCAAGAATTTGAAATTTGTTGAAGTGCCACAAATGACTCACCTACACCATGGGATATTTAATGTCCACAACAAACAGCATTAGCAGATGGGTCCTCCAGTTCCATCCATCTGATGGATGTATCACCTTGCATGCAAGACACCAGGACGACAGTTTAGAGCTGGGTCGCGATTCAAACTCAGATTGGAGAGTTTGACGGTACGTGTGAATACCTCAAAGCTATCCTGCTAGCCCAGTTATTTACTCAATCTGAGGTTAGTTAAATAACGTGAGTAAAAACGTTTATGGCTTTCAAGAATCACTATGAAATGTTGATACGGAAAGAATAAAGTGCCTCAGACACAATTATATATTTCACTCAAAAAAAAAAAACGTTTTACTATTGAACAGCATTTCAAGCAATTGTAAATCGAGTATTCACATCATGAATGATGATGAGAATAAACAGATATATCAAGACTCTCAGATGTATGTCATTACCTTGCGTTACTCAGGTGATGCCATGACTCTGACATCATGCTGTGACGTCACATGAGATTATGATTATCCACCAAATTCATGCTTTGGAGACCAATACCAAAGATGGTGAATTGATAGTTTTCATCACTTCTGGAAGCAATTATGAAATGGATGTCCAACATGAGGACCAAGGATTCAGCAGTTACAAAAAGATCACCCCCCAACCCAAAGCTGCTTCCCTACAGATATGTGCTGCACAAATTGTCAAAATCAAAAAATTCAACAGATTCCTCTGCCAGCAGAAGTATCAAACCGTAGGGCCAACAACAATGTACACCTTTGAAATGTGAACACGCATTCAAACGCTGATTTTTAACACGCACAAGTGAAATGCTGAAATTTCACACGCCTTTCTACACCAAACATGGACCCACAAAGGTAAGGCCAGGTTGGCTTTGTTCAATGATACAGGACACAAAACTTCCCGGACAGCCTGCGGAATCGGACCAGAAGTGGCATTTCATCAGCAGTAAATTGGCACGCAATTGGGGCATGAATGGTCGGCTTTGGTGTTCTATCTGGGTTTTGACCTTAATATGTGAAAACGGGAGAACGAGGAGAAAAGGTGATATACAGGAGATAAACCTTCTGGTGAAACTACCTAAATCCAGGCTCACTGCTCACCTCCACTCATTCATTCCAATTTTTTTCCTGCCTGTGGATCCAACTTCCACATTCTTTTCAATCTCATTCTTTCCTCCAGCTCTTCAAAACAGCTGTTCACCACCATCTCAGATCATCTCCAACCCAAAACCATGAACTTAATTTCTACCCTCATTAATCTACCCACACCCCCCATTTCAAATTTCCAGTTTTCCCTCCTTGGAGTTTCCTTCTGTATCCAACTTGTCCACCCCCACCCTATGCATCCTCTCCTGCCCCTCAGTCCTCCCCACACCCATTGTTTGTCCAAGTCTGACTCTATCCCAGCCTTCAACTCTGCTGTTGGTGATTCCTCCATCTCTCTGCAGTTCCGTCTGCATCCCGTTCTGTCCTGAACTGTCAGTGGGTGAGCTGTTCCACGACCCTCGATGACGTATTCAAAAAAAATTGGAAAGGAGATCAAAAAAGAAATGGTACATGATAAGAAAAGTCAGCTCCATTGCTACATCAGTCAGAAATAATAATGGTGGCATTGAGGACACCTTGTGATACTGCAGTGCTGGAAAAGTAGGAAATTGGCGCTGTTAAAGGGGACAGAATAGAGGACAGGAACTTTGAGGCTTGTGGAAAATATATGTATAATAGGGCCCACTTACATATTGCACACTAACTGGGGTGAAATGCAAGATAAAAGTAAACTTGAGGACTTATAAAATCCAATTTCAGCTTGTGGAACGGAACAAATCAGTTGTTTGTGGGTGTAGGGTGTGTGTGTGCGTGTGTGTGTCAAGTAGTATGTATCAAATGCTGAACACAATTGGTTGCTTTTGATGGTGTCATCTCCACTTTCAGAACTGACACAAACATCACCCAGGTTTGTCTTTTTCGAAGGTCTCTCATTCCAAATAATAAAGGCTCTTTCGAACCAGGAAATTGTTGAACTTTTAAACGACAAAAATAACGAGAAAGAATCACAAAATGCAAAGCATCTGCATCCGCGTCCGCTTTGTACATGAACTAAGCTTGATGAAAACGTCAGTTAAAAAAAATTGTGCATTTTATGAATTTGTGTTCTTCACAATCTCATCATGAACTTTTGTTGAAGATTTGATGACAAAAGCTCAATTGGTAAAAATGTTACGGCCTGGACGTACACACTGAATCTCAATGGTAAACAAGGATTTTGATTAAAACATTTATGGCTGGTCGACCACTTCACCGATGACGTCATCCTTACAATCCATTATTCCTAATTGCGAGTGTAATGGCCTATGGCGTCACAATCATCATTCAAATATTCTCCATGGGGTTGGGGGGTCGCTCCTACCTTGAAAATTTTGTGTCAATTGGACAAGTGGGTGCTGAGAAAAAGAAATGTTAAAAAATAGCGGAGCTAAACAAGACCAAAAAAGGATTGAAGAATAACATCAATAATCATAATAATAATAATAATAATAATAATAATAACAATAAAAATGAAAATTATTTCAACAAAATTATTTATTTGTTTTCTCAATATTCTCATAATAAAGCTTTGTTGAAAATTTGATGACAAAAGCAAAAATGATTAAAAAAAACTTACGGCCCTGACAGACACGCAGAAGCGATTGCAAAACACCGTCTTCATCTGCATGGGGGACGGGTTAATAATAACCTGGAACGAAACTCAGTAGAGCGCATATCTCTGCCAAGATGAACAGTTTACGTTTTGTATCCCAGTGATAGGCTGGATCTGCATCTGGACCTGAACCTGAACCAACATCTAATCGGCTCGTCCTTGTCACTCACCCAACCTGCCCACCAAATTTCATCCGGATACGTCTACAATTTTTTGCGATATCCTACACACAAACAGACAGACAGTCAAACAGACAGACGGAGAGGTGTGAAAACATAACCTCATTCACTACGTGGTGGAGTTAATGAAAAAAAATGAATGCAGGTGAGCAACCCGAGACAATGGGGGAAGCATGGTAATTTTTACGTGCCGAATGACATCGAAGCCGATGCACCGGGAAAAATCACAGAACCATTGGAAAGCATCCGCAAATGAAAATATAAATGAATATAAAAAAAATGAAAAATAAATGCACGTGAGCGACCTGAGACAACGGGGAAGCACGGTAATTCCGCACGCCGACGGACATCAAAGCCGATACACCTGGACCAAAAAGAAATCACAGAACTGTCAAAAAGTGTCCGTAAATGAAAATAAATAAATGAAAAAAAGAAACAGGTGAGCGACCTGCGACAAATGGGAAGCACTGTTCGTTATTGCTTCTAATGTGTAAGCATACCCGACTAGTATATACATATATTATCGTCCTGTGCCTACAGAATTAGAAACATACTTTAGTCTTTTTTTATATCGAGTTCCAAGCCAGTGTCACATACCTTTCCCAATGAGATGCGTTTTCTTATGCAATTGGATTAGGTGATGTTGTGGGCTCTGAAAAAAAATTTGACATGGGAAATTTTTTTGACTCGTCCATACAAAATGATAAAGGGTACATATTTGCTTTGAATAAAGAGTATATTGCTGTGGTTCTATCATACAATGGCTGCATATAAAAAGCAGCAATACTAAAATAATTTGTGATAGTGCCGAATGAGATAATTCACAATTCGCTTGTTTGAAGGCAAAGCTTTGAAGGTTTGGCAAAGTCTTCCTACCCAGACATTATCGACACATAAATTAAAAGTCGGTCGAGGAAATTTAATTGGTTAGTTACAAAGGTGATTCCGATTTACCTCGTCTGAATATTTGGGGCCATCAGCTGGTCATTTGTGAAAGGTGGAGATGGAATGGTAAATAAGGCCGGCGTTATTCAAGTTGCAATACAATCCAAGCATATACACACAGGTTTCGGCTTGTTCTTAAAACAGAATCAAATGCATTGCTTGGCATTTGATAATGGGCATTCTGGAGTTGGACCTCAATTACATGAAATAACATTTCCCGTGTGTGACATCGGAGAGAGATGTGGCTCGACTGTTTTGTGCTGGACACTGAATAATTGAAAGCGGTTCTTCCTGGCAGCCAGAAAGCAAAGCAAGCCTGATGAAAAGACAAAACATTCTGCGGTGTAACTTTAAGGTGCACAGAACTTTGAGCGATTTTTATATCTTTTTTTAAAATTCAATTTTTCTTTTAAACACTAATGATGTGTCACTGGCTAACACCGATGATCAGGTCTACATGAGAATAAACAACTGACACTGGAAAATTATTGTAGTAGAAACTTGTACTTTGCTTGCCATTAGCAGAGAAAAAAAATAGCAAGATTAAAAAAAAAACATAATTCCTAAGTCTTGCATCATAAATATCAAGTGTAATTCTGAAAAGGTCCCCGTGGTGAGTCGTTTAAAATAAGTTTTTGGGATAGGTGCCGAAAGTTACCACCATCAGTAGGTTTCTGCCAAGTTTTGTGAAAAGCTTTACCACTGCTCTTAGAGAGGATGTTAAATAATATTGAGGGTGATATAAGAATGGATGGATGGAGCATTGAGGCAAAGATTCTCGGAAAGAGATTGCCAAGTTTGCTAAAAAATATATTCAGCAATACAATTCATGGAAAATATAGGATAGAAATAAATCACAGTGTGCTTGGGCTTCCAGGATGGTCTCGAGGTACGCACACTTACTTCTGAGCTGGTTAGCCAGCGTTTGAATCTTGGCCCAGCTATAAACTGTCATCCTGATGTTTTACAAGCAGGGCGATTCACCAATGTGTGTGTCATCTCTTTGACGGATGTTAAATTATGAGGCATAAATTGGTGTACGTCAGAGACAGCACAATGTCCTTTGTGAAGGGTAGGCGACCTATCACTGGCATTCAAACCAAAATCCTGCTCTAACCTTCAGACGGCACTGCATTATATTAGTGGCACAGCTCCATGCTTCCAGCAATGATGCAGCCAGCACCCACAGGCTGCTCACAAAATGGATGAATGAACGGCATGCTTTAACATCTAATGATAATGACAAAGAAAAGACAATCAAAGTGCTTTTAAAATAATTTAGATGCAATTCATAATTTAATATATCATCCTTGTGCGATTGCAAATGACAAACAAGATGGACCATTTAACAAGCAGACATAATCTGCTCAACAGAAACCTTCCTCCTTCAATACATCTCTGACACCTTAGTGCCTCTCCCTTGCCCTGGTGGCGGAGTTGCTCTCTTCATCAAATATCTATTCCTCACTAACCATGCACTGCCCTCTCTCGGCATACTGGGAACCAGATCACAGACATAGTAGGGGGGACAAGGCCTGAGAAGAGACGGTAAAAGACAGAAAGACCACCGGCGTGCCTGCTGTGAGAAAGTGAGAGACCTAAACACTTCGCTTCATTGCAGGAGATAACATTGATCTTAAATGCCTTGGTTTCCACAGTGTCAAACCGAGAAAGGTGACAGGCGGAAACACCAGCACAGAGGGAGAGCAGAACTCCATCAGGCTGCAGATGAAAGCTTTGTATGTGGTCAGGAGCTGAGGTGTGCCAAGGAAGAATTGCATGACAGAGGATTCCCAATTGGCGACTGGTTTTGGAGGCCATCTTGGAATGTGGCTTTCCCAAGAAAGATCACGGTAGATAGTGAGACCCAGAAGCTTGAATGAGAGACTTCTTCAAGAGGATTGTTGAGAAAGTAGATGGGGGGGGGGAGGGGGAGAAGAGAAACATAGTGAGAGTGTGAGATTTGTCAAGATTGAAAGACAGTTTCCACGTGTTGGACCAGTTTGTGATTTTACCCAGATCTGCAGAGAGCGAAGAAGCTGCTGCTTGCTGGTTCGAGGGTGACAGATGGTACGGCAGAGGGTGGAGTTATCAGCAAAGAGACAGAGGATTTTTAGATAGTCAAAGAGATCATTGATGAAAACCAGAAAAAGAACAGGGCCCAGAACAGGGATGAGAGAATTCATTAAGGCCACACTTTGGCTGCCACAGGAGAGGAAGTCTATGAGCTATGAGTGGAGATTGCCTTGGATACCATAGGAAGTGAGTTTGGTGAGCGGGGCAGGTGCCAGACTATATTGAACGCACGCAATATGTCTCGGGCGATGGCTCTGATCTCATGTCTGGCATTGAGGACCTCCATCCATAGATGGGAAAGCAGGAGCAAGCAAGTCCAGGTAGAGTGACCTGGTCTGAATCCTAATTGATGATCGGAATTCAGGCCATTGGAGAAGAGGAAGGATTTAATTTGGGAAGCGATGATAGATTCCATAACCTTGCTGATGATTCGCGAGAAGGCTGATTGGTCAATAGTTGCAGGGATCTCTTTGCACCCTGTTTTTTTATGCAGAGTGATAATGTTTGCTAATTTCCAAGGAGATGGCAGATGACCTTGAGCAAATGAGAGGGGAATAGAACAGAGAGAGGGTGAGCAAGAGCAGCAGTGCAGGTTTTTAGCACACTTGGGCTGATGCTGTCTGAACCAGTTGCAGAATCAGAGTCGACGTTTGACAGCAAAATCTCCACTTTGTCAGTAAAAAAGGACACAGAGTCCAGGAACAGTGGGTAAGACTTGGTAAGATGGGTACAGAAAGCGATGGGTTTCCGACACAAGATTTAGAAGCAGACATGGAGTTCAGGGAATTTGGTCAAAATCAGATCCAGAATAGATGGTGTACCGTTGGTTGAGATCCGGGTCGGGAAGTTGACCGATTGAGTCAGTCCCAATGAGTCGCAGAAGTCCTTTGCTGAAGTGCTATGGCAGGTGAGAGATGTACCCACACCCAGCCAACTGGCATGATGACAATTGAAGTCACCACTTATGAGGAAGAGAGTTTGGATGAGTGGATAGAAGTAGGTCCATGTTTTCGGATAGTGAGGTTAAATGGAGTCATCACTGTTTGGTGGACGGTACAACACACATATAAATATGAGGTGGGAGTGGAGGGGAAGCTGTAGCCAGAGGTATTCCTGGGGGTGTGGAGT
>CM068966.1:74844487-74859818 GCA_035128595.1 Eptatretus atami | reverse complement strand
CACACACACACACCACTCTACTCTGAAGGCGAGATTGAGGCTACCAGCATTTGGTGAAGATCTGAATCTGGATCCGGATCCAAGAATTATTTAATTTTTAAAGTGATTCTTCACCATTGAGAGATAGGGCCAAAAACGATATGTAGCGTGATATTTCAAAAAGTTTTTCATGGATTATGACAAAACTAGGTGGATGAGTTGGTTAGGTGACAAGAACAATCCGATTAGATTTTGGTTAAGGACCGGATCCAGATCCGGACTTTTAGTGGGATACAAAACGTTATCTGTTCAGCCTGGTTGAGTGCTGCTCTACCGAGTGCCGTTCCAGTTAACCCTGTGGGGATATATGTCACCTGTTATTACACCATATTATTTTTCAAGGAATTTAGAAATTGACAGGATTGACTTTTAACATCAATAACGTCTGTGACCCTTGAAATTGAGGCAGCTCAAGCACGCATCTTTTTCAATCTGTATTATGATAGTATCTCTGTATGAAAACCTTACAAAATCGAAAACTACTTTACCGATTTACATACATGCTCTGCCTTTTATGCACTCATAAACCGAAGAACAAGATAATTTGAAATGTGGTGGTTGTACTCTTGCTGTACATGCGAACGTTCCACTAAGTTTGGATGCCCACCTCCTAATTAGGTTTTTACTTTTTCTGTGAAAGTGTGGAACTATCATAAGAAGTGAGTGAATTATCATACTGGTGAATGCACTCCTGCACCGCTGGTCAGAACAACTTGAAAACTGGACGTTTTCACTAAAAACAACGAGAGAGTTCATAGAACACAATACCCTGGGCAGTGTCACACAAAAATAAAAATAGGGGCAATGCCCCTGGGCTTACCTGGTAGAACCATGAAACCACTGGTAGGCACGGATGACCCACAAAATATGCAAAGGAGAAAAAAGTAAGTTTCTATTTTGGGGGGAAAAACCCCTGATTTTTTTAATGCAGTGAACAAACTTTAGTAAATCACGAGTGATGAAGGTTGTTGTCAAGTTTCATTGAAATAGTGTGTGTAGTTTTGGAGAAGAAAGCACATACCTATTTTGGGGGACAACCCCTCCATAGAAGCCCTTAGACCCCGCTTTTTGTAATGGCATGAACAAACTATGGTACATCATGGGTGATGAAGTTTGTGCTCAAGTTTCATAGAAATAGTACATGTCGTTTTAGAAGTTGCAAGTGTTTCGTGCCATTGGACTTTCATGTTTTTCTCTGCAACCGCTTGTCGGATTGGGACGAAATTTTCACCATTGGTGTGACTACTCATGTAGAATGTTTTAATGATAATCCTGACGTCATAGGTCACGTGGTGCGGTAGCCATGTTTGAAATACAGTAAAACTTTGGACCTCTATCTCTGAAACCGCAGCAAGGAAAAAATTGAAACCTGGCACATCGGAAGTACTGCTCATGGGGAATATGATTTTTTTGATGATGTCATAGGTGCCTTTGTTATGACATCATAATTGCATATGTGGAACGCCACATCCGATCAGTATGAAAATTTTTGAAGGCCATCTTGGGATAAAATAGTCCGCATACAAAAATTGATGACGTCATCCATCACATGATTTGGCAGCTTTATTGTTTTATTGTTGTTTTTTTTTAAACTTGTAAAATCTTCTCTGAAGTGGCTGAAGAGATGCGGCAAAACTTTACACGTATGACAGCCTATCCATGTGGAACAAAAGGTTCACATATGACATCATAGGTCACGTGGTTTGGCAGCCATATTGGATTCACCCTAAAACCCATAAAAATCTTCTTCTCCATAACTGCTGGATAAATCGAGGGGAAACTTCATACAAATGTTCCCAAAGCCATGTGTGCACAAGTTTGTTCAGGAATAGTTGATCAGTCACATGGATTGGCAGCCATATTGGAGTGAAGAAAAATATTAAATCATCTTTTCCCTGGATCCGCTCAATCAATCGATGTGAAACTTCACATTTATGATCTCGCAGTGATACGGAATAAATGTTTCAAATTTCAACTTGATCGGATGCATGGTCCGGTATCCAGAATTATTTAATTTTTTGAGATGGATTCATTTTTAATTTTAATTTTATTTAATTTAATTTTTTGAATAAGGCTCACTTGGCTGTGACTGGATGGGTTTGAGGGTAGAGTAGTAGCAGCTGAAATGCAAATCCTATCTAGGTTCCTCCTGATGACTTCATCTTTACTTTTTGCTTGTTCGGGTTCCTTCTGAAGACTCCGATGCAGGACTGTACCTCTTTGGTCTTCCATTTGATTTGAATTTAAATTATTGTAATCCCATTCTAAATTCAATTGAATAATGAATAATAATAAAAAAAACGTCATGGGTCAGGATCAAGTGTCCGATCAAAGCGGGACATCTTCGCACCCGGTCATCACTGCCAGCAGTTATAAAGTGGCAGTTCTAATTATGTCTCTCATTAATTATGTAACACACCAGTACACAAACGCCACATAAAATACACCACACAAAAAGCAGTCCTGGCAAGGGTCTGCAATCTGTGATTGCTCTTTTTCCTGTTTCATTTGTAAGCATTTTTAATGAAACTACAATCATGTGCATTCATGTTCGTAAAATTTTCCCTTATGAATCACGAACCACAGAGAACGTATCCCCCTTTTTCACATTGAAACAATGCCCTTACATTCGCGGCATTTTTTCAGGAACGTATCCCCCGTGAATAGTGGGGTCCGACAGTACTCAATTTTTATTCTTGTGCTTGGAGGATATTATAATTGAAATCATAAGTCAATTGAAATAATTTGATCATGATTCATTTCAAAACCAATTGCAAAATTAGATTTTTAGTGATTAATTATTCCTGTGATTATAAATTAATTCTGAAAATATTGGTTTTCCCTTTCTTTTCCCTTTAAAGCAAAGATCACAACCGAGTTTAAAGACTGGAGCCATTAATTATCAAGAGAACTGCAGAGATTCATGTTAAATCTGGAATACATGCCAAGTAGTGTCACTGCCTCCTGCAATATCTGCAAGTCTGGAAAGTCTATTGATGCTTAAGTGTGCAGAAGGCTTGAGAAGGAGATAGAGAAGTGGTGAGATGTACTACCATGCCAGTTTTGGCCTTTTAAGGGTGCTCACTAGCACCTAAGATGCCTTCCACAGAGAGGACATCGGTGTACCTTTCCATCCTTCACTTTCTATGCACAGTCAACCCAGTACTTTCTGAGCACCTTCATAATGACTCAAAGATAAAGTACCTCAGCAAAACTACAATGGAGAAGCATGTAAAGATATTTGTAGACATGACCTGTCGAAGAATAAAGACAGCATGAGGTCAAAATAATTCACAATTATTGCTGACACAATATCAGACTTAAGCCATAAAGACAAAATGACAATTCTTATTACCTCCACCACCGAAGGTGAAGGAGATTATGTTTTCACCGCTGTCTGTATGATTGTGTTCAGGATATCTCAAAAAGTTGTGGACGGATCCGGATTAAATTTAGTGGGCAGGTTGGGTGTGGGAGAAGGAAGAATTGAATCAATTTTGGTGATGATCCGAATCCGCTTCTGATAATTTTTAAAGTGATTCTTCACCGTTGAGAGATCGGGCTAAACTGATACATATCCCGATATCTCAAAAAGTTGTGCACGGATTCAGATGAAATTTGTGGAACAGGTTGGGTGTGTGACAAGGACAAATTGATTCGATTTTCGTGACGATCCAAATCCAGATCTGGATACGCGAATTATTTAATTTTTATTTCAAAGTGATTCTTCACCATTGAGAGATAGGGCCAAAAACGATATATAGCATGATATTTCATTCAAAATGTATTGGGCCCAATATGTTCTCATGGATCACGTTTTACAGGGTGTAGGTATGCACTCCACTGAGTGCCCTTCTGGTTCACTTTGTGAAAGTTGACAAAAAAAACACAAAGTGAAACAAATTTGTGTACGTTTCACTGGCTACAACAGAAAGTCATGGATGGTGATGCAGCTAGAATCTGTGACTTGATCTGCTAGAATCAATGACAGCCAGACCTAAGATGTATTTATAAGCGGGAAGGATGGAGGTGTCCAAGCAATAATGAAAGATCATATGGCTCGTGGTGGGCATCTGTGTGTTACTGATATCCACTAACCTCCTCATAAACTTGATTTAATATTAGTCCATGCTGCTGAATCAAAAATGAAAAGAGAATCCAGCAACCGCTTCTTGTTCTTCAACACCAACTGAGATGTGGCAATTTTGTGACCTCATTCAGGCCATCTACAATTATTTCAGCTCTTCCTTCCACTGCTAAGACTTTCAATCAGAATAGGCTAACCAGCAGGAGGTACATTACCTTCTCTTGACCCGTCTTCATATCAATGCTCCGGATCATACACTGGTGCTGCAATGGAGTGGCACTCCGCTTCGTCATAAATCCATTCGCATCACCTTTAAAACAGCATATCAAACTCATAAAATATCCACATCAACCCAGCTCTACCCATTCGCAGAGACTGGACTGTCACCGTATTTGTCACTGAAGTGACCAGTCATGTGTAGCTCGATGGATATCGTTGTGCTCGTGAAGCACGTGTGGATACACATAGATTAAATTATGACCTTTATCACTCCACATCAAATGTCTGCATCAAATTGAGGAACCATTCACATTGCTATTCCTCCATTTCTCCACTGATACATTGTTGAAGCGGAGCAGAGAGCGGCTTAAATTACTCCGTCATAAACTACTCTGTACTGTAGTTCTAAGTGTCTTCACATCAAAAGCCACTTCGGTGCTGATACGGGCATGTACGTCAACGTGAAGAGGGGTTAAGAGAAGCAAATTATAATCCCCCAACCCCCAATTCAAAGGAAGGGGTTACCCAATCCCATTCACCGATCCTGAAATTACTCTCCATTACAAGATGGTTTGCCAAGAGGCAAGCAGTATCAGTGCTGCTGAGTAATTTTGGCAATGTAATCGACAGTTTAGCTGATATATTAGAGAAGAGGCACTTGCTAGATGAGGTGACTAAATAAATTAATTCCACAAAATAACATGAACTGGCACTTTATGTTCTCTCTCCTCTGATGGAATGATGCCATGCTTATTATGGATTGCACAAACAGCTTGCTGCAAGCCAAGAGGAACGATTTGTTTATTGTCCTTGACCAATTCAAGAAGGCAGCTCCAGATTTGGAGGCAATGAGGAATAATGACAAATTCGAGGCATACATAGAAAAAGCTACACATCTCTGGGTGTACCAAGATTTGGAGGAAGAGGAGGCTGATTTCAAGATCAATCGGGTCAGGCGAGTGAACCGTCAGCCAGGTGAGCTCAACAGTTCAGGCTGAGGACAAGTCCCAACCAACAACTATTTAACACTGCAAAGTAAATGGGTATTTCAATAGACAGGATAGCAGGTGAAATCAAAGCTCGAGCTGGAGGGTAGATACAAGAAGTTTGCAAAGATTTTTGCATCCGGACTGGATATCACAACTGTCTTCTTAAGAAATTGAACAAGTGTGTGTCTTCTTTAAGGAGCAATTTCCGAATTAATTTTTAAGTGAACTTGTGGCAGAACTGAAATCACAATTCTGGACACTCGACTTTTCTTCAAACACAGAGTTGAAACAAAAGTCGTTCTTGAATATCTTCAGTATCCAACAAAACAAGAGCTCGATTGAATCATCTGCGCAGTACAAAATTCTCGTCTGACTTTTCTTGACACTGTCTATTGGCATTGCGAGTGCACAGCGATATTTCAGTGTGCTAAGGTAAGATTATTGGTTTCAGTATGTGTAGTTGTGATTGAACACACCACAGGGGTGGATCCAGGATTTTAGTTTTTTTTGGGGGGGGGGGGGTAAAAATTTACATTGTATTGAAAAATATAATTTTTTCCACGAAGAGCAGGGGTAACATTTTTTGTAGACATTTTTTTTTGGTGTTTACTTACCTTGCACACAAGTCTGACAACACAAAGAAAGTCAAATAAGGATGTTTTCTTATAATTGGCTCAGTGGATAATATAAATTGATTTTAATAAGTTATTATTTGGCGAAAAAAGTTTTTTGCCAAGTATGTTGGTCTGTCACATTTGTGTGTCTGTCTGTATCTGTTTGTCACACGATTTTTAGCCAGTTTTCAAGCAATTGTTCTGAAATTTTTTGTTTATGTAGTTGACTGGCCAAGGACAGCAAGGCTTAATTTTGGTGAAGATCCCAATCCGGATCTGGATCTGAGAATTTTTTAAGTGATTCTTCACCATTGAGAGATGTGGCTAAAAACGATATTGCATGATATCTCAAAAAGTTGTTGACGGATTCGGATTAAACTTGGTGGACAGGTTGGGTTTGTGACAACGACAAATTGATTCGATTTTTGTGAAGATCCGAATTCGGATCCGTATCCGAGAATTTTTAAACTGAGTCTTCACCATTGAAAGACAGGGCCAAAAATTATATGTAGCACAATAGCTCAAAAGGTTATGCATGGATTTTACAGAAACTTTGTGGGCCGGTTTGGAGTGTGACAAGGATGAATCGATTCAACATTGGTGAAGATTCGAATCCTGATCCGGATACGATAATTTTTCAAGTGATTATTCACCACTGAGAGATGGGGCCAAAAACTTTGTGTCGCTTGAAATTTCAAAAAGTTGTGTAAGAGTTATGACAAAACTAGGTGGATGAGTTGGTTAGGTGACAAGAACAAGCCAATTTGATTTTGGTGAATGTCCAGATTGAGATCCGACCTATCAGTGGCATTCAAAATGTAAACTATTCAGCCTGGCGGAGGTATGTTCTCTACAGTGCCAGTTTCCGTTTCGCCAAGTGTCATTTTGTGAGTCATTTTTAGCTCGCTGTTCGAAGAACAGAGAGCTATAGCGATACCCCCGGCGTGAGCGTGAGCGTGAGCGTCAGTGTCAGTGTCAGTGTGAAAATGATAAAGTTTTTGGTGCAAATTATTTAGAAGCTTGCCATTCATTTAATATGTGTACTAGGATGCTGATATTTGGCATGGAGGTTCCTTTGGGGTATATTATTGATGTAGTGAAGTTGAAAATTAAAAAATAATTTCAAATTTTAAAAAATTTTGACCTGTTTTGAACTTAACTTTTTTGTAGCACATAAACGTTAAAGTTTTTGGTGCAAGTTAATTAGAAGCTTGCCATTCATTTAGTATGTGTACTAGGATGCTGATATTTGGCATGGAGGTTCCTTTGGGGTATATATTGATGTAGTGAAGTTGAAATTAAAAAATAATTTCAAAATTTTAAAATTTTTGACCTGTTTTGAACTTAACTTTTTTGTAGCACATCAACGTTAAAGTTTTTTCTTTTCTAATGTTTTTATCTACCACACTATTTTTTACTGATTACAATATACAAATACATATATATTGCTTTAAAATTATTTGGATCAGACTTCACAGCAATGCTTTATAAAAATATTATTAGACTAGTCTTTTTAAAACGATAAATGTATAAACAGGCGAGCATTGGGTGGCTTTGACACCAACTCTCTGGTTCATTTAACTGTTTATTATTTCAGACTCTTTACGATTCATGTGCAGATTTTGATTCATTTCGAATAAAAATAAATAATTAGACGTTTATAGGATATGATAAGTACTCGGGATCTCTTGTGTACTTCTTGATACATCTTCAATGGATAAATTACATTATAACACACAGTGTGCTTTCTTTCTTCAAAGGATAGTTCACAATGATGAAGCATAAAAGGACCAAACCAACTAAACATAATATTCCCAACAACACTAAATCACTTGTAATCATCATTACTGAATCCCAACACACTGACGAGGCTCCATCAGTTAGTGGAGTTACAAAATCATATCGGAACAGTTTAACTCTTTCTTACCTACTTTCTGCATGAACATCATGGTTCTTTAATTCTGTCTTTTTTTTTTTTTTAAAGAAAAGAACTGTGAATACTGCTTTGAATTTTCGCCCTTTTTGAAGAACTATATCGTTCCTTGTTATTGTTGTGTTTGATCAATTGGGAAATTAAAATGACAATAACAGAAACTATACCGAAAATACCTAATGATATGATGATACCCATATTTTTGAACAATATTTAGTAACTAACAAACCCTGATTTTTGGCACAATGTATAAGTACACTTCAAAAAGGTAAGCATAATTAAACACAAAGCATTTTATATTAAATGCAATCATTGCAGATTTTACGTTTTGAATTTTTGAAACGCTATCCAATATTAGGTAGGCTTACCGAACATATTAATATACATTTAGTCTTTACAGTGGAAATTGTTAGTAAAATTCACTGCACGAGACAGTTTCCATTCCCACATTCTGAGGTCGCATCTTCGTTTATATACACCTCATTACATGTGAAAAACATATGGGCAATACTCGTGGGCGCTCACCTGGTCGTGTCTGGATAAGATAACCAGGGAACCACTGGTATGCATGGATGATCCACAAAATATGTAACGGAGAAGAAAGTAAATACCTATGTATTTTTTTTTTAATGCCATAAACAAACTTTGGTACATTACGGGTGATGAACGTTGTGGTTAAGTTTCATCGAAATCATATGTGTCGTTTCAGAAAAGAAGTTGAAAGTATTTGTGGACGGACTGAAGACACATCATCCCATAAGCTGCCATAAGTTGGCCAACTTTAGAATGTCAATCTTTGAAATGAGAATTTGATGAACAAGTTGTGCATTTCACTACAGATGGAATGACCTATCCAATTGAAGAACAGGTACGACGAACAGAAATAGATGCACAGACACACACGCACTTACACAAGGAACAAACATTAACACATACAGTATGTTTGCTGCACATTTTCTTCTTCTTTTGTTTCCTTTCTTTCTATAGTTTTGTTTGAATTGAATTAGGCATTCAGAGCGGTCACGTTTATGGGGAAAGTTGTTTCAAATCTGCAACACGCAAGGTCAATGTAATTGCCGAATTTTGAATATACTAATTCATTGAAATAAACTTTTGCAGCAATGTAAATGTAAGCCAAAAGTTAATTAAGAAGTTAAATATATGGTTTCCTATACTTAATTAACAACTTAAATCTGCCCATTCGCCTTTGAACTGCCTAAATAGGCTGGGTTAGAATCTCAACCCAGCTATAAACCACCATGCTGGTGGTTTTGCATGCAGGGCGACACATCAATGTGTGCCATCTGTGTTCTTCGCCGCAAAGAGTTGGCGAGCTATCGACAGCACCTTGAATTCCTGCCCTGACCAGTGATGACCACTGGGAAGGCAAAGGCAAACCATCCTACTTGTCGTGAGGCTACTTTGGCAGCAGTGAACCTGCCTTCTGACAGAGCTCTATGGCTCAGCTTGCAGATGGTTAGGTCTGTTTGAAACAACTATTGTTTTGGAGTGCAGAGTAAGTTGAAATAAATCTCAATGAAGTCTCTTTCCTGCTCCCTGAATTTTTTTTATTTTAATTTTAAAAACAGCAATTTATTGTCAAGCATTACAATTGCCTTAATATGATTCAATGAAAGCCAAATTTTGCGACAAAGAAATCAACATTCTGAAGAAGACAATTTCCCCTCTGTTTGGCATCACCATGCTCTGCGATTATTATAATAGAAAACAAAACTCGTGCCCTCTTTCCTTTGCGCGCCGCATTCCGTGAAAAAACAACTTTAATCAAAAGCAGCAAGATTCGATCTTAGCAATATTTACATTATTATGCAAGTTTTGAGACTTTTCATGCATTGTAATTTCATAGCTAATCTTCACATCCAACATGCACTGCTGCCCTTCATATCAGTAATCAGCCCAAACGACCGAAATATGCAGCTAAAGCTTGAATCGCATCCATAAGTTTGGAGCAATGTACGCTCAATGGCAGCTTCGTTTTGGCAATGAGCGGTATTAAACATTTGATCATTCTCGATGCAAGTTTTGCTGGATAAGCTCGACCAAAAATTTTTTTTTAAACCCTTGCATTCTGCAGCTAGATACAGCGTTTTCCACTACCTCGGGCTCTTTCTTTTTTCTATGAGCAAACATTTCATACGTCCGGAACATTATGGTCGGGTTACACATTACAAAACAAAAATACATGAATGTATGTGGATAGCAAGGGAAATTGCCTCCTCAGCTCAAGGCCCACACTTTCTGAATTATATTGCGGCAAACTGTAGCCTTTAAAAACCTTGAGGCAATCTTAACCAGCAATATTTGCCGTCGTGATGTCTTCATAAATTAGAGAGTAACAAAGAAAGAATGAATGTAGTTAGGAATATGGATCATGGTCAAAATGTGCAGCAAAACACTTGTAAAAACTTCCAATAGCATTTATATCTTAACTCGTGAGAAATTATAGGAAATTTTTCATAAGGAAACCACATGCACAACACACTAGGAAACTATTGTGCAACGTTGAGCAAGATGCCTGAAGAAAGAAAATATATAAAAATATAAACAGTGTTGTGGTTATGTTATGGCTCCTAGGGGCTAAATAATGCATCTCGAGTATAATATAACGACAGCTATTCCTTAATTATTTGTTTATTAAGCAGATTGTAATACATGTGAATAGAAATGCATTCTGTATGTATTAGATCGATCTTCTTTCCTACCCGTGGCATTTCTTTTCTATAAAGCTATTTACTCGCAACTTTTTTCCTTCCTGAACCAGTTCGAACCGGCTGATTTACAGGCATAGTTCCCTCGTACTCGCTGTCTCTCCACAATCTGGTTAAAACCGGCAAATCACCACCATGTCACGATGGGACAGAGTTTCAGATCAAGAACAGTTCATGCCCCATAGAGCAGGACCAATCAATTAGAGAGGTCCACAAGACTCACCACATGTGGCTAATCATGCTAGAGTAGGTAACCGCATGCACCCTTTGGGCAATCAGCCAATGTGATCAGGGAAATATGCAAATTTTCAGATCGAGAGTGAAAAACGGGCAGATTTACATGCGGGAACAAAGCCCATGATTATGGACTTTGGAGCTCGTCTGGTCTCAACTCGTCTCACCAGTCTTATCTGGGTGCTCATCTGGGTGCTTGTCTGAAGAAGAAGAAGCTGTCTTTGTCGATTGTCGGGATTGTCGTCGAATGTTGGATCCATCAACTCCACCTGCCGTTGCCCTGTTTTGCTTGGGTCACCCTGCCCAATCTGCCTCTGCCGTCTGCTGGAGACATCGTTCTGATCGACATCTCCTCGCGACCTTTGCGCCAAGTCATGCTGCACAGGATGAACTGTGCTCCCAAGAGAGGAGAGCGGGAGGCAATCCAACCATTCATGAGCCGAGGGTTGTCAAAGTACAGCTATCCAAAGGAGCCGCACCAGCTCCTCAGAGCAATCGCAGAGATTAGGTGGGGTCCAACTCATTCACCACAATTATTTTTCTTTCTCTCCTTTCCTTGTTGGATGGATGTAGGCCCTATCTTAGAGTGTTCAGTTGATTGCATATATCCGATCATCTGAGGGCACGAGCGCACGTGTCGGGGTAACTTGGGCAATTATTGTTTTCTTGCATATATACCATATGTGCATTTGTTACTCAATAATATATAAAATCGACGTTGTCTCCCAACTCATTCTGCTCATGTCACAACGGTGGCATATGGCGACTAAGGAGATCCGGTTGATGTTGAGATTGTTGCGTAGTAAGATCATGGTCACAATACTTGGTTCCGCTCGGCCAAATAATAATATATGTCACGTGACTGCTTACTGGCATGATACTTGCTCATACCAGGAACAATGGAACATGGCTGTATGGTAACATGGCTCTGGATATGGGATCTGGCATGAAGTTCTGTGGACAACTGGCTGTCCTGGTCACTTAGCTCATCGCCAAAACCGTCTGGAGTTATACGAACATGGTGACAGTAACAATATTAAACACATGCACATATTAGTAGAGTTCCCACAATAGGGTCCTGTGACCGTTTTTCCGGGACCAAGGTTTGAAGGTTGATTTTAGGTCAATTTGAGGGTGCTGATTAAAATGAGCTGGGTGAACCTCGTGAAAATGTGGGCTAACTCGGCCAGATGCGAAAATTCAAAATGGCCGCCATGCTACTTCCAGTATATCAAAAATTGCATATCTTTGGTTCTACATGTCCGATTTTTATGATTTTTGGGTCAAAATATACGTTTTGAAGGTCAAGGATGTCATATATTACCATTCCAGATTGTTATATTTAAGGGTTAAGTCACAAAATATGAAATATAACTTTTCGGGGGCCAAATCCAAGGTTGTCGTCGAGTAACATCTGGAAAATAGTAAAAAATCAATTTTCTTCTCATAATATTATTGGCAGTGAATTCTTTCATGCAAGTAAATGTTTGTTTATATGTGGGAGTGCACACAAATTGAGACAAGAAGAGAAGGACGCAATCATTGTCTTTATTTTCAGAACATGATGTGTACATAATATCAATTTCTCAACTTTTACACTGTTCAGGTAGGTTATACCATTCTTTTGTATGTCCCTCCTGTACTTTATCTAGAACAGTAATATGATGAAAGAATATCAACATTCCTTCATTTTGTCTGTAGAGCAACAGTGTTTCAATGGAAAAATGAAATAAAACATGAATTATCTGAATTCCCGGCAATTGACGCTTTCCCGGTAAGTATTCTTGTAATTTGCATTGACCAAAGTTTGATGTACTGTCCAAACTGTCTTTTATCTAAGACAGTCATAATAAAATAATATTAACATCTCTTATATTTTGACTGTGGCAATGTTTTTACAGTTGTAAATTAAATGAAATGAAATCTCCATTGAAACACATACATGTAATCCTTCAGTCACTATCTGAGTCGCTGGCTCCAGAGTCACAAACTTCATCATTACTTTCAGCCTCATCATCGTGCAAAAATGTCTGTTCTTGTCAACCAAGTCATGTAAACTTCATGGGAGTGCATCATGGGTATACCTCACTGACACACATCTACCGTCTTTCATTGTCCATCCATGGTTGGTGGGATTTGGGGTGCATCCGGCTTGTCATAGTTTAGTTGAATGTAAACTTGGTAGTTAACTCGCGTCACATGCAGATTGTGAGAATCTGGATCTTGTGGGATGCGGGACGTGGACTTGTTTTCATCTGACCCCACTTCCGTGCTCTGGCTTCACCTAACGTTTTACTGATTGTGTCATTATAGATGTGTCTAATAGTGAATGTGGCCATTTGCTGAAGCACCTCTTTTGTCACTGGAAGTGTTTTGCCAACATCTTTCAAAAGATTGCGTGCCTCCTGAGTTCCTGTTCCTTTTTCATAAACTGTGTTTTTCCCATGTCCATAGAAGCCAGATGTTGTATCAGATCCACTATGGCTGTGTAATGGGATTAATATTTCAGCTACATCATCAGAGCAAAGGTCTCTGCAGCTGATGATTTTTTCTTTCCGTTTGATAGCAAGGGTGCCCTCCAGTTGATGTGCAACATATATGCAGAAAGAATCACTACATCTGTGTCCTCGGCATCAATCACGACTGTCTCCATTTTTCCTGCTTTTCGGATTTGCGAATAGATAAGAACAGCATTGTGTCCGCCTCAATGTGACTACATTCAAATTCTTCCATCCTTTCTCCGGAGGAGATGTTCCAACAATTTTGCCTGATGGAGTACACAAAGTCAATTTCTCTATGATTCTTTACAAGCTTGGTGAACTCATCCTTTAGAAACTTTTGCAGCCTTGTTTTGTTTCCCTGATTGCTGAACAGCACCTGAAGTTCTTTGTGGCAGGAAACCTATCTGATGTTTTCATGTACACATTTCTGGACCCATCTCTATATGCTGTCGTGGATTTACGACGCTCATGCTCACTGTCTTTGATGATTTTCCACACTGAGCATAGGCATACAAGCCAGATTGTTTTTGTAAATGATGCCTATGGTGTGGAAAATTCCATCAAAGACAGTGAGCATGAGCGTCGTAAATCCACGACAGCATATAGAGATGGGTCCAGAAATGTGTACATGAAAACATCAGATAGGTTTCCTGCCACAAAGAACTTCCAGGTGCTGTTCAGCAATCAGGGAAACAAACAAAGGCTGCAAAAGTTTCTAAAGGATGAGTTCACCAAGCTTGTAAAGAATCATAGAGAAATTGACTTTGTGTACTCCATCAGGCAAAATTGTTGGAACATCTCCTCCGGAGAAAGGATGGAAGAATTTGAATGTATCACATTGAGGCGGACACAATGCTGTTCTTCATCTATTCGCAAATCCGAAAAGCAGGAAAAATGGAGACAGTCGTGATTGATGCCGAGGACACAGATGTAGTGATTTCTTTCTGCATATATGTTGCACATCAACTGGAGGGCACCCTTGCTATCAAACGGAAAGAAAAAATCATCAGCTGCAGAGACCTTTGCTCTGATGATGTAGCTGAAATATTAATCCCATTACACAGCCATAGTGGATCTGATACAACATCTGGCTTCTATGGACATGGGAAAAACACAGTTTATGAAAAAGGAACAGGAACTCAGGAGGCACGCAATCTTTTGAAAGATGTTGGCAAAACACTTCCAGTGACAAAAGAGGTGCTTCAGCAAATGGCCACATTCACTATTAGACACATCTATAATGACACAATCAGTAAAACGTTAGGTGAAGCCAGAGCACGGAAGTGGGGTCAGATGAAAAACAAGTCCACGTCCCGCATCCCACCAGATCCAGATTCTCACAATCTGCATGTGACGCGAGTTAACTACCAAGTTTACATTCAACTAAACTATGACAAGCCGGATGCACCCCCAAATCCCACCAACCATGGATGGACAATGAAAGACGGTAGATGTGTGTCAGTGAGGTATACCCATGATGCACTCCCATGAAGTTTACATGACTTGGTTGAACAAGAACAGACATTGTTGCACGATGATGAGGCTGAAAGTAATGATGAAGTTTGTGACTCTGGAGCCAGCGACTCAGATAGTGACTGAAGGATTACATGTATGTGTTTCAATGGAGATTTCATTTCATTTAATTTACAACTGTAAAAACATTGCCACAGTCAAAATATAAGAGATGTTAATATTATTTTATTATGACTGTCTTAGATAAAAGACAGTTTGGACAGTACATCAAACTTTGGTCAATGCAAATTACAAGAATACTTACCGGGAAAGCGTCAATTGCCGGGAATTCAGATAATTCATGTTTTATTTCATTTTCCATTGAAACACTGTTGCTCTACAGACAAAATGAAGGAATGTTGATATTCTTTCATCATATTACTGTTCTAGATAAAGTACAGGAGGGACATACAAAAGAATGGTATAACCTACCTGAACAGTGTAAAAGTTGAGAAATTGATAATCTCTCTCTTT
>CM068966.1:74797880-74811594 GCA_035128595.1 Eptatretus atami | reverse complement strand
CGCCCCCGGCATGTCTGTCTAGCGCCGGCAATTTTATTTAAGTCGTCCGTATGAGTGAGTTGTTTAGTTAGTTACTCAGCCCTCAGGTTATTTATTTTGGGGACACGAATACCATGAATGTCGCACTCAGGGATCCGTAGGTAAAACGTACTAGGGGAGAACTACACATGGATGGCACACGATAATTTGACGACTCGGACGAGTCTGTAAAAAGGGAGGGGTGTGTTACGGCTGTGGAAATTCGCAAACATCATAAAGGTCCCATAGGTGAGGTATTTCTGAAGTACATGTGTAGTTAGCTCCAAACCCGTTGTATAGAGGGAATTAATGTGATTCATTCGGGCTGCGATACTTTGAGTTAGGCGTTTTCTGTTCTGCTTTATTTCGAACCAACCACACTTCAACGTCAACAACGCAACAACAACAACAACGCTAACCACGCCACCACTCTAACAACGCCAGCACCGCCACCCTCACAACCACGCCACCATCTCAACCACGCTACCCACAGCAACGAACGCCATCCTCAGCGGTCTACGTACGACGGTTTGCGCGTTGAAAGGCCGTCGAACGGCTTCGCCTCGTCCCCCACAAGCCGCAGGTGGGAGGGAACGAGAGGGAACGCCCCCCTTCTGGAAGCGCCTCGAAGGAAGGTGGAGCCGAGAACGGGGCGTGGCGCCGGCGTATAAGAGGCGGAGGCGGCTGAGGCTTCTCTCTCTCTCGTCGTCGATGCTTCTGTCTCTCTCTTCTTCGTCGATCCTTCTGCTTGGAGGTTCTTTCTGCTCTGCTGGCTTCTCTGTTCGGCGCTCGCTCGTCCTGCTGCTCCGGGTTCGGCGTGTGCTCTCTCCCTGTCGGTCGGTGCTCGCGTCCAAGGCGTCGAGAGGCCGGTACGGGCAGGCGCGCCGGAGAGGCCTTGCCGGCCGCGCTCGAGGGGAGTCACGACCGCGGGACGGCGCCAAGGACAGCACCTAAGGGAAGTCGCGACTTCCATTTCTTTTGGGGTTTTTGTTGAACGTGTGTGTGTGCGGTTGCCAAAGTCCGTGAAGTAGAATTGTGTAAGTGGTCCGCTGTGTCGCGTATTCGGTTGTAGCTCTGCGTCTTTTGTTTCTGTTTGATATATGTGCAATTGCTTATTGTGACTGTAAATACATGCTGTTTGCTTTACGTGTGCTTTGTGTCGTCTGTGTAAATAAATGCGTCCTTTTGAATTCTTCCCCGTGTCGCTGCGTCCTTCCTTCGTTGGGTCTCCATCTTGTTTCACGTAAAGGGTTCGTCGTGGGCGCGGGCCGCCCGATAATTAATCTGAACCGTCAAGGCCGACGATAACACCGCTCGGTTATCCCGATACAAGGAACGGACCGCTTAAGCGGTCCGTGTCCGAAGTCGACCTGCGGCGAGGTGCGATCGCCCGGTTTACCATCCGCGTGGGTACTTAGGTAGGTCCGAGTTTGGCGAACAACCCTATCCCACGCGGGTGGCCGATTGCACGATCGTGGTGAGGCCGAAAGGCCCACCCGTGACTGATCCCGGCGTTAGCCGGAGGGTCACGGACTGAATGTCCGTCCGGTGGGGCGAGGCGGTCGCGATTCGAGTCACGTGGCCGATCGCACGCCGACGGCGCGAATTCGCAACAATATATATATATATATATCTTTCTAACCATTGACTGACTGATATTAAAGATTAAAGATCGGTGCCTTCCAGGTGATGTAGAATGCTGAAGTTTTGTGTGCTGATGGACATTGAAGCCAGGACTCTGGAAATAAATCACAAAATCGACGACAACATCCATAAATAAAAAGTATAATAAATGAAAAAAATCAGGTGAGTGACCTGAGATAATGGGAAGCACATAAATTTTGTGTGTTGATGGACATTGAAGCTGATAACCAGGAAATATTACGGAACTGTTGTAAAGCATAAGTAAATGAAAATATAAAATAAATAAATAAATAAATGGAAATAAATGAATGAAAAATCAAATACAGATGAGCAACCTGAGACAATGGGGAAGCACAGTTCATATGCATATATATATATATATATATATCTGCAACTTATGTATCAAGATTAATGAACAAAATGTGTGTGTATAATATACATACCTGTATCAGTGTTGGAAATAATTATGGAAACAGAAGAAAAACCAGATATAAAATGCAAATAAGACGTGATGCAATCAAATCTGCAAAAATGAAATGCTCCATACTGCATTAATGTGTTACTGTAGTACACTGTGACTGGTGATCCTGTAAGCAATCAGAAAGTGCCACACCTGCAGCAAGACTGTATAAGTATTGGAGGTGATACAGCTCAAAGCACAAGTGTTAACGATTTTTCAAGAACCGTAACAGACGAGTGAAACGGTTGGCCTGGTGAGAGCTCAACGTTTGTCTGCTGGGAAGCATGGAGGGTGCTCCAAACATTGTTTTGTGTCTGTCCTTTTGTTCCCCTTCTAGTTGCTGCCTAGACCTTCATTCCAAGTGAATCATAAATATCTACGACATTACCTCAATGGTTCGGGTCGATATTGTGTGTCTACTTGATCTTGTAGATCTAGTGTTGTGGGATCTCCGTATGTCATATCCTGTTACCTGAAGATTCATTAATAAACCTGGTGCTCCTTCCCATATGCGAGTGTGATTACTACAGTTTGCTGATGTTAATTACTATTAAATCCATAGCATGCTATTAAAGGACATGTTGTGAAGCAATTTGTAACAGGTTCGATTCCCTCAAACTGAATGCCATATGCACAAGGATTATAGCTTGACAGAAGGGTTCCAAAAGGAAAACAGGTCACGGTGCCATCTGCTCAGCCATTCGTGGCTGCATTGCCGGTTGGTGAGTCGGCCATTCCTCGGATAGCTAGGTGAGCCTTACAGATGATGAGTGCAACACTTCTTTATTTTTTGGCAGACAGATTCATAGTATATTCTTGCTTTTCACATCTATCAAAATGATTGAGTGGTCAAAATATTTGCATTAATACTAATCACAAACTAAAATGATATGTTGAAGCAACAAGCAAATTTGTTTAATGTTACTTATAATCTTTCTCAAACTGTGGGCTTCATAACTTAATGATTTTCAAATCACTCTAATAACAAGAGATAATTGACTACATTGGTATGTGGTTATATATTTGGAGATACACACACACAAGGAACTTTGGTGCACAAGTAAGCCATTTGGGCCATTGTGCCTATGCTGCACCAATACAAGCAGCAATCACCAATCCACACACAAGCTGTCTGCAAGTCCTGCCAATATCATCATACCCCTCGAACACCAATGCATCCAGGTATCTAATTCCCATTTAAACCTATCAATCCCGTCCAGTGCCACTACCTTTCCGGGAGACATTTCCATGCATTAACCACTCTCTGACTGAAAGACCCCTTCTTTAAAGAACAGGTTTTGGGTCGCTGATAACTTCGCATGATTCAAAGGTTGTAATCACATAAATAATCGTTGGGCAAATATTTTCTTACATTTGAAACTCAAAATATGCTAAAATTAACTTTTAAGTCAAAACTTTTGTCAGTGATTGAAAAACAGACCGGAATTTACCGAAGATGCTATGACGTCACGTTCTCCGAAAACTTGTGAACATTCGAAACAGCGTGTGAACAACGGTGAGATGCGAATCAGAGAGTGATTTCAGTGGCGATTAAATTCAGTGTTTTAATTCCGATATTGCCGAGGACGAGTCGGAGGATGATGGGAATTTATACTATGGAGTTTCTGGCCCTGAGCCATATAAATTTGAGCCACTTGCAAGTGCCAGAAAACGGCCATTTGTGTACAAGTGGCAGAACTGACTGCCCAGCAGTTCACACTGACAGACTCCACCAGACAGATTGGTTTGTAGATTTTCATTTTCTTGTTCGATGCATAAAATAATGTAAAGTTTGATTCGTCTGTGACTTGATATAATAATTTTTAACCCTCTAGTCACTCAAGAGTCAGAAATAGAATGAATCAATAATGGACCCAAATATATTTTACACCGTAGCCTTGGCGTTGAAATCTTTCTGACAGCTGAGCTTGACCCAAAAGTGAACAGTTAGAACAAACCCCAACTTTCAAGAGACTGTTGTGGCATATAAATACCAAAACATGTTTAGCCTCATTGGGAAATATTCTACCAAATTTAGAAAAAAAATGGAAAATTGATAATTTTTTTACAAATGAAATGAAATAGCCCAATTTGCTGATGCTGTTAAAAAAAGTAATTTAATCAACAATAAGTTGATTTGTTGAGAAATTTTTTCATGCTTGTGTTTTCAGGAAGTTTATTTATGTGTTTTTCCATGTACTCTTTAAAAATACATTTCAAGGTTTTTCTCACTTAAACTCAACAATTGATTCTGTGACAGAGCAGTATCTGGAGAACTTGTCAACCAACAACTCATATTCACAGAGTGGTGATCAGATGTGTTTATGCCTTCGTAATCCTCGGCTGTGAGATGATCACCACAAATGACAAGTCTATCCGAAGGGTCCTCTTTACCCATTTTCTTTGGAGGAAAATTCGCCCGTTTGTTTGTACAAATCTTATTCACTGCCGGCGAATGTTTGATTCCTTCGGAATCGGTGGAGCGATTACCCGTTTTCCAGCCATTTTCGCAAAACATGATGACACACGTACGAGGCATGATGTAAAATATCCAAATAACTTTGTTCTACAATAATTCAAAATAAAAAAAGGATAATATAGACAGTTGCAAGCTCAAAAAAGCGAAAGAACAGCCCGCTGAACTGGACACTTCTTCAATGAGCGAGTGAGCGTCCGCTTTGTTTTGGAGAACATGACGTCACCATACATATAGGCACGCGGCTGTTTTTTTCAACAGCCTCGAGGAAATAACAACTTCGGAGTTAAATTTCATTAATTTTCCCAATAGTTAGCAACCACAATAGTTTGCATCGAACTATTTAATGCACATATTAATCATATTATAAATTTTTCAGAACATGTTTGGTGACCCGCAACCTGCTCTTTAATACTGTCCTCTCATCTTTACCCTCAAGCTATGGCTCCTGGTCTTAACACTGTCCACTCTGCTGAAAAACTACACTGCACCTGTCTTGTCTATACCCTTCATTATTTTGAACATCTCAATCAAACACCCTCGTAATCACCTCCTTTCTAAAGTCTCCTTCAAATGTTCCTCATAGGTTTGTCTAGCTAGCCCAGGAAAAAAATTGAGTAGTCATCCACTGAACTCTCTCGATGGCAGCTATGTCCTTCCTCAGATGTGGTGACCGAAACCGCACACACTAATATAGCTGAGGCCTCACTAAATTCCTGTAGTGTTAACACTACATCTTTTGATTTATAATTTATCCACCAACGTATACAACCTAAAACCTTATCGCTAGCTGCCTTGCACTGTGCTGTCTGCTTCTTCCCCATCCCCAGCACCATACATTGCATTATGTTAAATTGCATCTGCCAATCCTTCATCCAATCAATTAAAGTATGTCAGCCTTCTTGAATCTCATAATCACCCTCTCTGCTCTTCTCCAAGTTTTGTGTCATCTGCAAATTTGGAAAGCTGACTCTAATAACCCCACTATCCAAATTGTTAATGAAACTATGAACAATGATGGCCCCAGTGACGGTTCCTAAGGTACCCCACTACTTACATCCTCCAGCAAGACCGTCCCACTCACAGCCAATCTTTGCTTCTTATTATGAAGCCAGTTTCAAATCCAGTTAACTACTCTGCCAGCCACTCTGTAAGCCTTCACCTTAGCTAACAACCACCCATGTGGTACCTTATCAAATGACTTCTGAAAGTCGAGACACACTACCTTCACAACGTCCCTTGTCCAACCAATCAGAAACTACTTCATTAAACTCCAATACATTTCTTAAACATGAACTTCCTTTGGTAAGTTCACACTGAGTACCTTTAATTAGTTTGAAATTATTCAAGTGGTTCCATATCCGTTCCTTAATTAATGTCTCCAACGCCTTTCCCACAACTGAGGTTAAGCCAACAGGTCTATAGTTCCCCAATTCTCCTCTGGAACCTTCCTTAATGAGCGTTACAGCGGTGGTGTTACATGACATATTTAACCTTTATCATCTATTTCTGCTACTAGTAAGGCCCGCTACCTCTTGGAGCGAAATATGTCAGTGAATCATTTACACTATTCCATGTTTGTTATCATTTCCCCACCCTCAATACCAACTTCCTCCGACAGGAGACAGTGGTTAAAGCATGTGCACTGCGCCATGTGTATAGGCAAAAATTCCAGGGGTTGGAGAGAAGTGGGGGTTCATTTCATGCCCATTACCTGACTCCAAGCATGTATGAAAAATGTGAGAGAAATACTGGCTAAGCAGTTTTCCAATGAAGGTCTGTTCCAGCATTCATTCAAAGTGCCTTTTTGGCATGAGAGATGTGCAGACCATGTGATTGCAAGTTTCCATGTAAGGTAATTGCTTCATGCAATAATCGTTCAGCAGGTGCAACTCATGTACTCTTAGGCTTTTAGAGGTGACACAAGGCACTCTGAGGAAATACAAAACAGTTTTTCTGAGATACCAGGATGTGGATAATCCAAAAAACACACTGTTCCAATAATTGGACATTTTCAAACAGGGTCTTCCATTAGCCATGTTGCACAGCTCTTTAACATGAGGAGAGGAACTGTTTATGACCTCCGAAGACGTTATTAAACCATTGGATCAAAAAGAGATATGCTATCGGTTTCAAACTGCCCAGAGTACTCCAGACACACCCACTGGACCTCGCAGGATAAGTGGCAACACAGTCTTGAGGCATTTCTGTGATGCAAGGATCAGTACTCGTCATCCTGTTCAGCATCCAAGACATTCACCGTGCCACATGCAAGCACGCTGTCAGTGGTCAAATCAGCACGCCAATGAAGATGGAGGCAATGGACAAGTGTTGCATTCATTCACAAATCCAGGTTTCTCCTTGAAAGGCATGATGGCTATGCACGGGTCTACAGAATATGCAATGAGCGATATGCCCTTGTCTGTGTCCACGAAGCTGCAAATTTTGGATGTGGAAGGGTTGTGATGTGGGGTGGTATTGCTGTAACGTTTTGCACAAACATGATCCATATCCATGGCAATCTGACGACAGATCAATACATTAATGAGATGTTACAGCAACATGTGGCCTACCCTTCCACAACATGGTCCAGGAATCATCTCTATGCACGCTAATGCTCATGCTCACAGGGCACTCCAACAAGGAACATTCTCTTCAATGCCAACGTTAATGTCGTGACACCCTGGTCTACCATTTCTCCAGATTTAAATCCAATTGAACATTTCTGGGATATCATTGTTCACCACCTTCAAACCATCCCAAGACAGCCACAGACCATCAATGAGCTGGAACAGGAGCTGGTTCGGGCATGGAATGCCATTCTCCAGACTCAGATACGAGTGCTCAAACGGTCAACGTAACAACGATGCATTGCACCGATTGCTGCCGGAGGTGAACATACCCGGTGTTGAGATTGTTACTTCCACATTGTATCCCGATGTGAAAAACATTCGCCACAATGCAGCATTACTTGATGAGGTCACAATGACATGGACATGTAATTATTCAGTACTCATCTCTGTCAGAGGTTTGCCCCTCATCTGTGTCCCATGAAACATTTTACAGCCACAGAGATTTGCGAACCTAATTCTGACCGAACAAACTTTCGTTTTCATATTATAATTGTAATAACAAGAGCCGTTCACAACAGTTCTCAAGAATGGATTTTCTTTTGATTTCACTTAAAGTTCAAAACATGGCTTTTTCCTTCCATCAACATAACTTCTCCGTGACTGAATCAATTATGGTTACTCAAACTAGCAGAATCAAGCAAAACACGGCCAAATGAAATCTATTAATATTCTTAACCACTTCTATTATACCCACGAAATAGATTTACAAGTGCTTTACGCAAGGTGATAAAAGGATTCATCATGAAAATGGGAATGATTTTTTAACATCACACATTGCTGTCATTCATAATGAGAACCCCCCCCCCCCCCCCCCCTGCACCCCCCCCAAAAAACAACAACAACAAAAAAACTGCCCATGAAAGGAAGATAATTGAAAATGACATATTAGTGGGGCAACTTAGCATAACAATTGTGCATTTTGTGAGGAAAGCACCAAATTTGGCACACTAGTAGCCTATCATATTATGAACAGATTTGGATATTGGGCCATCTCAAATTTTTTGATGGCAGTGGAAAATGGCTGCCACAGCCATCAGCGGCTGAATTTGAGATGGCCCAATATCCAAATCTGTTCATAATATGTTAGGCTACTAGTGTGCCAAATTTGGTGCTTTCCTCACAAAATGCACAATTGTTATGCTATATTTAGCTAAGTTGCCCCACTATATTTATTCCTTCTTGAAGAGGCTAATTTAACTCCTGCAAAAAATAAAAATAAAAATAAATGCAAAGTTATATTTCATTTTCTCAAAATGACTAACACTTTGCATGGCTTTCCTTGATATATCTGTCATAAGAAGACAGAACATTTAACAATGTAGAGCATCGGCGGTGGATGTAGATTACACTTGTGCCTCCCCGTCGCTTCACTGATGGATTTAATCAAAAGACAGCATGTTGTACTTCATAATTCACAAACATGTTGCATGTCTATCTGTGAATCTCAATGAGGATGTAAAATGAAGTGAAAAACACAAAAAAGGATACTTTCTAACATTAAGTTGTTGTTGTTGTTGTTGTTATGTGTGTGCGCCTTCCTTGTACTTTTGCATAATTTTTTTTTATTGCTTTGAAATGTACTGTATTACTATATATAATTTCACGTGCTTCGAAAGGGTTGGTGCTGTGATAGAATAATAAATGTTACCGTTGGAAACGCTACATTGAGCTACATTAATTCACGCTTCTTCAATCCTGGAAAGTCGGCTTTTAAAACAGGGACACAAATTTTTCTTCCAAGTTAATTGATCATTAGCTTTCCCAAAAAATTAATCGACTATTAGCTTTCCAACAGGACCATTGTTATTATTCTATGACAGCAGGAACCTCCACATTAAAAGCTTGAGGTCCTGCTTCTTCTTATTGAATCCCGGAACAGGCTTTTAAAACAGGCACCTTTGAAACTAAACGGATATGAATTTTTGTATAAATTGATCACTTTCCAACGCAACAGTACCATTTGTATTATTTGACGAGAGCAGGAACCCTTTAGAACGAAGTGTGACACACGGAAGGACAAAAGCTTCTCCTTTTAGTCATAGATTGGATCTAAGAATAAGCAATATATATCAAAATAGATTTATGAAATCACAAACGCACGCACGCACGCACGCACGCACGCACGCACGCACGCACGCACCACACACACACACACACACACACACACACACACACACACACACAACACACACACACACACACACACTCCCGTGTGACCTCCAGGTATGCTCGGTCTCTGTCTCATCCTTCTTCTACTGGATGGAGTTGGAAAAACCCAATAAGCCACAAAGCCAGGCTGCGTTTAACGCATGTCAATCCGCGCAACTCTAGGCTCCACTTGCGCAGCCCTTGGCCTCACAAAAGCTGCCATCTTCGGCTCAGTTCTCGCTCCCATCAAAGTCGTATTTGGCGTGGTCCTCGATCCTACGGAGCTCGGCCTCTCTCATCCTCAATGGGTAGAACTTGGCAAGAGGAGTCGTCAAAACTCGAGCCTTCGCTCCCAGCAGCATGAGGTCAACAAGTTCCGCCAAGCTGCAGGATCAGGCTGAGTCACAAACGCCTGTTGAATGGCGTGATACCGGGTGCCTCATGCGCGGTCCTCATCCCCATTGAAGCTGCCATATTTGGCTCGGTATTCCCTGCCTTAAAAACCTAAAAACTACACATGCACACGGATGTACACGTGCACACACACACACACACACACACACACACACACACACACCACCACACACACAACAACACAAGCACACACACACACACACACATTTTGGCGTGAGTCTAATCACAACGTAAATGTTTGGACATTAAATATTATTGTTCCATTTTGAATGAGTAAAGATGCATTTAGGACAAAAATCCTGAAATTTTCTTGAAACAAATGTAGTTTTGGTCTTAAAAATAATTCCCGAAACAAGTCCTTGGATTACATATGAAAAAGCGTACAACATTGCAAGTCTCCAGGCTCAAAGTTAAAGTGTCATCGGTACATGAACAGCAAAGTAAAGATAAAACTCTCTTTGGGAGACAAGGTCTTGTCTTTGGTAGAAATAGAGCGCCAGTCGCTTTGTGGGTCACTCTGTGTATAATTAATTCATGATGGGTACTGCCCTCTGTTCACCAACACCTGTGAGGGTTACAGCTGATGGATGGTGTTTGGAAAACCACATCAGGTCTCTTGTCGACCTGGCACACGCAAAGACACGGGTGACCTTCCGTTCACCTCAATGTGCCGAACACGCAAGCTTACCGCATCCTTCATTCTCAATGCCTTTTGCTGTGTTACTCTTGCAGGCCATCCGTCGAGACCTGCTCTCATTTCATAGAACAATGCCTGCCAGTGTTTCAAGCACAGGGTAAAGCTTTGCAAAATCGTACATTTCCCCATCCCTCTACTGCCAATTACACTCCGTCGTTTATTCACCTCATTCGATGCAACAGCAGGAAGAGTGAAAGGTGCCGAGTCCCATCCCTCTCGGTCCATCCGCAGCAAGGAGGTTGCTCTCCAGAATGTTCTTTTCACCTCTGTAGACAAATTGTCCTTGACGCAACAACAACTGTGGGAGCTGTCTTTGCATGTTGCCTGCGCAGTGCCGTGACATTTGGGGTATACTCACGAGCACCAACTGGAAAATGTGCTGAGAACAACTCACAACACCGTATTCAGTTCAGTCATCCTTGAGAAATGTTGCTGTGCCAGCTTTTTTGTCGCCATGAATTGGTTGTTTGCCTTATGCCAATTCCGCAGTCATAATCGGAAAAGGATTCTGAGGACAGGCACTTCCGAATTAAAAGTCAGCGACTGATGTCTTGGAATTGGAAAAGCACTTCTTGATTCGAAATATATCGACTTGGTTCTCACAGAGAATGTCCACGCAGGTGGATGAGGTTGACATAGCTTGCTGTTGAATAAATATGACAAGTTCGTTCTGTTGTGATGCAAGTTTACTGCACATGGATGGAAATTTGAATGGTGGCAAATGAATGGGAACTTTTTAATCATAATAATATTATTCTTCCTCTTCTCCTTCTTCTTATTTCTTATTATTATTATTATTGTGCTTCTCAGGAAATATCAGAACCAATTTCGATTGGGATTTGCTGCACGTTGCTTGGTAATTGATTCTATTAATTAAACTCGATACGGAACTTACAGCAAGGTCAAGTATTTGGCTTTTTTTGATTAAAAAAAAAAACAGTTAAAAGATAATTAATATCGATCTCTTTCTTTCTCCTCGTGAGAACAATCATCATTGTATCGATTTCAAATTACAGCATATAGAGCATGCTGGGTAATTAACCGATCTGTGACAAGTCACACCAAAATGTTGTAAAACATCTGGCTATGTTTTCTCAAGACTTCATTCGTTTGTTATTTGTTTATTTTGCTATGAAATTTACAGTTAATAAAAAAAAAACTAACCTTAAGGACATGACCTCATTAAAATGGTGCCGGGTGGGAAGTGACACTCAAAAGCATGTCCAATTCACCATCTCCTGAGATACAGTACATCCCGTGGAAATTCTGTGGAATTGCCTCTCTCAAGTGATTGTGAGGTTCCAATTGTGTTAATAAATGATCCTTGATTAGTTATCTTCTTCATGATGTATTAATATGCTGTAACTAAGATTAAAATTAATTTTTAATGACAAAACAATGTTTAATTCACAATCTCGTGAGATTCTACATCTCACAATACGTGATGGAGGGACAGACAGACAGACAGACAGACAGACAGACAAGTGTATTATTGGCTTATCTGGAATTTACATTCTCGATAAGGTATTATCATTGCACACCATCCATCCATCCATCTGCCAACTTTCTTGACTACTCCGGCCAGGGTAAGGATGTTAAATTTCCAGTCATGCTGATCACGTGACCGGAAGTGTGTCAAAATGGCTGACTTCATCAATTTTTGAGAAACTCACATAAATTCCTTCAGAAACCATCTTCTTCAGACCCACCAGTCAGAAATGCCACCAAATTTGGGTTAAAACATTAGGCCAGGGTAGGGATGTTAAATTTCCAGTCATGCTGATCACGTGACAGGAAGTGTGTCAAAATAGCCGACTTCGTCAATTTTTGGGAAACTCGCATAAATTCCTTCAAAAATCATCTTCTCCAGACCCACCAGTCAGAAATGCCACCAAATTTGGGTTAAAATATTAGGCCAGGACTCAGATAAGCTACAGGTCCAGTGGTCCTATTTATATATAGATAGAATAAATGAAAATATTGCAGAATTTGTGAGAGGCTGGCAGGATGGCCGAGAGCAGGGATCGGCAACCCAAATAAAACTAGAAGGGCACTCGGTAGAGCGAGTACCTTCGCCACATAATGCCTGATCCATGAGAACGTATCAGGCCCAATACATTTTTGAAATATCATGCTATACAGCACTATATCGTTTTTGGCCCAATCGCTCAATGGTGAAGAATCACTTTAAAAATTAAATAATAATCGTATCCAGATCCAGATCCGGATCTTCCCCAAAATCGAATAAATGCGTCATTGTGACACATCCAACATGTCCACCAAAATTTTGTCCGAATCTGTCAACAACTTTTTGAGATATCGTGCTATGTAGCATTTTTTGCCCTATCTCTCAATGGTGAAGAATCACTAAAAAATTCTAGTAGTCGGATCTGGATCCAGATCTTCACCAAAATCTAATCAGTTTGTCATTGTCACACACCGAACCTGTCCACAAAATATAATCCGGATCAGTCCACAACTCTTTGAGATATCCTGCCCACAAACAAACAGACAGAAAGGGGTGAAAATATAACCTCCTTCACCTTCGTTGGCAGAGGTAAAGAAAAACCATTTTAAAAAAAATTGGTCAAAAACACAATTGATTCAGAGCCACAATGCATGTAACCACTCCCTCAATCAATGAATAAGGGGACAGAGGCACACACATTGATTTGTAATGCAATCAATGTTTACTGATGTTAATAAACTCTTTACATATTCTATTTCCTCACACCTTACACATTGGTGTTTTTACCACCATCTTCCTGAACATCCCATTCCTGAACCTTCCTTCTCTCTCTTTCTGTGTGTGTGTCTGTGTGTGGTCTGCTCTCTCTCTCTCTCCTCTCTCTCTCTTCTTCTCTCTCTCTCTCTCTCTCTCTCCCCCCACTTTGCACAGCTGTTGTTCGCTTGGCACGCAGTGCAATCGCAAGGGGCTGGTGCTCAGTCTCTGGCAGTACGTGTGGAGCCTGTGGTTGCTTCTCCTCTCTCTTCTTATTTTTCTCTAATGTATTTTGTTTGTTAGTATCCGTTTGTATAAACTCTCTGTGTTTGTAAATGCTTTATCGATTACTTTAAAATGAATTGTTTTCTTCTTTTTTCCACTCTTGTATATTATCCCTTGCTTTGCTATGGTGGTTTATTGAAAAACTGGAATTGAATTTTTTTTATCTTTTATACTTTTTTATAATAAAAGGACCTAAAAGTCAAAGTCTCTCTCTCTC
>CM068966.1:74771460-74790165 GCA_035128595.1 Eptatretus atami | reverse complement strand
TGTCTGTCGGTGGTCTGTCTGTGTGTGTGTCTCTGTCTTCCTCTCGTGTCTAGTGTGGTCTCTTGTGTTCTATCTGTCTCTCATGCCAACAGGCTTTATCTGCTGCCCACCATCTCATTCAATACCATCATGCAAGAGGCTCCGGGCTGTGATGGAACAAATGTTTGAGTGCTAAAATGTTATATTATTCATGTCCACCCATGTTTTTCCCTCATGCATATTTATGTCCTGACCATGTGGTTTTCGCCATCTGCTGCAACGCGGGCAAGAGCAGTGCCACCCTGGCGTGTGGAAAGGTGGGGTTTGTATGTGGAGAAGGCACGGTGTTTTTAGGAGTGCTTCCAAATTTAAAGAAAAGGTGATATTTTTTTTTAAAGCCTCTGCAAGTTGTTGGTTAAACTGCTTGGAGCATTCTTTATTCAAGAATCGGACCACATAGGCCGGTCCAGAGATATGGGGCTATGCAGACCCCTTGAGCTGGATGTCTAAGACCTAAGCGAATGACCAAAATTATCTCCAAATTCACACTGCGTTCACGGATTCCAAAAAATATATACTGTGTTTGATTAACCATTTGCAATCCCCCAAGGGCCTTTTAAAAATAAGCCGAGACTGGTAGGTTGCTCATATGTAGGATGGCAGAGGTAGAAAAACGTTACTTGTACATAATGGCTTTATTTAAAACTAGCAAATACAGGTGCTCCAAAAAGACCTGGCCAACTTTGTTTGTTAATATATTTAATACCACAAATGGTACAACAAAATGCCCTTTGTTTTATATGCAATGATATTGAAACTCATGTCAAGAATGTCAAAAGATCGTCAAGAACTCGTGTACCACCTTGATGTCCTGCTCGCAAGAAATGGAGCTCACATTGAAGTGTATTGATGGTGTGCACAAAACTTACATGAGTTTTCTGTATCATATAAACCAAGGGGTATTGTTTGTATATTTGTGGTTCTAAATATATAAAACAAACCAAATTTGGCCAGGTCGTTTTGGAACATGCTTTCACTGACGCGGGATATTAAGGGGGGAGAGAAGAGGGAGGGAGAGAGGAGGGGGAGAGAGGATGGAGGGGGGAGCGAGGAAGGGTATGGGAGTGAGGAGGAGAGGAGCAGGAGCGTGGGGGAGATTAGGATGGTGTGAGGAATGGGAGAGCTAGGTAAGGGGGGGGCCACGCACTCACCAAACATCGCTATAACAATCCGGGAGGGGGTGGGTTGTGAGGATGAGAGAGAGGGAGTGGGAAGGGGGAAGGGAGGGGTTTAGAAGGAGGTAGTGTGAGGGAGGGGGTTGTGGACTTTGCGTTTGGGAGGGGGACTTGAGGAGGAATGGGGGGGGAGGGTTCTCGAGTTGCATTGATCTTGGGACTTGTGGAAGATGGGTGGGGGGGGGGGGTTAGTACAGGACAGGGGTGAGGTGGTAGTAGAGGTTAAACAAAAATGGAGTACATTAAGCATGTTAATACAGCACGTGGAGACACCATTCAGAGATGTCCATGGGGGGGGGGGGAGGGGGGTTGAGAGGAGTTAAGCATGAGGGGAGGGGGATGGAAGGCAACGTGATGGGAAGGGAAGCCAGCAAGAGGGGAAGGGAAGCCAGCAAGAGGGGAAGGGAAGCCAGCGTGAGGGGAAGGGAAGCCAGCGTGAGCGGATGGCAAGGCAGCATTAGGGGAAAGCAAGGCAGTGTGAGGGGAAGGGAAGGCAGTCTGAGGGGAAGAGAAGGCAGTGTGAGGGAAGGGAAGGCAGCATTAGGGGAAAGCAAGGCAGTGTGAGGGAAGGGAAGGCAGTCTGAGGGGAAGAGAAAGGCAAGAGAAGGGAGGAAGGCAGTGAGGAGGGAAGGGAAGGCAGTGAGGAGGGAAGGGGAAAGCAGCAAGGAGGGAAGGGAAAGCAGCAAGAAGGGAATGGAAGGCAGCGTGAGGGGAAGGGAAGGCAGCATGAGGGAGGAGGGAAGGCAGAATGAGGGTAGGGAAGGGAAGCAGCATGAGCGGATGGCAAGGCAGCATTAGGGGAAGGAAAGGCAGTGTGTGAGGAAGGGAAGGCAGTTTGAGGGGAAGAGAAGCCAGTGAGGGGAGGGCAAGGCAGCTGGGGGAATGAAAGGTGATGTGAGGGAGGGGAAGGGAAGACAATGACAGGGAAGGGAAGGGCGATAAAATGCGCTGAAACAGCAACATTGTATTTTTAATCGCCGGGTTTTACATAAAAACTGGGTGGGAGCATTTTAAAACCCATGCTATCTGCCTGGCAAGGCCTGTCTGCAGGCATGCATACATGCTCGCACAGCAGCCATCCTTGCACCCATCTTGTCACTCACTCCAAATCGGATTTGTACATGCTACATTCTGGGGAAGCTGTTTAAATTCAAAACTAAAACATCAGTCCAACGTCCCCTTAACAGAGGATAAAGGGTGGGGAGGAGGGGGAAGGGGTGAGGGGGTTGGAGAGAGAGAGAGGAGAGAGAGAGGGGAGAGAGGAGAGAGAGAGAGAGAGAGAGAGAGAGGAAGAGAGAGAGAGAGGAGAGGGAGAGAGAGAGAGAGAGAGAGAGAAGAGAGAGAGAGAGAGAGGGGAGGAGGAAAGGAGAGAGAGGAGAGAGAGGAGAGGAGGAGAGAGGAGAGAGAGAGAGGAGAGAGAGGAGGGAGAGAGGAGAGAGGAGAGAGAGGAGAGGGAGGAGAGAGAGGAGAGGAGAGAGAGGAAGAGAGAGAGAGAGAGGGAGAGAGCGAGAAGAGAGGAGAGGAGGAGAGAGGAGAGAGCAAAAGAGAGAGCAGAGAGAGAGAGAGAGAGAGAGAGAGATGAGAGAGAGAGAGAGAGAGAGGTGAGAGAGGTGGGTGAGAGAGGTGAGAGAGGTGAGAGAGGTGAGAGAGGTGGGTGAGAGGGATGAGAGGGGGATGAGCGAGGGATGCGAGGGGAGAGGGGGTGAGAGGGAGAGGGCTGAGAGAGGGAGGAGAGAGGGAGAGGACTAAGAATGGTTAGGGGGAGAGAGAGTAGGGGGAGAGAGAGTAGGGGGAGAGAGTGGGATTTCCGCAGATGTGCTGCCCAGTTTAATGTCCATTCTGAGAGACGGCACACACACTTTATGAATCATCCTGCCTGTGAAAACTCTGGGATGTCAGTTTATAGCTGGGTGGGATTCAAACCCAGGCTAGACAGCCTTAAAGCGAGTTGTGTGTACTCTCAGTTTGTCTGCTTTGATGTGGCGATTAATTGCTTTGTTACACTGAAAACATTTTTTATTCATTGTGATCCTCCAATTTATTTTACCTCCTAACTCTGGAAATATTTTCATGGAGAACCAAGTCACAGTAGCATCATGGAAGCTTGTAGAGATCAAAGCTTTTAGAGCACTCATCAAGTGGCTAAAACACTCAAGCAAGCACTCCAATGAAATGGTGAAGAAACTTTAAAAAAAAAAAAAAACTTAATTTTTTTATATGTGTATCTATGTCGAAGTGGCGGGTCATATAATGAAAGCAGATCGTACAAATATGGCAAACGATGTGTAAAATGAAATTGCACATTTTCAGCAGGCAATTAATTTAGACCTATTCATAATTTTTATGATATGTATTTATTAATATATTTACATTAATCTTTTATAAAGAAAGCACATCCCACAAAAAGGTGAAAAATAAACTGCGTTCATAATTGCCAAAAAGAAGGATCCCTAAGGACTGCAACGCCATGGTTTGCAAAAGCAGCTTCGATCCAGCTGGTTAAAATTTTTGTTGCACTTTATGAAGTTCCACTTTCTGAAAATCCCTAAACTTTTCTTGACTCAAATAATCGTCCAAACAGTAGAAAAGTTAAGTTAATGCTTTGCTTCAATAAATACACTTAGTTATATAAATTGCTAATTTGTTGAAATTTTCAGATTTCACAACAGATTTTGACATTTATTTAGGCCAAGAAAACTGATTCTCAAATTCGATCTAATATTTCCATTATATACTTAATTAGCCATGAGAATACATCGTGTTTCCAAGGCAAGCATGTTGGAATAAGCCGATAATTTATCTCAAAAAGGGGTGTTTAAATTTATCCAAACACCAAAATTTCATTCGTGCACTAATTCAGTCATGTGGGTGAGGAAAGTGAATAAAAAAATTGAGTGCTTCATTTTTAAGAAACTGTGACCTGTTCCACATCAAGGCATGGTTGAACAGGCCAAAAAAAATGTGAATTAGGACCCCTGTGACAGACAGTGAGGTGACCAAGTGATGCCTTGAAAAAGGATAATTTAATAAGGTCATTAATTATCTTCAAAAGGGGTGTTTAAATTTATCAAACACCCAGTTTTCATTCATGCACTACATAGTGTTTCCTTTAGCATGCATGCAAAGTTTGGCGCGCTCGGTTCATGGTTTTGGAGTTATGGAGGAGACACGTGCACGTGTGTGTGTGCCAGCGCACGTGCGCATGCACGCACACACATACACACTTATTACAGATTAATCCGGGGATAATGAAAAACAAAAACACATGGAACTGATCTCGGTCGACAGACACACATCGGGAAGAGTGGAGCACACAAACTTGAACACACAAGTGAACTAAACCCCACTAATGGTGCTGAAGTACCAGAAATGCCTCCTCCTTTTTGGTATTGAACCCGCTGCCCTCTCTTGTCCTTGTCCCTCCCAGGTTTCCACAGGTTGCACACTCTGCCAGTAACCCTCTCTTGTTAAACTCCCAAAATCCAAGCTGACTGCTCATTTCTCCCATTTGTCCTCTTTTTATCACCTGTGGAGCCAACTCCCCAGCCTTTACAGTCCCATTCTTCTCTCCAGAGCTTCAAGGCAGCTATCACCACTACCCCAGGTCATCCCCATCCTTACCCATGATGTCTACTACCCCAAATGACTCCATTCTCAGACACTCCTTTTTTCCATGTTATTGTGATTTTTACCCCCTCTCCCTCAACTCTGTTCATTTGTTTGTTGTCAGTTGATTTGTTCCTTTTCTGTTTCATCCCCACTTTCCACTTCCTGTTGTTCTTGTGCTCCATTCATGTTGTGTGCAGTTTGTTCACTCACATGTGTCCTTCTCCCTCCCCTTGCTCTCACTCTCACTTATGCTCTGCTGTTGGTGTTTTCCCCTTTCCATTTTGCTCTAGCTCTTCCACACGTCAATCATATATACAAAAAAATGGACATGAAGGGGCTGGTGGGAACTTGAGCAGGCACTATCTGATCTGAGTGAACCATTGATGGTGCCGTCATGCAAGTGGGTATCACATAGGATGGTGATGAGAGGGTGGCAATGAGGAATGCCATCGTAGTTCTCAAACCATCTGTGTCGGCGACCAAGCAGCCAGACAGCTGATATGCGATTGCAAAACATTCCATTCTCCTTGTTCCTGTCTCTCATGATGTGCATGTGTGGATGCAGATTCCCCCCCCCTTCAGACCCAACTTCCAGCATGCGTCCTGCTATTGGCAATTGGCCACTCACTCCAGGTGGGTGGCACCTCATTTTGGGCCATTCTGCCGCCTCTCCAGGGATCCACAATTCCCCCCCCCCCTCGTCCTGGCCTACAGTCCTTGGCCAGAAGGCCCATGAAGTTTCCATTTAAAGCGTTTTCCACATGCCTTTGTGTCCACGAGTACTCCACCTGGCCTCCTCTGGACAATGCGCAGTAATCCTTACCATATCTGCTATACTAAAAAATAGAATATGTTTGTATGTATGTGTGTTTGTTACTTACGAAATCTAAAGATTTTGTAAGTATATTGATGACTTCTGTTTCTGTTTGTTTGTATGTTTGTTTGTTTGTTTGTTTGTAGGCACGATAACTCGAGAACGGAAGAAGCTACCAATGTCAAATTACACCACGTGATTCAGGAGGTGATGGCAAGTGCTGATTAGATTTTGGTCGAAATCGGTCAAAGGTCAAGGTCACAGTGAGGTCAAATATTCGATTTTTGATGGTTTGGTACAGATAACTCGAGAACGGAAGAAGCTACCAATGTCAAATTACACCACGTGATTCAGGAGGGTGATGGCTCGTGCTGATTAGATTTTGGTCAAAATCGGTCAAAGGTCAAGGTCACGGTGAGGTCAAAAATTCAATTTTTGATGGTTTGGTACAGAATCATGGAAAAAAACTTCTGGTGTTGCGTCGCTACCTTCTCCAGAGACAGCTTTTATTAGACAAAGTCAGAGGTCAAGTTGACGATTTCGTAAGTACCAGTCTATGACTGCTTGTTTGTTTGTTTGTTGTTGTTCGTCCTTTATAGGCGGCCGAACCGTTGGATGGAATGAGATGAAACTTGGCATGAGTGATCCTTGGGACATGAGAACGGACATGGGGGGGGGGGGGGTCAAGTCAAGGTCAAAGGTCACGGGGTCAAGGGGTCAAGGTCACCGGGTAACTTCAATTTCTCAATTTCATCCGATCGAGACGGAACCAACGCCATTCGGCAGATAATCAAAATTAAATGACACAGTTGATTGACGACATTCACTTCCGACTTCCGGTTTTCGAGTTATGATGTCATAAATTGACTAAAACGTCAATTTTTCATGTTTGTTGTCCTTTTAGATGGCCAAACCGTTGGATAGAATGAGATGAAACTTGGCATATGTGATCCTTGGGAACGGACATAAGGGGATCAAGGTCAAGGTCAAGGTCAAAGGTCACGGGGTCAAGGTCCACGGATAACATCCAATTTCTCAATTTCATCCGATCGAGACGGGACCAATGCCATTCAACAGATACTGTACCCGCCCATGGCGGGTACTTTGCTAGTTCTTCTCTAAGATTACAATCACTGCCTTCGTTGGTGCACATATTACACCACTTGTCTCTGACAGATCCCGAATACAGGTGTAACTCCAACCTACTCATTTGGCACCAAAGCTTTTAAATTTTTTTTGTATACACTGTCAAGGCTCATATGAGAGCTAACACATGGAATGTATAACAAGGGGAGCAGAAGACAAGAGGGGTGGGAGAGGGAAGGAAAAAAAACGAGTGGGGAACAGAGGCATGAGATCATCTGTGGAAGGGAGAGGGATGGGGCGGGGTACACAGGGTAAACAAGATGGACACCACAGGGACTTTAAGGAAGGAAAGCAGGGAATATGAATTGGGTGGGTCTGGGGTGGATTAGCGGGGTTGTGGTTTTGGGGGGATGAAAAAGATTGTGGTTTTGGATGGCGGAAGACAAGATATGTTGATTAACAGCTGCTTGAAGACCTGGTGGAAGAGTGGGATTGAAGAGAGTTGGGAGTTTTAGTCCAGGTTCTAAGCAAAATAATTGTTCACATTGTGATACAAGCACCAAATTTGGTGAGTGGTAGAGTATCCCTCTCTGGTCAATATAAGCTAGGGAGACATTTCCAATATTGTATCTGGTTGCTATGGCAACCATTTTTCACTTTTCAGCAAATCTGCCCGAAAAGCCCGGTTGGATTTATGTTATTGTGCTCTGTACATGTTCAAAATGATCTGATATGCAAGTGTTGATATCAAAATGACCAGAATTACAAGGGCTTCTAGATGCTAATAATCACATGTCATTTCAGGAAAGTTGTGTGAAAATATATTGAAAAAACGTGATTTTTTCGTTCAAAATTTGCTTCGTTTTTGCAGCGAACGTAACATTAAAAATGTTAATTACTCAAAAAAGTTATGCTTATTTTCCAATTTAAGCACATCGTACTCACCCATATTATGAGTGCTAAATGAGGATGTATAAAATATTAAATTTAGCTGAGATCTTCCAATGAGATTTATCATAATGTAATGTTACCCTCAAATATCTCATATAGTCTGTGACTGCACATTTTCATAAAAACAGACACCAGCAATAGCTTTAGGTACATTTATTTATATTTGCAATTTGATGTATTCCTTAGTATTTTTAACAATTATGTATTGCATTTACACCCTCTTGCATTCAATGTTTTAGTTATTCACTATTACACAACTTAATGGCATTCATGTATCACATTCACACACGTAGAAGCAATCTCCAGCACAGCCGCACAGAGCCGTACATGGCAAACTAGCCTTTTTGCATTTGCATCTGTTCGTGCACCCTTTCTTGCATGAACAATGTACAAGCTCATAACAAGTGTCCTAGCCTCTGGGAGCGTCGTCCACAGCGGAATCCAGTGGACACATCACGCTTCCAACCCAGTCCACTGGGCTTGGGAGTACTGGACAATGACACAAGGCTTGGCCCAGCAGAACACAGCTTGGTACACAGTCCTCCTCAGGTGTTGTTCCAGGGCTGCTTGTGTTGGTGGAAGTAATTCGAGTGACTTTGGATTCTTGGTGAATAGATCTTCCTGGTCATATTCACGCTGGAGTTTTGGGCCGAACGGTGGTAGGAGAATTACCACAAATCGCTCAATGTCTGTCATTAGATCACCAGGGATGCTTGCCACCAGGAGGAAGGTCCATTAAACCGAGAAATGTTTGGTAGGTCTGGGAACACATTCCACGCTTCCCAAGCAGATCGTTTGCCCTTTCAGCAAATGCAGAGAGACAGTATCACATCCTGTAAATGCGTGAAACAATGGCAACACTCTAGATTGTCTGGTCCCAGGCCTGACACATCGCATGTGCAGATAAATATCTGTAGTGTCGTGCTGTACCAAACGCTATCCACAGTTCTTCTAGATCGGATTGTAGCTGCTGGGCTGTTGCCACTGCAAGGACTACAACATCGGAGTCTACAGTCCTGATGAGGATCCTCTTGTGTCCCTGTCGACTTGGTCAGCCACGTGCAGCATGATTCTCGAATCTGCCTCTTCGTGCGAGCATGGTCCAGATGTTGGCGGTTGGTTTCGCTTGCCGAACAGAGAATTGTGTCACCATTGGTACTGTAGATCTCCTTACCATGTACTGTAACTGTGACGATAAACTTGCCCAAGTAGTCGAAGAGTTCGGTCTTGTTGTCGTTGACTCGCAAAAAGCTCTCCCAGTTGCCAGTATTGCAGTACCTGCCTTGACGCGCCTCCGCGTACCTTTACCTCGGTTTTCACGTGCTCCTTGTTTCAAGAAATCTGGTCGGTAGACGTCCCACACGATATCCAGTCGCTCTACCTTTCAAGCTGGGAGAGGATGTAGGACTGAAGATATGGTCAGCATACTCTGGAAGGTCTTCGTTGCTCCAGGCTGTAGCAAGTGGACAATTACTGAGCCATCAAGCACCTTTGCATCGACCGTGGTGCATCTGTGACTGGTGGTACAACCTTGCTGAGGCACTCCAAGATGTCCGCCTTGCTGCCTGTTCGAAGGTTTCCTGTTTGGGATAGGGCTGGTGGACATTCCTGGTTCTCATGTTTTGAAAAACTCCTCGAGGTTCCCATCTCTGGACTGACATGCAATGTAGAGCCTTGAGAACAGGATACAGTCGTTCTTCAGTGATGCGACCTGGACTTTGACTTGAATTTTTGGCTGGTCGGTTATTGAAGAGTGGTAGGTTTGTTTTTCTTTATCGGTTCAGCGATGGCTTTGGTTGGTGATACAGACGTTCTTCTATGTACTGTGTGTACATGGCTCTTTCCGATCTGCTCGATATTCTTCACGTTCAACCACGGTTCCACTCATGACTTCCCTTGAATCCAAGGTCATCAAATCTGTGCTGTCTTCTTGAAAGGGATTACCCATTTCTGCAATAGTCGCAACAAGTTCTTTGACGTTAGAGATGAATTTTCGTTGTGTTCCTGGCCTTGTTCGTGGTGTCGGAAATCTTCAGCTGTGTCAGTAAACCGAGAGCTTGCTTCAAACTCCTCGATAACTCGGGCGATTTCGGGTCCTGCAATCACCCAACGGCGAAGTGCACTTGGATTTTCTGTCAGTCCTACAGCTCCTCCACTCTCTTTATAGATCATTAAGCTGCTCGTGCGCCTGGTCAAGAGCAATACCGGAGAACTTTCTTACGTCCTTGTGAACCACGAACTGCCATCTTTGCGCTGAACATCTTTCCAAGGTCTGCCACTTGAAGACTGGTGACGTTAGCCCAGTTGATCGCAGTCTTCTATATATGCAACTAACTCGGCCAGTGCAATTGATTCAACTGCATTATCCGGTTGTTGATCACAGGAACCACTACCATGAGCTCTGGTGCGGTTGTACAATGCTGCCAAGCATTTTGGGTGGTAAAGTGCATCTCTAGCAAACATATCACATCAGCTAGCTTAGCGAGAAGTAAGTTGTCATTAAGTTCTGTGGCACATCTTCCAATACGATTGTCCACGTCTGTCATCACCTTCCGTAGATCTTTGGCACTCGAAGCTTCGTCACAGAAAAAGCATACATCTCCCTTGGAAGCATCATGTTTGGTAAAGTTTGATCTTGTTTTGACTGGGCTGGAAGAGTGAAACATGTGCCTTCAGAATATTTCCTTTTCTGCACACGTGTCAGTTGGGTGTTGTTGTACTTTAACGCACACGATTTGTGCCATACAGCTTGGTGTTCCTTGATGGTTGCCTCGATGCCGCTTACCTTCATCCAGTCTCGCAACATTGATGGTCTCAGGTAGGCGCACCAATTTCAGCAAATTGTTCGATATTTTGGCCAATGATGAATACCTCGACCGGCACCTGGGTGCTTGGACGTAGCGGGCATATGAGGGATTCACTACTTGTGTCATCCTGGCAGATAACACAGAGTTTCCAGTTTGAAACGACGTGATGAGATTCTACAGAGGTACTTGCTGTTGGCGTGGCCACGTGTGCCTCCATGAGTTTACACCGCTTAGACATGTTTAATAGTCAGGTTTGGTACCACAACCAAGCATATAAGCACACAGTATTTGCTGAGTAGAAAATTGACTACAGTTAAAGAAGTTCTAGAAGAAATCTTACAGTTGTTAGTACACACACCACAGAGCTCGAAAGATGGATGACTGAAGAACGAGAAGCCAACAGTGTTGTGGAAATACCTCCATCACCATATGCATTACTTGTCACCTGTGTGTAACAGAAAACAGAAGTGTACAATTTTGCAAGCAATTTCGTGAAGGTCATATATGTTCAAATAATACCTGAAATTAAAATGCAATCTATCACAATAAAACGCCATTCATGTCCCCTTTTTCCTGAAACAGAATTGAAATAGTGAATAAGAATGATCTGTGATGTAAATATACATGCATAAGCCACATATAAAATGTGTACTAATACCTACAAGCAAAAACCCAATAAAATACACAGTCGCAGACAATAATTACATAATTGGGGTAACGTTACATTATGATAAAATCTCATTGGGAGATCTCAGCTAAATTTAATATTTTATACATCCTCATTTAGCACTCATAATATGGGTGAGTATGATGTGCTTAAATTGGAAAATAAGCAATAACTTTTTGAGTAATTACATTTTTAATGTTACGTCCGCTGCAAAAACGAAGCAAATTTTGAAGAAAAAATCACGTTTTCAATATATTTTCACACAAACCTTCGTGAAATGACGTGATTATTAGCATCTAGTAGCCCTTGTAATTCTGGTCATTTGACACCAAACACTTGCATATTAGATCATTTTGAACATGTATAGAGCACAATAACATTAATCCCAAACGGGCTTTTCGGGCAGATTGCTGAAAAGAGAAAAATGGTTGCCATAGCAACCAGAGACAATATTGGAAATGTCTCCCTCGTTTATATTGACCAGAGAGTGATACTCTACCACTCCACCAAATTGGTGCTTGTATCACAATGTGAACAATTCCTCCAATATGAGAGCTTAGAACCTGGACTATTTGTTCAAAAGGCGGGAAAAAAGAGGAATGAAAGAGAAACATGAAGAACGAGAGTTACAACGCTGCGCGTCAACAACTAACGGAACAGGAAGATTTTATCACTTCCTGCTCAGAAAATCAACTTCCGCATCACACAGAAAACGATTCAGCACAAAAAACGTCGCTCTTCCGCATTAACCCGCCCACAATTCACCGCAATCTCCGCCCACAATCCACCCGGCAGTCTCCGCCCACAATCCACCGGCAATCTCCGCCACAATCCACCCGGCAATCTCCACCCACAATCCACCCGGCAATCTCCGCCCACAATCCACCCGCAATCTCCGCCCACAAATCCACCCGGCAATCTCCGCCCACAATTCCACCCGGCAATCTCCGCCCACAATCCACCCGCAATCTCCGCCCACAATCACCCGCAATCTCCGCCCACATCACACCCAACAATAAGTGTGACAGAAGACACAGGACAGAATAGCCAATTATATAACAGCGCGATGTCGCCGCGCTGTAAAAGAGAATAAAAAAAGCGAAGGTGAGCAGTGATTATTGATTTTGGTAGTTTTACCAGAAGGGGTTGCTGGCAGATGTGAGTGCCCTGCGGAAATACGGAGAGGACATATCTCAGAGTGGGGGGGGGGGAGGGAGATCGTATAGGAGATGGTAGAAGACAGAAAGACCACCAACCTGCCTGCGGTGAGAGAGTGAGAGACCCAAAGACAGCTTTACCGTGGGAGATACCAATATCCTAAATGCCTTGGTTCCATAGCGTGAAGCCGAGAAAGGTAAGAGGCAGAGCACCAGCCCAGAGGGGAGAGCAGTACTCCATTAGGCTGCGGACGAAAGCATTATCTTTTTTCGCCGACTCTTCAAGAAGGACACCAACTAAACAAATAATGTGAGCAGACAGGACCCCCAGCTTAACGTCCACCCGAGGTTTGGCGCAACTCGTGTTGCAACATGCTGCCTGTGAAGCACCAGTGGTACCGTTTATAGTCACTTTGGGAATCCAACCTAGACGAGATAGCTTAAAGTTTAGTGTGCTACCTCTGCATCATCTACACACACACACACACACACACACACACACACACACACACACACACACACACACACACACACACACACACACACACACACACACACACACACACACACACACACACACACACACACACCTGACTTGGGGTACATAATTAGATATTGAGAAATAAAAGACAAATTTGCTGTTTCCTGGACTCCTGTGAGAATGTCATTCCGAATCCCTCTTGAACGACCCTCATATCTCGAAGTCAAGCCTCCATATCAAAATCTTTATATTGTTGCTTGAAGGCAGTCTATGATATGACAACCAATCCTCCTCAACCAATCCTTCCACAATTTCTACAACAAAATAGTGCAAAAATCCACTATTTTAATTATTATTTTAACAAATGTAAATGCAATGATTCATTCCACACGTAGTTCTTCTCTATTTACTTTTACTCCAAGATGGCGGATCGCAAATGTGGTGATGTCACATGCACACCCATTGATCGGAGAGTTACGAAACGTTATCAAAAGAACATCTCGTTTGTTATTTAGATACAAGTCATCATTGGGATTCTCACTGACCTTCCCAGCGAGGATCAAGGCATCACCAGCTTTTTAGAAGTGGGATTCGAATTCTAAACTGAGGCTGGAGGTTGTCGGACCTATTTTGACCTAACCACAGCGACCGTGGAAAAACTATTGCAATCCACCCCGAAAGTGTCAACGTCATGACATAAACCTTCCAGAATACTAATGAACATCATCAAACCAAATAAACCCCATGAACATAACAAGGTTGAGGTTGCACTCTCGCCGACAAGATGGCGGAAATAATCACACATAGCGGACAACGTGTGGCGTACAAAGTGAAAGTCGTGTTTGCAGAACTTGCAGGTAGTCAAATGTATTTTCCTGTTTATCATTGCCAAAGTTCTCAAGTACTATTTCATCCTTTCATGACAGTCAAAGATTTTTTCCTGAAAATTGATAATAACAAAAACCGGATTTGATCGATCAGGGTAAGGAGCCGCAAGTTCATAAGTCCAGAAAGAGCTGCATTTTGCAGATCTCCCACCTCGAGGTATGCATACTCGAAGCTGTCTATCCTGGGTTTGATTACCGACTCAGCTACAAACTCTCATCCCGGTGTTTCACAGGTGGGGTGATTCATCAATGTGTGTGCCATCCATCGATTGGACATTAAAAACGGGCGTCCCGTCTGCCAGCATTTGTTGGTGGTCGTTAAAGATCCCATGGTGTCCTTCATGAAGAGTAGGCGATCTATCGCCAGCATCATGGCCAAATTGAAAATTCCTTGCGTAACTAGTCGAACATCAGGCCTCGCCAGCCGGTTCGTGAAGATTTCGGCCAAGCTTTCCATGGCCGGCCCCACAAGAAAGGTGGGATAATGGTGGCTATTAAAGAAGAAGATTGTAAAAGTGGTTCGAGCATCTGCTCTGAGTCAGGGAAGTAGTCGGTTCGACTACAACCCTGGCTGAATCATACCAAAGTCTTAAAAATGGTAGATGCTGCTTCCTCACTGGACACTCAGTAGTTAAAGGATATCACACGGCCAAACCCTGTAGGTCACATTCACAAGCTTTGTTTGTCTGCAAGTCCAGTGTGATAGGTCATGTCTGTCCTATTTTGTTGGGACTAAAGGCTATATACACTCTATATCTATATAGCTCCTCGTCCCAATGAAATAACAACATGAGCCATTTGGGGTCACCGTTGTGTTTCATTATGATGTAATCTCACATCTAATCCCATACACGATGTTGGTTTACCACAATCCCCGAATGACCTTGTAAACCATGCAATATATTTACAATGCCCTTCATGAGCCCACAAAACTATCACTCTTCATTTTTTAATATCCGTAAGCAAGCACACATGTATAATCGCATAACCTTAAACATGCACACCCATGAAATACAGTTTCAATGGACGTGTCAAAAAAGTAAGATCAAGTTAAGTGAGTTGTGTTAAGTAATGCATTCGGTTTGGCCATTTACTCGTATCAACAACATATTACGTATGCAAAAGTGGCACAATTATGACTTCCCATCCCTTGTTTTTTTGCTCCATATAACCTTTGCCTAACCCCGATCTTCTCCAAGTCATTCTGTTATTTTATACAACCCCTCCCCCCTCCCCCCCAAAAGAAAATCTCACATCCTCCATCTTTCTGCCTCTCGTTCCCTTTGCTCAAATTCCTTTTTTTATTACTCTTGATTTTAAATCCGTCATTATCATTATCATCTTTATATACCATGCTCTATGCAGAACGTCAATTTTGAAAAAGCAGTTTCTTGGCTAGGTTTACAATTCTGGACGGGTCACACTACTCTGACACAGGATATTCAACTGATTGTGCAGGAATTTGGAATTTGTTTGGGGTGCTGGAGATAGCTCACCTATTCTTCATGAAAGACACTGGGATTATCGTCCATCGCAACTAATGCTGACAGATGGGATGTCCAGCTTAACGTCCATCCGAGGAACGGCAAACACATTGAGGCCTCGCCCTGCACAAACACACCAGGATGACGGTTTATAGCTATCTCAAGATTCAAACCCAGGCTTGACAGCTCAGACATGAGTGTGCATACCGCTCAGCCATCCTATCAGCCCCTTAACATCCATGACAGTTCTAAAAAAAAAACAATCAGTCAGAGGTTGCCATGGCACAGAAAAATTTCTGAACAAAAGCAAAACTCTTCGTGTGAGTACGAGGATGGCGACATTACTGTTCACCGCAAAAATTGTGAATTATTTATGAGACAAACATCTCTTGTGGAACTTTTAAATTGATATTGTAGCGACACTGCTATTTAATAAACTCGCCTGCATTGCAAAATTAATTTACATTGGGGATATCCACAAATCAGAAATTCACGACAGAAGGTACATTTTTGAAGCATTCCCGATATAATGCACAGAAACTATTCTTGTGTTTCTGGACGAAATCTGTACACAGCACATCAGGTAGAGCATGAGTCACAAACAAAAAACGAAATAAAAAAAAGATCTCATTATTACCTCTGCCACAAAAGGTAGAAGGAGGTTATGTTTTCACCCCTGAAGTGATTCAGGGGCAGGGTCCAAAAAAAATATGTAGCACGATATCTCAAAAAGCTATGGACGGATTCGGACGAAACTTGGTGGACAAGTTGGGTGTTTGACAAGGACGAATTCGGATCTGACCTATCAGTGGGATACAAAACGTAAATTGTTCAGCCTGGTGGAGGTATGCACTCCACACCGAGTGCCGTTCTAGTTTTGCTGTTGCATATCAAGGAATTGGTGTTTAAATGCCCTTCTAGCCCCCATGGCATTGAATTTTAATAAACTTGGTGGTTGACACATATTGGAACTTTGGCAACAACGCTTTAATTTACTATAGTGGAATGAGGTGAGGGAAGGGCTTTCTAGTTGAAGAACCACACGTCATGGAGCAATCAGCCAATATGACGTCTGCAGGATGTCACACACAGCAGGCGACATCTCGGTTACATTCTAAAGCTTAAGTTTATATTCTGAAGAGCTACCTCAATTTTATCTTTTTCCCTACTGTGACAACCGAGCTATTAAACCTTGACTATGCGATCCCATGTGAAAGACTGATGTTTCTGCTGAATATCAACAATTAGCAATCTATCAGTGAGAATCATAAGATATGAGCGTACGATTAATGTACACTAGCAGAAGCCCAAGGTAAAAAATACAACGATATTAAAAAACGAAAAATAAGGAAGCCTTTTATTCTTGTGCTGCTTGAAAGAGCTGAAAAATAGGTTATATATTGTCATGTCCATGCCGATTAAGACCGACGATGGATGGATGGAACGAACTGGCTTTTACTCCCTTGGACTGCGTTCGAACAATGGCAGTTTTGTGCTCACGGGAATCGCAGGAAGCACACGAGGCTCTTAACTCTTTTAAAACCAATGGGTATACTTCCTGAACAAATAACAGGGATTGGGATCGTTGATTGGGGGAGATGACGGGTGAGGTGGGGAAGAAAGGGGGGGGGGACATAGAATCGATAAATAAATAATATATAAAATGACAACAAAAACGATGGCGCAACACACCAGACTTGTTCACAGATGGGGAAAGGGAAGGAGAACCAGGTGGGCCTTAGCACCGCTGGTTGACGAGGAGGGAGCATGTTCATGGGTTGGAGAGAGGAACAGGCAATGAGGCAGGTGACGAAACATCCGGGCAGGGCGACGAAGGTACACAGGTAGGGTGGTGAAGACACACGAGCAGGAACCAAGGCCGATGAAGCAGGCACAGGGCAAAGGCAGGAAGGTAGTCAGGCAGGCAGGCAGGCAGGCACCACTGACAGAGGAACCGTTTCCTCTAAACACGATCTCCTTCTCTCTCAGAGATGATCACAACTGTCATGGCTCTCACAAAAGGCCCCCAAAACTCCACCCTTTCAGGAAACTCCACCACTTGGGAAAGAAGAACTCTGCCCCTTGGGAGACTATGAAAAGCTCCTCCTCTAGCTCCTGAGACAGCACAGCCCCTTATAAAGCCCCATCTCTCCCTTTGCTTTGGCATCACCTCGGCACCTCAACCGGTGGGACGTTCAAGAGGTTATACATACGATTCCTTACCTTAAACCCTAACTATTTATTGCAATGCACCACCCTCCATATGGTGCACATTTAAACAGACAATTCTTAAGCTACATTTCCCTACTTAATCACATTGAGATGGGCTAACTACTCGTACACAGACCATACTACTCGATACATTTCTATTTGTTCTTAGGTAATAGCTACCCCCACTACAAACGTAACAATATTCCTTAACAGCAAAGAAAAAACTTTTTCGGGAGTGATCGAGGCAGCAATCTATTGCTGATACACCACCGGGCTAAAATTTTGCATCCGATTGAAAAAATTATAATTACAGCGCGGGACATCGCGCTGTTATATAATTGGCTATTCTGTCCTGTGTCTCTGTCACACTTATTGTTGGGTGTGATGTGGGCGGAGATTGCCGGGTGGTTTGTGGGCGGAGATTGCCGGGTGTATGTGGGCGGAGATTGCCGGGTGATTGGGATTGGGTGATTCGGCGAGATTGCCGGGTATTTGGGCGGAGATTGCCGGGTGGATTGTGGGGGAGATTGCCGGGTGAATTGTGGGCGGGTTAATGCGGAAGAGCGACTTTTTTGTGCTGAATCGTTTTCTGTGTGACGCCGGAAGTGTATTTTCTGAGCAGGAAGTGATAATCTTCCTGTTCCGTTAGTTGTTGGCGTGCAGCGTTGTAACTCTCGTTCTTCATTGTTTTTTGTTTTTTTTTTTGCACGTAGTTTTTTTATAGCGCGGCGACATCACGCTGTTATTTTCCCTTCTGTTTGGGTAATTTATGAATTATTTTTCTCTCCAAGAAGTGTTTCTGTATTGCAGGGTGGGACAGACAGACAGACAGCATTAGCCTATCAAATATTGAAGCATTTTTACCTGTCTCTCCACTGATGGATTTAATCACAAGCCAGCATGATGTACTTCAAACATTCTGCTCCTTTCACCCTTCCATTTGTCAGAGGTCATCTTCCATCTGCTTGGAAGTCAGCCAACTTATTCTTATTCTTCTTCATAATGACCAAAATTATTCCCATGTTCCTGTGGGGTTGGGGTAAGTTTGGCTCAAGTCTTTCGCAAACCGGCTGGCCAGGCCTGACTTTCGACGAAGGTTAGGGCTGGAATTTGGAATTTGGCCAGGGTGCCGATAATAACTCGCCGACTCTTCACGAAGACACCAAGGGATTTTTAACGCCCACCAACTAATGCCAGCAGATGGGATGCTCAGTTTAATGATGGCATACACTGTTCTGATAGGTTTTTATACTCAAGGTTCAAAACTTATCAGAACAGTGGGTCTACAACATTAGTTGTGTCTTGAGGTCATCCAATAAGCCAAAGCGATTGAGAAA
>CM068966.1:74758964-74771435 GCA_035128595.1 Eptatretus atami | reverse complement strand
TATAAAGATTCCTTCAACTCAAGGACTGCTGATTCAGTGACTTTCCAGAAATCTACTGGGAAGGAAAGGGAGATCAAGAGAGGGATAAAGATGGAAAGTGAATGACAGGTTAGTAGAATAGATAGAGAAGGGAATGAGCAGAATGAGTGAATGCAACAGAAGAGGGTGAGAGGAGGGTGATGATAGAGAGGGTAGAGATAGAGACAGAAAGAGAGAAGAGAGAAAGAGAGAAGAGAGAAGAGAGAAAGAGAGAAAGAGAGAAAGAGAGAAAGAGAGAAGAGAGAAGACTTTTGTATGCTTTTATTATAAAGTATCAAAACACACCGAGAAAGCACACTCCATAAAAAAATCCAAACGATTTTACAGCAAAAATAAATTCAAAAAAGCAATACAAACAAGGGTGTCTGTTCATGTCAAAACCACCACAGAATAATACATGTATGCAAAAAGTAGTGCAAGTACTTTAAACTTTTACAAACAGATTCCATCACGAAAAGAAACTCAAAACCTCATCAGTGACCACTATCACCCACAATATCCAGGCTCAAAAGATAAGCCTGCTCCATTTTTACTCTGCCGAAACCATACATTTAAAGCACAAAAGCACATTGCATTTTTCCCTTCAATTTGCTTTTTGGTTTTATAAATTGCCAGTTTAGCAATGCCAACAGAAAGACAAAAACGAGAGGACTGGTTTACTTTTATAATTCCCCCGGTTCCATAAATAAAGACTGGAAAGGAAAAAACAAAATTAAATTTATAGAAAGCTGTTGAAGGAAGAGAAAGAGGGGTACCAATCTCTTACATTCAATGAAAACGTGGGCAACATTTTCAATCAAATCACAAAAAGGACAAGAATTTGAACAAAGAATTAAACTTATGGAGTAATGTCTGTGTGACCAGGGCTTGATGTGCTAGTCTCCAATTCAGGTCTCCAGTTCGCCCAAGAGTTGGAGAACTATACATTTTGCTCCACTGGAGTTAAAAAAGCTCCAGCAGGTAAGTCTCATTCCACGATTTTTTAACAGTTTTGTAAAAAGGTATACATGCTTCCAGACATATGTTGTAGATAGCCGTTTTCCCATGATGTGAAACACACCAATTTCCTCTAAGTTTGAGGAGAACACCCTCTTGTTTTTTTGAGGCAATTTGAAGTTCAGGAAATAGAGACATGGTCTACCACTTCATCCCCCAGTCCACCCGATGTTTAGTCATGAAAGGTTTGAATTACTGTTTCAAGACATTTTCCACATACGAGCAGAACGAACACCAGTTTTTCATGAAAGTGAGCTTACAGGTAGCCAGGAATTCAAGATGGCTGCAACAGGTCTCGCACTCTGTTTATTCCAACACTGGTGAACAATGCATAAACGACCTGGAGGTTGAAATTCCAGAGAATAAAGGATTCCGAACTAATGGCTCATGTACAAACTTTTGGCATCGTATGATACCTCTAAACGCTGCACTCGAGGACTTGCCAAGCATTCAAAAGGCTCTGATGAAACTGGGAAGCTGAGACATGTCAACGTGTTGCAGGTCGATGAGGAAAAGTTCACGGTCATATTTCAGACCTTCACTTTCTGCAAACAGGCGTTTGTGAGAGGTCGCCAAGGAACACACTCACTGTACAGTAGGCGCTTAATGTGGAAATTCGGAATGCCATTATCCACTTGGGATATGCATAAGATTTTGACCACCCGCATTTCGGGGTCTGCAGACCACGTCTGGGCCAGCCAATGGTGGCCACCCCAGAAAAATCAGTCAGAACCCTCTGAATGCCTGTGACAAGTATCTCGGAGGTTCAAGTGGATAATATCTATGCAAATAAATGGAACCACCAGGCTGTTTATGATTGACACCCGTGTCTTAAGCGAGAGAAGTTGGTACAATTTTCTCCACCTTGCCAGTTTCATTTTATTTTTTTCCAGGAGTTTCCTATTTTTTTGTTCATACGCTTCAATTCTCGAAATAAGCCTAATATTTAAACCCCTACTACTCCACTGTATTCCTCCTGTAAAACAGGCAGGGACGAGGAAGGTGATCTGGGGCCCACCCAAAAAGCTACACTTTTTTTCCAATTTACCTTGCAGTAGAAGCAAGCTCAAATGGTAAGGCAACGAGAGACCTCAGAAACATCTTTTTGATTTGCAAATGCAACACAATATCATCAGCATAAGCTAAAAAACGACTTTGGAGTTTGTGAAAGAGAGACTCCTAACACTGAGTTCCAAAGTAAAACTAATAAAGGTTCAACGGAAGATTGTAGAGCATGCCTGATAGTGCACAGCCTGACGGTGCCTCGCTGAAGGGGAAGGGTAACAAAGACTATTACAAGCGGTAGGCGACATGGGTGGTCGTGACATAATTGCATACTAGTCATACAGTTTTTGACGGATCGGGTTGAAAATTTTTGACAAAGAGGTTGATTTATTGTGCGCATAAAAGCCTGGAAGCCCATTTTTGATTTTCGAAAAAATATATTTTTGGATTTTTCTAAAATTTCAAAGTCCCGTTGATAGGCAACGTGGTCTCCAAGCAACGGTGCTCAAAAGCATAAACTAGATTGGTATGAACTACCTGCAAGTTTCATCAAATCGGTTGACTCCTTGGCTCCAGGGCTGTCCATTACATACAAACAAAACAACAAAAAAAAATGACGGTAAATAGACACCTATTTTTGAAGGACTACCATTTAAATAAAACTAAATCAAAAATCGGCTCGAGTAAAATTTTCTAAATATCTCGAAGTGTTTAATTCCGAAGTCTTGTTTTCTCCACATTCAAAACTGTAGGACAAGTATTGAAAATACCGTACGCGGTTTTTTTGGCCGCCGCATAGCTAAGGGTGGTTGTTAGCAACGAAACTCAAACGCGCACACTCCCAGCCTATACGGCACTGTCGCCAAGTTTCAAATCGATCGTTTGCTGGTTTGTGCTGTGGGCCTCGCGTTGCACACACACACACACACACACACACACACACACACACACACACACACACACACACACACACACCGGAAAACCGACAAATAGGGTACTCTAGCGACCACCCAATTAACCTTCAGCAGACAAGATGCATTTTTGTACAATAACTTAACATAAGCAATAAATTTTTCCCCAAACCCTGTTCTCCTTAATACATCAAACAAAAAAGAATGGTTAACACTGTCAAAGCTTTTTTCTTGATCTAAAAGTAATAAACCAAAACCAGGAGATGTAGTTCGACCGAGACTGATAAGTCTCCTCACCAAAAAATATTATCGTATATGGACCGTTCTGGAACACAGTATGACTGATCAGTGCCAATCAAGAAAGAAGATGACTTCCTTTAGACGGGTTGCAAGTGCTTTTGACAATATTTTATAGTTCGTGTTGAGGAGTGACACAGGCCGCCAATTTGCGGTCTCATGCAGGTTTCTTTCTTCGGAAGGAGACACAAAACTGCCCTCCGGCAGTCAATGGCAATTCACTTGTTCAACACTCTCTGAAAGACTCAAGAAGAGTAGGGCCAAGAATGTCCCAGAAAGCCTTATAAAATTCAGCGGAAGGCCGTCTAGTCCAGGGCTTTCCCATCCTTGCTATCCTTGAGCGCAGCAGTAAGTTCTCTAAGAGAATGCCAGGCTCAAGCAATTGTTTGTTGGTCTTCAGACAGAGAAGGGAGCTGTTCAAGCATCGCATTCCTGTTCTCCTCATTCAACTCTTTTTGCGGAGTTTAGAAAATAGTCTTGTAGTTCATGCTTGATATCACTCTGGGAGCTAACAATCACCACCAGAAGAGGCAAAGCATGGATTTGTTGAGAGGCTTGACCATTTTTTCAATTGAAGAACCCTTTGTTTGGTGTGTCAAGTTGGATTTTTCGTTCCGCGGTCGGACGAATGCACCGGCCGCCCGCTCTTTCACCATTTCAGCCAGAAGGGTCCTTTTCTCCGACAACTGCTGGACATTCGCGCTAGACAATCCAGCTTTCTGCGCACAGATAAGTATATCGTTTTTAGCTCGCCTGTTCGAAGAACAGAGAGCTATAGCGATACCCGCGCGTGAGCGTCAGCGTGAGCGTGAAAATGTTAAAGTTTTTGGTGCAAGTTATTTTTTCCTTCTAATGTTTTTATCTACCACACTATTTTTTTATACGCGAGTATATATATCGGGGCGCATTATGTGATACCGGTCGTCCGTCCGTCCGTCTGTCTGTCTGTCCGTCCGTCCATCTGTCCGTTCCTGTCCGCACTCTAACTCCCAAAGTTTTCAACTTTCACGTTTCATATTTGGTACATAGGTACGACTGTGGAGACGGTGTGTCGCGACATTAGTTTGTCATCTAAAGTGGTTGCATGGCAACCAGGATGCTGTTTTCATCCGTTCCTGTCCGCACTCTAACTCCCAAAGTTTTCAATTCACGTTTCATATTTAGTACATGTAGGGACTGTGGAGACGGTGTGGTCGACATACGTTCGTCATCTAAAGTGGTTGCCATGGCAACCAGGATACTGTTTTCCATCCATTCCTGTCTGCTTCTAACTCAAACTACATATTACTTTTTATTTTAGATGCATTTCTCATGGCAAGGCGAGTACCATAAAATTCGGCCATTGAGCGCATCGTTTATATAAGCCGCATCCCTAAATTTAAAAAAAATCTGGAATTTACACACACAAGGCACTGGTTTATAAGCGCACTGGTTTATAAGCGCAAATGTTGCAACAAAAACCAAGTGCAAAAACGTCCGAAAATTAGCCACAAAAAGTGATCAATCTTGCTTGGTCTAATCTGAACAGTAGAAACACGCCGACCATCCACTCTCTGTGTGTTACCCAGTCTTCAAGTTCGTCTTCCAGTTCGGGCCATCGGATTTCCTACCTCTGAAAGCCTTTTTGACTTTTTGCAGCGAGAAAGTTGCGCCCTCTGTGAGTTTTGAATTCTCGTGTGGACCTCTTGTTTACTATTACAATATAAAATACATATATTGCTTTAAAATGATTTGGATAAGACTTCACTGCAATGCTTTATAAAAAATATTAATTTAGACGAGTCTTTTAAAAACGATAAATGTATAAACAAGGCGAGCATTGGGTGGCTTTGACACTACTCTGGTTTAAAGCAGATATCACACCAAAAGCGTAGTATGTGCTGTTAGAGCAGTATTGTTGGCAAAAAACATTTGATTTGGGACTTTGTGCAGTGCCACCATTGTCTTAAGTTCAAATATGAACACTTTTGTGACTCGCATTTTTCCATACCATTTTAAAAAGCTTCTATAAATGTGCACTTTGTAAAAGTTTCAAATTAAAAGTCCAATATGCACTTCCACAGACATGATGAGGAAAGCACACACACATAAATCATGTGATGATCGGAAAACCAGACGGCCTTATATAAGAGTTCTTAACAATGTTTACCATTTCATGATTAAATAAAATCTGTCTAGGCGAGCATTGTCAAAACTTTCTTGATGCACAACCCATGTATACTGACGGATATTACGGTTTTTGTACCTGCCACCATCCACCAGTTTAAACTTTTTGACTAGCTGTGCCAAAGGCTTGCACTGGGTGGATGAGGCTCACAGTGTTCCGATCAAGTTGTGGGTTGAGGGTGCAGTTGTAGCCACCCCCAGACACAACAACATGGTTAAGTCAATGGTGCTTACAAACTCTGCTAACTTGTACAGAAGGCACCTCTTTCAGAGTTAGCACTAGGACAGTAAACATTTGTCATGCAAATCTTTAGGTTAATACTGACAAATTGCACAGACAGTAAGTAACCTTTGCAAATTTCTTACAAGTTATCTCCGAAGGCTGGAGTCGAGGATGCAACACTATTGCCGCAGCCTTGGTCAACAAGCGCACTCGAGAAAAGAACAACCTTTAAGATTTTACACCACTCATCCTCAGAAGACTGATTTGCATGCGTCTCTGTAGCTTAGCAATCAGTTTTTTCATTTTGGAAGAGCTGAAATACCTGGAGGTGACGCCACACACTGCGTGCTACTTTGCTACTTTTATCTCCATTCTGTTAGTTATTCTTGAAGCTCTTTACCAGCCCGAGTAAACATTTCCTTAACCTTTGGAATTGAGGATCTGACATGTTAACTGATAAGGATCACGAATCATACTCCTTGCATTTTTGAAATCGTGTAAATTCGGGAAGTAATTTGATTTTTCCGTATCTTTTCTGAATGTTCATCCGGAATTTATCACATTTTCTTGAGACACAAGGTTGTTTGGTTCGCCCCCTCATCCTCTGAGAGCATAAAGCACTGAAATGTGGGGTCGAAGAGGTTTCATCTGAATCAAGTGTTCATATGGCCTCTCCTATTACTTGTGGAACACTTACTTTTGGCTCAACAGAAGTTTGCTGCTGTTTACGGACCCTCGAATTTGCCTTGTCCATGTCCTTCCCCTCTACAACCCTTACATCATCATCTGTGAGGGAGGGGTTGATTTAACTCAAGGGATTTTCCCCTTTATCTATTTCTCCATCACTGTCAGACATAGCTGTGAACTCGTCTGAACAGTTTGGTAACAGGAAAACATTAAAATATCCTGATACTCACTGTTTCTGTGTCCCACTCGAGTCAGCCAGGGCACAGCGAAGTTCACATCCGCACACGACTCCGGTACCACCAAGGGGTTTCCAATGTGAGACGTCCTTGGAGATCCACCGAGCCTGACAGATCTGGACTTATTCTGCTCCTAGCATAACATTTGACCGTTTTTGGCCTTTTTTCCTGGTATCCGTACAGATACCTCCATATCGTCCCACTGTCCTGTACAGTGGATGGTAAAGGAGAGGAAGCAACCACTTTCACTTCCTCGTTTGGTGGGGGTGGATTAATTACGTCACGATTACACACCCTCTCTCCAACGCCGGTCGGGGTGGACGAGTCCAATTATCGAACACCTCAGCCGGTGGGGGGGGGGGGGGCTCGGCTCCCGATTCCTTCTCCATAGTTTGTGGTGAGGAAGAATCGTTCACTCACCACCTTCACTTTCTTGCGGTGTAACCGCATTGGGACAAACACTTCACGTGCCCGTAAGTCCACACCAAAACACGTCATAACCTCTGAGGAGGCAAACATTTTTATTCAAACCCGTCGATTTTTACACCAGAGTACAACATTCAGTGTTTTTCATTTTCGGTAGTATCATTAAACCACTCTTTTAAAGGATGAGGTTGTTTAAATTTATCGCTAACATGAGCTCGGCACCATCGAGATCCTCGACACAACTTACCGAACTGTTTAACTGGTTAACAGTCCTGGTTCCTTATAAATGGGATATTATTATATTAACTTTAACTGTTGGGCTGTTAAGCGAACAGAGGAGGTAGTGTTCGGTTCGATGAACAGGCCTGCTCAACACCGTGGCGGACCACGTGTTCCTCCGACACAAACACGAAAACTTCTTATTCATGGCGAGAAGCAGCGGAATATTATGTAACCGACGATGTTACAATGGCGGAAAGCACATCGTTAAGTTCCACCTCACTGGGAGGGAAGCAAAAAACAGCGTGTTTCGAGTTAGTGACTCGAACATCTCGACACGGAACGTTCACCCGCCATTCTAATTCAGGAAAACAGTTAGTAACTTTACGAGAGAAAAAGGCGTTTTCACAAACAAAGAATCAACGATTAAAGTTGAGATATTAAATAAGAACAGGTCGCAGTGAACGAGAAAACCTCCCGGCGGGGTAGGGAGAGAAGGGGAGGAGAGGGGGAGAGAGAGGGGGAGAGGGAGAGAGGGGGGGGAGAGGGGGGAAAGAGGGGAGAGGAGAGAGGGGGAGGGGGGAGAGAGAGGGGGGAGGGGAGAGAGAGAGGGGGGATGAGGGGAGAGGAGGGGAGAGGGGAGAGGGAGAGAGGGGGGAGGGAGAGAGAGAGAGGGGGAGGGGAGAGAGAGGGGGGGGGAGGGGAGAGAGAGGGAGAGAGGAGGGGGGAGAGAGGGGGAGGGGGAGAGAGAGGAGGGGGAGAGAAGGGGGAGGGTGGAGAGGGAGGAGGAGAGGGGGGGGAGAGGGAGGGGAGAGAGAGGGGTGGGGGGGGGGGGGGGAGAGGGAGGGGAGGAAGGAGAGTGAGAGAGAGAGAGAGAGAGAGAGAGAGAGAGAGAGAGAGAGAGTAGAGAAGGGAGAAGAAGGGAGAGAGTAAGAGAGAGAGAGAGAGAGAGAGAGAGATAGAGAAGGGGAGAGAGGGAGAAGAGTAGAGAGGAGAGGGGAAGGGAGAAGAGAGAGTAGAGAGAGAGTGGAGAGAATGTAGAGAGAGAGGGTCGAGAGTGAAAGGGAGGTGAGGAGAAGAAGAGAGAGAGAGAGAAAAAAAGGGAGAGAGAGTAGAGAGAGAGGAGAATGGGGAGGTTAGAGAGAGGTAGATAGAAGAAAAGAAAGAGGGGAGAGAGAGGAGTAGGAGAGTGTAGAGAGAGATTTGCATTTGGGAAGAATGTGGGGGGTCGGAGAGAGAAAGGGAGAGAAATGTAGAGAGAGGGTGAGAAGAAGAAGGGGGAGAGGAGTAGAAAGGCGGGGGGGGGGTGGGGAAAAGAGGGGGGTGGAGGGGGGGGGGGGGCGGGGAGGGGGGGGAAGGGGGGGGGGGGGAAGGAGGGTGGAGATAAGTAGGAGAGAAAAAAAGGAGAGAGAGGGTGAGAGAGGGTAGGGGGGGGGTGGGGAGAGGGGGTGGAGGAGAGGGTTGGGAGAGAGGGAGAGAGAGGGGAGAGAGAGAGGAGGGAGAGAGGTAGGACGGGGGTGAGGGGTTAGAGAGCGAGGGGAGAGAGAAGAGAGGAGGGGGAGAGAGAGAGAGGAGAGGAAAGAGGGAGAGAGGAGAGAGAACGAAAAGAGAAAGAGGAGGAGAAAATAAGGAGAGTAAGCAGATGCTAGAGGTAGAAACTCTTAATCATATGCACGTGTTATTTTTATTTAAATAAAAAGCCACTTTTCCTAACGGACAGATATATAGGTTTTTTCTATAAGAATAGTTCCAAGGTGTTTATTTTTAAACATGCAGGTAACGTTGTAATTTGCGCTATCTATATAATATCGCTGTTCCATTCCACACACGTACAGCAATGAAGAAACTCATTCTGATCTGTGCTAGAAAGTGAGTTCATTGGGCTTTCTGCAAAGGCCTGTGTCCAAAACCAACGTATCTTTCCTCGAAAAACAAACTTGGAGTAGGGTTGAAAAGAGAGTGAAAGAGATCTTAGGCTTGTAAATTGGGAAAGATGCTTTTTGCAGAGGAGAAAATGTATGGTTCAACCCGGGAGAGCTGGACTCTGCAAAAAGAGAAAATGGTCCGGTAGTTGCGTGGATCTAACACAAAATGCTGTCACAAGAAATGATGAAATTAGATCCCCAGGGGAAAAAGTTTATGGACACTGGCGACAACCTAGGCAGAAACAAGAAGCGAAGGAGCATCAGTAGAGTAATGACTAAGAATGCACCGCTCAGCGCCTTGGTCTGAGTGCAAAAGACAGCATACAAAAGATTTACTCACGAACTTATGCAGGAGAGAGAAGAGAGGAGAGAGAGAGAGAGAAGAGAGAAGAAGAGAGAGAGCAAGGAGAGAGAGAGCGTGAGAGAGATAGAGAGAGAGGAGCAAAAGAGGAGAGGAGAGCAAAAGAGAGAGAAAAGGAGGAGAGAGAGAGCAAAAGAGAGACGAGAGCAAAGAAGAGAGAGAGGCAAAAGAGGGAGAGAGAGAGCAAAAGAGGGAGAGGGGAGGGAGAGAGATGAGAGAGAGAGGGGAGAGAGCGAGGAGAGAGAGAGAAGGAGGAGAGAGAGAGAGCAAAGATGAGAGGAGAGAGAGCAAAAGAGAGACAGAGAGCAAAGGGAAAGAGCAAAAGAGAGAGAGGAAAAGAGAGAGAGAGAGAGAGAGAGAGGAGGTAGAGAGAGAGGAGAGAGAGAGAGAGAGAGAGAGGAGGAAAAGAGAGAGAGAGCAAAAGAGAGAGGCGAATAAAAGAGGAGCAACAGAGAGAGAGCAAAAGGAGAGAGAGAGAGAGCAAAAGAGAGAGCAAAGGAGAGAGAGAGAGAGAGGTAACAGAGAGAGAGGAAAGAAAGAGAGAGAGAAAGAGGGAGAAGAGAGAGCAAAAGAGGGGAGAGGGAGAGGGAGAGGAGTAGAGAGAGAGCGGGAGAGGAGAGAGAGAGAGAGAGAGAGAGAGAGAGAGAGAGAGAGGAGTAGAGACGAGAAAAGATAGGGGAGAGAAGGCAAGGAGAAAGAGAGAAAAAGAGAAGAGCAAAAGAGAGAGAGCTAAAGAGAGAAGAGAGAGAAGAGAGAGAGAGAGGAGAGAGAGAGAGAGGAGGAGAGAGAGAGAAAGAGAGACGGGAAAGAGAGAGGCGAAAGAGAGCAAAAGAGAGAGAGGCAAAAGAGAGAGAGAGAGCCAAAGAGAGAGAGGAAAAATAGAGCAAAAAGAAGAGAGCAAAAGAGAGGAGAGAGAGGAGAGAAGAGAGGAGAGAAGAGAGAGAGAGCGAAAAGAGAGATGGCAAAAGAGAGAGAGCAAGGGAGAGAGACAGAGAGGAGAGAGGAGAGGAGAGAGGAGAGAAGAGAGAGAGAGAGAGAGAGTTTTATATTCTTTTATTCAAGTATATCCTGTATAAAAAAGGTGTTCACAATGAGAACAAGGAGTCAGCACAAACTTAGTTTTCACGAGAGCAAACAAAATATATTTCAAACAAGAGGTATTATAAAGGTGAAATATTTTACCAAGACAGATGAACATCGAAATTATTAAAAAAAAAAAAAACTTTTAGGTTGATTCATACATTTTAAATCAGAAAGGAAGCTCAAGTGATTCCTTCAACAGAGAAGCATTTTTTTTACCACACCATTTGTCAAAAATCCTGTTTGAAAAGAAAGAAATAACAAAAAATCTGCTGAGGCGCCCCAATTCGCCATGACTTGAACAGAAAAGAAATCAAGCTGGGATGTGAAACAGCACTAAAGTTCTAAAGGTTAATAACCATTGAACAAGCCTCTGCAGATTCCCCTTCTTTTTCCTTGTCTATCATTGCCACTTTTTGGCTTCAGCAACAAAACTGGCAACCAGTCTCAGATTTGAAACTGGATGAAATAGGGAAACCATAAATAAATTTCACCAGGAAAGGAAAGCCCATCTTTAAATAATATATGCAAAAACTGAAAAAGAGGGACAAGTCTTCTGAATGCATATGCTGAAGCGTTTATTGTTTTTACCAAAATGGACTAAATTCCGGGATTCATTGGCAAATTGTGCAATAAGATATTATAAGGGAGGATGGGAATGCACTAATCTCCATTGCAGGTCGCCGAAGTGTTTAGAAATTTGGGGGGGGGGGGGGGGGGGGTAATTATTAACCTCTCATGACAGGGACAAGAGGGGTAGAAGTGGAAAATGTTTCTTTCCATTGAATCCCGAAAGGACTCTATCTTAACTGAATTGGCAAAAATATACTGAATACAAAAGGAATAGCAGGTTTCCCTTCTCAATGGAATTTAAAGGTACAGATTTGCCATCACCTCAAAAGCAAAAAGGGAGGCATATTGAATTGAGGGCAAATCACAATTCCAAAAAGCCTCCTGAAACCCATTCCTAACATCATTAAATGCCTTTAAGATAGAGAAAAAAGCTGACAATTATCCGAATTGATTTAACCCAGTAATGGATGGAGATTTTCATGACCAGATTTCATCTTTCTTTTGAAAAATCAGCAGATTGCTGCCAAAAAGTATATTGGACCCCACAAATGTTGCACAACCTAGAGGATGGGATTCCTGTAAAACAGGGCTTTGTAGAAAACTGGTTCATTTAAGAACAATGCGAGGGCCGGTTAAAGGAAGTGACCGTCACGTTGCAGTGATAAGCTTGCCAAGCATTGATCAACTCTGCTATACAGAGGGGAAGTGTGACACGGTCGCATCTTAGGAGAGTGGCAAAAAAAGCTCACGGGTGAGAGGTCATATCATAGCCGGCGCTTGGCTTTAGCAAACAAAGGGTAAAACTCGTCCAAGGCTATGTGGTTATAAAGCAACTTTTTCACAAAAGAATGCGAAAGTCCATGATCCTGCTGGTGATTGTCAACAAAAAGCCCTTGACCTGCTCATATACGAGAGGCCTGAGGCACACTGGTTCGTAAGCAGTGCATACCACCTCCAGAAAAACTGATAAAGTGTTTTTGATATTTTTTAATTAGGCCACGCAGGTGGTGCAACGAACAATAAACCTGTGCCACAAATGGACAGAGACCAAATTGTTATAACTAAACTTCTTCATGATATGATAAATTGCACAGAAGGCCCTCCATCTCTTAAGTCTGGAGTAGACTTGTCTGTTAGTCCTCCCAGTTTTTTTCTCTGCTGAATATTTGAGAGAGCCATTTCAGCCAGAAGGGTCCTTTTCTCCGACAACTGCTGGACATTCGCGCTAGACAATCCAGCTTTCTGCGCACAGATAAGTATATCGTTTTTAGCTCGCCTGTTCGAAGAACAGAGAGCTATAGCGATACCCCCGGCGTGAGCGTCAGCG
>CM068966.1:74716491-74733991 GCA_035128595.1 Eptatretus atami | reverse complement strand
ACATACCTGTGAGAACGGGATGTGCCTCTGCACAACAAAACAGTTGGAGAATTTCCAGATCAACTTGTCCAAAAAGTTGATCTGTTCCAGTCCCTATTGAAAAACTCCCATCAATGCAAAAACTCCCATCAATGCACACCTGTGAAAGGCCATAGGTTTGTAGATGTGGGGGAAGGTCATATCTGGGGCTTGTCGATGCAGAGGTTAAGTTTTATATTATAATATTTTCTATTAATCATGTTTGGGAGGGGATTTGGAGAAGGAGCTGCATGGGCTGTGAGTGCCATAATACAAGTATTAATATTTTTATTTGGTTCTGGGGCCAAAAGAGAAATTATATCAGATTTTGGCATTCATTGGTGAAAGGAGAAGCATCCGTTTGTATGTGTGTGTTATAACCATAATCGCCACCAGCTAATTGTATTACCAGGAAATGATAGGATTTCGATTTCTCTCATCCATGGACATTTCTTCTATATCCTATATTCTCATGAGTGTGATTTAAATTCAAGAACAGAACAAATATAGAAAACCATTTTGAAATTACCACTTTTCCATCTAAATGCTGAAAATTATGTTAAAAAGATGATTTGAATTACATATTTCACGCTAGCAATGGCCGGTTAAAAGTAACCGGCAAGCAGATCCAAAATCCCTGGAAACGCACACTCAGTGCATGGGCAAAAAGCCTCATTTATCATTCATACATTATTTCAAAAGTTGCGTATTGGCTCAGACTGGATTTGAATTTTAACATGAAAGTTCTAATCTCTAAACTGTAGATAAACACCCAGGTATTGAAAAATCGCACCCAAACTAACAAAACAATTCTGAAGACAATGAAACAAAAGAGCTCATCGTTGGCATCTATACTTTAGAGACTCTCACTGATACATCTATACTATAGAGAGATGTTTGTCTGTGTCTGTTTGTGTAACCATTTTTCTCAGAGATGGCTGATCGGATCATTGCCAAACTTTTAGAGGTTTGTCAGTGAGGGCCAGGGAGAACTGTTGTAAGCAAAAAAGAGAAAATTTTGAAAGAAAAAAAAAGAGTTCGATTTTTTTGATATATATGTATATACATATATATATATGGAATATATATATATATACTGTATATATATATTATATATATAAAAAAAGAGTTCGATTTTTTTGATATATATGTATCTATCTATAATTCCAGCAATCTCTGTGTGTGTGTGTGTCTGTCTGTTTGTTTGTCTGCGACCGCCGTTTCTCGACAACCGCCGGTCCGATCTGATTGAAACTTGCCAGAATATTGCCGGGGCCCCGCAGATGTGCCTTTTCGAGGTTTGATGTCAATCGGACGAGCGGTTCCCAAGTTACGGGCATTTTATTGCTTTTTTTAGTGTTGAAAAGGTGTATATATGGCAGCTGAAGTGTCGTTCCACCTTATCACATCTATCATGCCATTTTTTCTCAGAATAAATGATAACAGCATATTAATAATAATAATAATAATAATAATAGCACAATAATTGGCAGTACACAATATAGCACAATAATTGAATAAAAAGAATAACGTGATACAATGACCAATGTCTGTCAACCAATAACGACCTATATATTGTCTGTCAACCAGACAGGACACGGTGCTATGACATCACGAATGACGTCACAATGCTTCCTCTTCGGATTGAAATTGGCCAGGAATATTGCCGGGGCCCTGTGGATGTGCCTTTTCAAGGTTTGATATTAATCGGATAAGCAGTTCCCAAGTTACGGCCATTTATCTGTCGACCAATGACAAGACACGGTGCTATGACATCACGAATGACGTCACAATTAATGTTTATGTATTTATTTTTTTATTTATTTTATTATTTTTTTTTTGCACGATTGACGGTCCGATCTGATTGAAACTTGCCACGGAATATTGCTTGGACCCGCGGATGTGCCTTTTCAAGGTTTGATATTAATCGGATAAGCAGTTCCCAAGTTACGGCCATTTATCTGTCGACCAATGACAAGACACGGTGCTATGACATCACGAATGACGTCACAATTAATGTTTATGTTTTATTATTTATTTATTTTATTTTTTTTTTTTGCACGATTGACGGTCCGATCTGATTGAAACTTGCCAGGAATATTGCTGGGGACCCGCGGATGTGCCTTTTCAAGGTTTGATATTAATTGAATAAGCAGTTCCCAAGTTACTGCCATTTATCTGTCAACCAATGACAAGACACGGTGCTATGACATCACGAATGACATCACAATTAATGTTTATGTATTTTTTTTTTTTTTTTGCACGATTGACGGTCCGATCTGATTGAAAATTGCCAGGAATATTGCTGGGGACCCGCGGATGTGCCTTTTTGAGGTTTGATATTAATTGGACGAGCAGTTCCCAAGTTACGGCCATTGATCTGTCGACACATATCTGCGAGAGAGGGGAGGAGGAGGGGAGGTTGAGAGTGGGGGCGAGAGAGAGGCGAGAGAGGAGGGGGAGAGAGGAAGGGCGAGACTAGGGGGAGAGAGGGGGGAGAGAGAGGGGGTGGGGAGTGAGGCGAAGAGAGAGGGGCGAGAGAGGGGACGGAGAGGGGTGTGAGAGGGGGTGTGAGAGGGGGGGTGGAGTGGGGGCGAGAGAGAGGGGCGAGAGAGAGGCGAGAGAGGGGGGGAGAGAGGAGGGGCGAGACTAGGGGTGAGAGAGGGGGCGTAGGGGTGGGCCCGTAGTGGCGGGCCGGTAGGTGCGTAAACGACGACTGGATTGGGGCATTATTTCAATATGATTTGACCAACGTTTCATAAATGGCCATAACTTGGGAAACACCTGGAAACATACTCAGGTCCTCAGCGTCAATTGTGATGTCATATCAAACGAAGAAGAATTGTGACGCCCCCTCTCTCTCGCCCCCCCTCGCTCCCCCCTAGTATATATATATATATATATATATATATATATATATATATATATAGTATATTATTATATATATATAATAGCTCCAGTGAGCCGAAGCCTTTTTGATTAGTGACAGCGATATTAAAATCCACATACATATGATTTAATGCAAAACAAAACCAGAAACATCAACGGAACATTCACCAGCATCCATTCGCCAAAAAACATCAAATTCCACTTCAAAGGTAACACTTTTACAATACCTCTTAGCCAACATGCATTTACAAAGTATGGTATTTACACATGTATTTACAAAGTCCCATCTATAGGGTATTTACCCCCTCTGCAGAACCTGATGAATTAATTTAATTAACACACAAGAAGTATGAATGTAAACTATGAATACACCAGACGTATATTTTCATAACAAAGATTAAACAAAATTGAATATATATATTATATATATATTAATATATATATATATATATATATGAAGCCTGGTGTTGGCGCAGTGGTTAGGGCAGCGGCTTGGGATCAAGAGTCCTGAGTTCAAGCCCCGTTCGGCCACTGAATTAATACACCAGGGGTTGACTCAGCCTGTCATCCTTCCGAGGTCGGCGAAATGAGTACCAGTATACTGGGCCGGTGTATCCCCGGCTAAAATAGGTGGATCATATCCCTGTGGCGATCAGGGTTGCGTCAGGAAGGGCACTCGGCGTAAAACATGTGCCAAATCACTATGCGGATCATACGGATGATCCGCTGTGGCGACCCTAGCGGGAGCAGCCGAAAGAAGAAGAAGAAGAAGATATGAAGCCTGGTGTTGGCGCAGTGGTTAGGGCAGCGGCTTGGGATCCAAGAGTCCTGAGTTCAAGCCCCGTTCGGCCACTGAATTAATACACCAGGGGGTTGACTCAGCCTGTCATCCTTCCGAGGTCGGCGAAATGAGTACCAGTATACTGGGCCGGTGTATACCCCGGTTAAAATAGGTGTATCATATCCCTGTGGCGATCAGGGTTGCGTCAGGAAGGGCATCCGGCGTAAACACTGTGCCAAATCACTATGCGGATCATACGGATGATCCGCTGTGGCGACCCCTAGCGGGCAGCCGCCGAAAGAAGAAGAAGAACGATATATATATATATATATATATATATATATATATATATATATATATATATATATATATACATATATTGTTACGGCTGTGGAAATTCGCATTACACCATTAAGGTGGGATTCTCTAAGTACATGTGTAGTTAGCCCAAACCCATTGTATAGAGGGAATTTATGTGATCCATTCGGCTGCGACACTTTGAGTTAGGTAATTTTCTGTTCTATCTTTATTTTGAACCAACCACGTCTCAACCGCCATCACACAACAACCACCACGCCAGCCATCGTCACCAACTGCAACCACGCACCAACCCTCGGACAACAACAACAACGCAACAGCCACGACCTTTACCTTCACAACTCGCTCCCACATCATCGCATCACTGCCATTCCCAAACGGCACCATACCCATCAACCCTCCACCACCTTCACCTCTCCCTTCTACGGCCATTCCGCACACCTGTGAACACTGAGCGTCGGGCTGTCTTGGGCCCGTTCAGCGATACGCACCGAGCCGCGAGCGCCAATAGCGGCCTTTCCGAGGAAAATTCGGATCACAAACGCTACACGCCCACTTTGGCTCCGTCCAATTAGCAAGCGCGGGGCGGCTTGGCCCGCCTCCAGGCGCGTCTGTGTGAAATTGATATATGCAAATTCTAGGATCAGGGGAGGTTCACGTCCACTTTTCCTCCGTCCAATTGGCGAGCGTGGCTCCGCCCCGAGGTCATCCTGATCCGGATATTTGCAATATGTTTTCTCCTGCAGGCCTATAAACGGCGAGCGAAAGGCGAATCGTAGAAGATGTGGCAGTAGCAGTGTGTGTCGGCAGAGCAGAGTCGAGTTGGGTGGCGAAGTCATCGGTGAGGCAGGAAGAGTTGGTTATGGAGTCGGCGGAGAAGAGTTGTGGGAAGAGGCAAGGAGCTCGGATCCGAGGCGAGAAGGACGGCGGTCGGCGACGAGGTCGCGGTGTGAGATCGCTCGTCGCGGGACCCAAGCCAGCCAGCCATTCTCCTCCCCCAGGGCATCAACAATTCCCCCTTTCCCCCGCACTTAGATAGTGCAAAGAGGGGCCCCATTCCCACCCCATCCAAGCGTCGTGCCAGCGAAGCCCGCCAAGGAGCACGGAGTCGGGGCACAGCCACGCGGCCACATTTGCGGCGAGCCCGCCAACGCATCACGAGGACGTGGGTAGGACCCCCCGTCTCGCGGACCTGGCCGCTCCTCCAGGTCACGCGCACAATTGGCCTACAGGCGCTCTCTCCCCCTTGTCTTTGAGCGTGGCTTCTTTCCTTTGCTTTTGAGTAAATGTTGTTGGCGCCGTCTGTAAAGTAGAACTGTATAAGTGTTGCCGTGTGTTCGTGTAGTCGGTAGTACTCTGCGTCATTGTTGCTTTTGTTTTGGTTGCCTATGTGCATTTTGATTACTGTATGGCTGTATATGTGTGCTTTCCGTGTGCCGGGAAATAAATGTGCTTGCTTGTTGAACTGTGCCCGTTTCGCTTCGTTTTTTCTTTATTGACCCTCCATCCTGCTTCACGTAAAGGGTTCGTAGTGGTTAATACGCCCGGTAATTAATCTGAACCTCGAGGTCGAAGATAACACCGCTCGGTTATCCCGATAGTACGGAACGGGCCGCCCAAGCGGCTCGTGTCCGGAGTCGACCTGCGGCGAGGTACGATCGCCCGGTTTACCATCCGCATGGGTACTTAGGTAGGTCGAGTTTGGCGAACAACCTATCCTTCGCGGGTGGCCGATTGGCACGATTGTGGTGAGGTCAAGAAGCCCCCGTGACTGGCTCCGGGCGATAGTTCCCGGAGCGTCACGACTGAATTGTCCTCCGGTGGGCGACGTGCCGCGATTCGAGTCGCGTGGCCTTCGCACGCCGGCGGGCGCGAATTTGTAACACTGGTTCAGGAGTGGGATTCAAATCCACCTCGGTCTCCAACTAAATTCACGGAATCGGTTCAGGGGTGAGAAGAGCGACCCCCCGATCCCCTCCAAATTACGAGCAGGCCAAATTAACCCCTTACGAGAAATAAGATGGAGTCTCCAGAGGCGCGGGTGCCGGGGGTATTACAATGTATATGTGTAGAAATGTAGAATCCATGGCCCAGGATGAAATCCCGACAGGACATTTCCGTGCAGGAGCAATTCCCCAAAGAACAAAATCAGAGTCTGAAATGGGCGCGCGGCAGCGGCAGAGGCCGCGGTGGATGACACCTCCCAACCCCTCCTCCGTCAAAATCCTTCCCCAGCCCGAGCGAAGCCGCGACGACCGAGGCGATTCGGCTTTGTCGGAGGTGGATGAATTCTGCGAAAGGGGAAATGATGATACTGATGTTACAAGCGATGAGTGCGAAAGGAATGAGAAACAACATAAAGGCAATGGCACGCGACGAAACGCGGACAACAGTGTGCAAAATGGCGGGCCACGTGGCGATACGATGGAGCCAGCGAGGGGGAGTGCAACGGCTGTCAGGCCCGCGATAAAGACGGGCGAGGTCATAATTAATGGGGAGACCGAAACGTGTAAGATGAGACACGAGGTAACGAGGCAATAGAAAAATTAAAGGAAGCCAGGAGGAGACAAAGGAGGATTGAAGGTCGTACAGGTGGAGTGTGAGAAAAGACATCAAGACATGCGAAAGAGAGTTGATAAGCTGGGACGGGAGGTAAAAACGGAGACAGAGGAACTGGGAGACGGGTATAAAACCACAAGGGCAAGCCGGAAGAACAGTTAGAAGCCAAAGCAAGGTCGAGGATGTGCGGAGATGAGAAAAGAATTAGAAAAAAAAGCTCCGAGTTACAGAAACTACAAGACGAGTTGAGGAGATTGAGGGAAGAAGAACGACAGCGGATAATGAAACGTTAAGGAACCACACTGTACAGATGGAACAGCTGGAAGCGAAGCCAGATTGCAGAATGAGGAACAAGAGAGACAGTGGAATAGAAAACTGAAAGAGCATGTATTTGAAACTGAACGACAAAAGGAAAAAAATAGGTTGGAGTACGAGGAGAAAGTGAAGGGCAAGGAATGAAGCAGGAAGGAGAAATCAGGAGATTGAAGGACAACACGAGATTGAGAGGGGAGAACGAGAGGAACAATGGATAGAAAACAAAAGGAACATGAATTTGAGGTTGACCAATTGAAAGAAAAGGCGAGGCTGGAGTACGAGGAGATAGACAAAGAACAGCGAATGAACACAAAATGGAGATGAACCAAATGAAAAACCACGAAACTGGAGAAGGAGAAGACAGGAGAGGAAACAAGGAAGAGTAATGAGAAGCAGCAAATGAAACACAAAAAGAGATTAACCAAATGAGCAAACCATGACTGGAGAAGGAAGGACAGGAGAGGAAACAAGTAAGAGTAATGAGAGAACAGCGAATGAAACACAGGAAGGAAATGAGCCAATTGAAGAAACGATGAGACTGGAAAATGAAGAGCAGGAGAGACTGTGGGATAGGAAACAAAAACAAAATGAGGTTAAAATTAATGAACTCAAGGAGGAGTAAAATTGAAGTCCAGAGAGATGGAAAAACTCCAGAAAGAAACAAGAACTAATAAATGTATAGAGACACGGGAGATAGAGGTGAATTGGACGGGGTTAGTGACGAGCACACACACATTGAGGTAGTGGAGGACCATGAGGGGGAGCTGGCGGACTGGGTAGAGACCCGGTGCGAGCATCGGATGGCCCTCCAGGAACGAGGGAGGGGTTTGCCCCCTTGAAGCTGATCACGACCAGGTGGGTTCGGTCGTGTCGAGCGATTCGAGGGGATGAGTGAGGCGAACGGGTGCACGCCGAGCTTGGGGGGTATAGAGACCCCGGAACCCTTGTGGTGGCGCGAGTCCCTGGTGTGGTTGTCCCCAGTGTGGTTGTCCCGGTGTGTGTGGTGCAAGGTGTGAGTGCGCCCCCGTGTTAGTGGTGTGGTTGCGAGTGTGCCGGAGTGCGTGCTTCCCAGCGCGCCTGTGTGGATGAGACACCGCGGGTGAGTGCCCTGCGTGTGTGAGTAAAGCACGGTGTGTGAGGTCGCGGTATGTAAGGAGATGTCGTCGGCATGCGTGAGCATGCAGCCGCGTCTCCCGGTGTGAATGTGAGTTTAATGGAGTGGAGTCTGTGCGTCGTAACCGCAGGTTGCGTGGGTTGAACGGAGACGACTGCGACAACAGAGAAACAAGGGCCGAGTAGCGGCCGTAGATGTAATGGGGACCGTGCCGGGTTTACACGGCGGCGAGCACAAGGTCCGTGCTGTGCAACGACGAGGCCGCCACGTGCTCGCTGTGGGAGTGAAGCCGGTCCGGAAACGCCAGCGGTGGATTTGCCGATCCCGGACGGACAAAAGGTTAGGCAGGTAGACGGATTTGCACCGGACGGGTTCTCCACGCGAGCTTGTGATAAGCTCCAACGGGCAGAGCACATGTGTTCGCGTGGGTAGCCCTCGGAGTGCGAGGTTTGCTTTTGGGGTGCGCAGGGTGACGTCATGGCTGCACGTAGGGTTGGAATCCGGCAGGAGGGTGAATCCCTGCCGGATGGTACCGTCCAAGAGGGACGAGGTACACGTGCAGCTGCATGAAGTCACGGGCAGGTGCAAAGTGCGCGAGCTGCGAGTTGCCGCGCTGGTGCTGCGCAAAAATTAAAAAAAAAATAACAAAAGCAAGCCTCGCTTTCGGGTGAACAGGATTCCCGGCAAGGGTGGAAGACCCCTTGCCTGGGCACAGGATGGCACTAGTTAGGGAAGGGTTAGTGATAGCTAGACCGGCTCCATGGGCAGGGTAAGTCCTCATGGGCCCGTGGAATGGATTAGTTAGAGGGATTCAGTTTAGATTTAGGATGGTAAATGGGAATTGATTTTATAATTCGGGACAGTGACAGACTGAGTGTGTAGTGGGGACGTAGCTTAGCTACGTAGTGTTAAAAGGAACGTGCGGAGTGTAAGGGACAACGTGGGAGCACGAGTGAGTTAGGATTTAGTGAGCAGGATGGCAGGTTCAGCGGTGTGTGTTGAGAGTTGGTGAGTTGTGTGGAGACATGTTGAGTGAGTGAGGCCAACGGGTCTGTGTGTATGGAGCGAATGTGGAATGCGTGGTGCGATGAGTGATTGGGGGAGGAGTGACTCCCGCCCAAGGGCGCCGGTCAGTGTAAAGTGAGTTAGTGGGTAGTCAAATTGACAAAATGGAGGTCGTTTTGTTGTTGGTGGGAGCGTAGGCTCGAACCCATTTTGGAGGGGTGCAGGAGCCCTGTTGACGGGCTGGGAGCGGGGCTGCGAAAGGTGAGTATCGCTGAGTGGGTACCCCGGGCACCGGCTAGACGGCCGTGGTAGGCCAAGGGCCCATGGGGGGCGGGATAGCGTAGTGGCACGGGTGCGCCCGCATGATGCGGGGGCCCGGGGTGCCGTTAGCCACGTGGGCAGTGTTATGGGCACGGGTGACCCTCGGAAGGGGCCAGGAGGCCAGCCTGCCATGTGAGTGTTTTCAGGGGAGTCGCCGGGGGGGCACTCCCCGGTGTTTAGGGAGCTGTAGGCTCGGAGGCAGTGAAGTGCCCGGGGTGCCATAGCTGGAGAATCGGCAGAGGGTCGTGCCTGCCAAGGGAGCCACGCGTCCCAGCCATGAGACCGTGCAAGGGCACGAAAGAAAATTGGGGGGCGAGGCCCGAAATTGTGAGGACACCAACACAGGCGATGGGAATCCGGGTTGATAGACAATAGTTAAGCGAGAACGCTTGTTGAAAGCCCCGGGGTAGTTTAAGGTTAATGGATAGGGTAGATTAGCAGATGTACCCTCCGCACCATCCATCCCTTTGCTCTCGTTGTGGGCGCTGGACCCACTTTGGGTTAGATCGCTGAAGTCGGGCCATCCTGAGGCTTCGTTGGGCCTCGACACAGGACGCTAGCTCTCCCTTATTCCCCTCCCGGAAGGAACGTAGGGGTTGGAGTAGGCTAGGTGACAGGATAGGTTAGCCAAACAAGGACGATAAAGGGGGTAGGGGACGATTTATAGTGGGGAAGTAAAAATAAAAACAACAAAAATAAGTTGGGGCTAAATTGGGTTTTACAAATTAAGGGAGTGGTATAGGACAGTGACAGGCAAAGGCGATAGGTGGGAGGGAAACAAATAGGTAGGTCCGAGCCGCCTTCTGTGTGGCCAGCACCACCGCACTCCCTCCACCAACCTGCACTGCACGGCAAGAGGCCGGCCAACCTCATCGGCTGTTTTGCTGCGAGGCCTGTACGGCCGGATCGTCTGCAGCTGTTTTCTGCAAGGCCTGTGCCGGTCATCATCACTGCCGGCTGTTTTGCTTCAAGGCCTGTGCCGATCACTTCGTCTGCCGGCTGTGTTTGCCTGCAGCGGCCTTGTTCTGCAGGCTGTGTTTGCCTGCTGCCTTTGTCATGCCATGCCTACTGCCCTTGTCCTTTTGCCCCGTCCAATCTTGCTTTTCCCTGCCCTTGTTCATTGCCATGTGCGCCAGGATCATCAAGCAACAGTTTGCAAGCTGCAAGAACTGTCCTGTTGGCAGCTACAACACGGGCCTGCAGTGGCAGCCTGTGCGCCGGTTCACCTTGACTTTGTTTTTCTCCCTGCAGAGTCCATTGATCCTGGGCCATGGTTTAGTGTAAATTATAAGGTTAAGATGTATTGTACTGTAAATATGATGCGCCCCCGGCATGTATGTGTTAGCGCCGGCAATTTTATTTAAGTCGTGAGTGAGTGGTTTGTTTAGTTAGTTACTCAGCCCTCAGGTTATTTATTTTGGGGACACGAATACCATGATGTCGCCTCAGGGATCCGTAGGTAAACGTACTAGGGGAGAACTACACATGATGGCACACGACAATTTGACGACTCGGGACGAGTCTGTAAAAGGGGAGGGGTTAGTGTTACGGCTGTGGAAATTCGCATTACACCATGAAGGCCCGTAGGTGAGATATCTCTAAGTACATGTGTAGTTAGCCCAAACCCATGTTTATAGAGGGAATTTATGTGATCCATTCGGGCTGTGACACTTTGAGTTAGGCGTTTTTCTGTTCTATCTTTATTTTGAACCAACCACGTCTCAACCGCCATCACACAACAACCACCACGCAGCCATCGTCAACAACTGCAACCACGCTCCAACCCTCGGCCAACAACAACAACGCAACAGCCACGACCTTTACCTTCACAACTCGCTCCCACATCATCGCATCACTGCCATTCCCAAACGGCACCTACCCATCAAACTCCACCACCTTCACCTCTCCCCTTCTACGGCATTCCCGCACCATCTGTGAATACTATGCGTCGGGCTGTCTTGGGCCCGTTCAGCGATACGCACCGAGCGCGAGCGCAAATAGCGGCCTTTCCGAGGAAAATTCGGATCACAAACGCTACACGCCCACTTTTGCTCCGTCCAATTAGCAAGGCGGGGCGGCTTGGCCCCGCCTCCAGGCGCGTCTGTGTGAAATCGATATATGCAAATTCTAGGATCAGGGGAGGTTCACGCCCACTTTTCCTCCGTCCAATTGGCGAGCGTGGCTCCGCCCCGAGGTCATCTGATCCGGATATTTGCATATTGTTTTCTCTGCCGGCCTATAAAACGGCGAGCGAAGGCGAATCGTAGAGAGTGTGGCAGTAGCAGTGTGTGTCGGCAGAGCAGAGTCGAGTCGGGTGGCGAAGTCATCGGTGAGGCAGGAGAGTTGGGTTCTGGAGTCGGCGGAGAAGAGTTGTGGGAAGAGGCAAAGGGACTCGGGTCCGAGGCGAGAAGGACGGCGGTCGCGACGAGGTCGGTGTGAGATCGCTCTCGTGGGACCAAGCTAGCCAGCCATTCTCCTCCCCAGGGCATCAACAATTCCCCTTCCCCCGCGCTGAGATAGTGCAAAGAGGGGGCCCCGTTCCCACCCCACTCCAAGCGTCGTGCCAGCGAAGCCCGCCAGGAGCACGGAGTCGGGGCACAGCCACGCGGCCACATTTGCGGCGAGCCCGCCAATGCGTCACGAGGACGCGGGTAGGACCCCCGTCTCGCGGACCTGGCCGCTCCTCCAGGTCACGCGCACAATTGGCTACAGGCTGTCTGCCCCTTGTCTTTGAGGTGGCTTCTTTCCTTTGCTTTGAGTAAATGTGTTGGCGCCGTCTGTAAAGTAAGACTGTATAAGTGTTGCCGTGTGTGCGCGTAGTCGGTAGTAACTCTGCGTCATTGTTGCTTTTGTTTTGGTTGCTATATGTGCATTTGATTACTGCATGGCTGTATATGTGTGCTTTCCGTGTGCCGGGAAATAAATGTGCTTGCTTGTTGAACTGTGCCCGTTTCGCTTCGTCTTTCTTTTATGACCCTCCATCCTGCTTCACGTAAAGGGTTCGTAGTGGGCTTAATACGCCGTAATTAATCTGAACCGTCGAGGTGACGATAACACCGCTCGGTTATCCCGATAGTACGGAACGGGCCGCCCAAGCGGCTCGTGTCCAGAGTCGACCTGCGGCGAGGTACGATCGCCCGGTTTACCATCCGCGTGGGTACTTAGGTAGTCGAGTTTGGCGAACAACCCTATCCTACGTGGGTGGCCGATTGGCACGATTGTGGTGAGGTCGAAAGGCCCACCCGTGACTGGCTCCGGGCGATAGTTCCCGGAGGGTCACGACTGAATTGTCCGTCCGGTGGGCGACGTGCCGCGATTCGAGTCGTGTAGCCGTTCGCACGCGGCGGGCGCGATTCGCAATACATATATATATATATATATATATGAGGTGTGTTCAAAAAGTATCCAACCTTAATTTTTCATGCGTAAACAAATGAAGCTAGGGAGGTGTGGTTTGGTGCACGTATGTAGGCGATCCTAATCCGTATGCGTGATATTTTCCCGCCTGCAGAAGCTGTCAGTCGCCGACAGACCGCCGATGAGTGAGGAAGTGTAAGTGAGCGCCGTCGGATTTCTTTGTTTTTGACAAAATGACGGATCACTGTGGTCTCATCGCCAGTGATCACTGTGTTGAAGAAGTTGGATCGCTGTTCACAGTCTCCAGCACTGTCCTGTGCGATCTCCAAATGGAGTTGCTTCTGCTCGATCGTTAGCAGCTTTGCACAGAACTTCGCTGAGATTCTCCTTAAGCCCAAATCCTCAGTCACAATGGAATGAACGGATCCAATGCTGACGCCCACCTCGTCTGCAAGTTCTCTGATCGTGATTCGACGATCCTGGATCAGCAGGGTCCTCACTTGGTCAATGACGATCTCATTTGGGATGTTGAGGGCCTACCAGAACGTGCTTCACTTTCACTGATGTGCGACCATCTTTGAAGCGGTTGTCACTCTTTTATCTGTGTGTGTGCCCATTCTCGTTCCTGAAGGCCTGTTGAATCTGCGGATCGTTTCCACTTGGGAATCGCCAAGCTTTACACAAAATTTGATGCAATAGCGTTGTTCTAGTTTTTTCGTCATTTTGTCAAAAACGAAAATCTGACGGTGCTCACTTACACTTCCTCACTCATCGGCGGTCTGTCGGCGACTGACAGCTTCTGCAAGCGGGAAAATGTTCACGCATACGGATTAGGATCGCCTACATACGTGCACCAAACCACGCCTCCTAGCTTCATTTGTTTACGCACGAAAAATTAAGTTGGATACTTTTTTAACACACCTAGTATTTACATATATATATATATATGGACCAGGGTAGATGATGATGGAAGGGAAGGGGGGGGGCGTTAAGAGGACTTTAAAACTACCCTGTCCATTACAGTACATTTATCGATGTGCGAAGTAGATTTTGTGATCTCTTGGTTTTTAATCTCATGGTCACTTGACTGTTGCAATTCCACGGGGTTTCCGGAAATCTCACGGGATTGTGAGTTGTACAGTCGATAATGATGGGCCATTTTAAAATCTCTCCATAGTGCGTAAGACCTTTGTAGTTGTGTAAAAGGGAATATTAAATGATCCCAGACCCCATTCCTTATTGGGTGTAGGGGAGTGTTTTAGGCTCCCACAAAAATATACCGGGCAACACCGGGAAATGCTGGGTATCCCTGCTAGCACTCAATAAAATATTCCTGGATAACAAAATGCAATCCCAACTCTTTTCAGGAGGAAGTGCGACAGTAGATCTCATAAAGTCACCTTCCATGAGATGATTATGCTGAAAGAAGAAAGGTAAGAAAAGCAGCAATAAGAAAATAAAAGGGGGTGGGGTAGGAGGGGATGCACAGCACAGCATGGACAACAAATGAATCAGGGTACTGTCAAGATGTGCTACCCAGCCACTATGATGGCCAAGGACATGTCCACCGGGAGAGAGAGAGAGAGAGAGAGAGAGAGAGAGAGAGAGAGAGAGAGAGAGAGAGAGAGAGAGAGAGAGAGAGAGACAGACAGACAGACAGACAGACAGACATGAGGACAGGGACATGGACAGGGAGGGAGATGGAGAGGTTATTTTAGAACAATAGACAAATGCAGCCTAATGAAGTCTCTTGTTGCATAAAGTGCCGTACTTTATCTTTGTTTTACAGCTATCTTGTCACCATGATACAGAACTAAGTGAGCATGTGCAGAGCTTTTGTTTTGATCGTGACATGACAATATTTTTGTCATGTTCAGTGCACATGTCATCTCTGTGCTTATTTTGATGTACGGCTCCTCAGAGCAATCAGCACAACTGAAAAAAGCACAAAAAACGATCCAGAGAATAATCCAAGATTCATCTACATTCTAACCATTGAAAAGCATGGATGCCAAGACAGTAGGAATCAATTTGTGCAGCCTCACTGCATTCGGAACAAAGCATATGTCTTTGGCACAGGTGACACATTGATTTTTAACTGTGTTCGTGATTTAGGATTTCAAAATGGATGCATTAAACTTTTATGAAGCCATCAGAATTCTCATGCGTTTTGAACTTTTCTGCGAAACTGACATTATGGCAGAGCACGCATTTCGATAAGGCAAGGTATATTTCAATTATAGGCAAGTCTTTGTGCAGAATAAACCAAGACTTATTTGGGAGCTTCTAAAAAATCTCCTGTGGATTTTGTTTTTGTAAGACTTTCAGATAATTACATTACAAATTTCCCACTCACACCTCTAAACTCCTCAATTGTAAAAAAAATCATCATTAAAAAAAACATCCAACAAACATTTTTTTTCAAATGAAACTATGTATAGTTTTAACAAGACATTGGAATAAAACAATTAAAGCCAAGCTGTTCCATTATACGGCAAAAATGGTTTCAGCGGAGATGGAAAACTTTTGTGGGCCACATATTGAGAATTATGCAAACATGATCTTCAAATTGCACATCGTGGGAGTAATGATCACAGCAAGTCATGTTCACAAAGAGATATTTTTCTTCATTAAATATAAAATTACATTGGTGACCAACTGGTTCTCTGCAATAGTGGAGTTCTCTGCACTTAAGTGAGGAAATGCGAAGGAAGTGATGCACTTTGTGACGAACGTGGGAGAAAACGTAAATTCTGTAAATTACACAAATAAAATCCTCTTAAGGAAGAAAACAATTTAGATTGGATGTGAAGGTAAAACAGGCAAAATAAAATCTTCGGAAAAAGCCAAAGAGTAGGGAGATAATGAGCAAACGCAGCTGGTTGGGAAGAATGGAAGGTACGGTTGTACGGAAAAGAAGCTGAGATAGAGATAGAGATAGAGAGATGGAGAGACAGAGAGAGACAGATAGAGAGATGGAGAGACAGAGAGAGAGAGAGACAGAGAGAGGAGACAGAAGAGAGAGACAGAAGAAGAGACAGAGAGAGACAGAGACGAAGAGAGACAGAGAGAGAGACAGAGAGAGAGAGAGAGAGAGAGAGAGAGAGAGAGAGAGAGAAGAGAGAGAGAGAGAGAGAGATGACGAGAGAGAGAGAGAGAGAGAGAGAGAGAGATTCTAATATGGTGACAGTGATGGAAAACAATAAATGATGTTTGGGTGAGGAAGGGGAGGATAGAAGCAGAGCATTACAAGGACACAAAGGGTTTATGCGTAGATCCAGCTTGATTGTTATTTGCTGTGATGGCTGAAATTAATTTCATAGCGTTGTATTATTACACCTGTCATCCATTCAATGTAATACAAAATATTACAGGCCCAGCAGGGGAAAAGTTTAATTTAATCCTTAGCAGATGACATGTTTGTGGAAACAAATTGAAATGATGCAGAACCAATAGATAGATGCACCTGTACGAGTTGCTCTAAGTGTTTGACAATTGCATTTCCATTCAGCAGCAAAGTCTGCCACATGCCTTTCCATTTATGTTTATATACAATCTACAGGAGTGCCTTTCGTGAAGGATCTGTGTACATGCATTTTCACTGAGACCTCCTCGCTGCTCTCACCAGCGCACGAAGCGGTGGCATCCAGAACGTGCAATGTAGCCGTCAAAACATCCAGTTCTACTACAGCACAAAGGGCTCAACATTTGTAGCATTTGGAGATTTTTAGACTCTTGAATAAATATCAATGATGAAAATTATATTTCCTCAAATGGTGATTTTTTCATGTAGCAGTAGCACACTTTCTTTGACATTTCTAGCCTGGGTTTGATTCCTAATATGATTATGAATTGTCAGATCAGTGTTTTACCAAATGGACCTTAAGCTGGGTATCCTGTCTGCATGCGTCAGTTGGTTGATGCTAAAGATTGTGTCTTCTTTGAAAGGTAGGTGAGATGTTCCCAGCAACCTGAACAAATTTCATATTCCTGAGAAAGCCACATTTCCAAGCTGGCCTCCAAACCCAGTCACCGACTGGGCATCCTCTGTCGTGCAAAGTCCTCCCTTGGCACACCTGAGATCCTGACCACATACAAAGCTTTCATCTGCAGCCTGATGGAGCACTGCTTTTCTGTCCTGCCTCAAACCTTTCTCGGCTTCATGCTGTGGAAACCAAAGCATTTAGGACCATTGGTATCTCCCGTGATGAGGCTGTCATTGGGTCTCTCACTCTCTCACAGCAGGCAGGTCGGTTGTCTTCCTGTCTTCTATCGTCTCCTCTCCCGCATCACCCCCCATACTCAGTCGGTGCTCTGTCACCCCTATTTTCCGCAGGGCGCTCAAGATCCGTCAACAACCCCTTCTGGTGAAACTACCAAAATCAAGAATCACTGCTCACCTTCACTCTTTCATTCCTATTTTTTCCCACCAGACTCTCTTCAATCCCACTCCTCCCTCCAGGTCTTCAAAACAGCTGTTCACCACCATCTATTATGTTGAAACCTTGATCTTTTCTACCCCCATTAATCTACCCCAAACCCACCTCCTTCAAATTCCCTGTTTTCCTTCCTGTAAGTTCCTGTAGTGTCCATCATGTTTACCCCCATGGACCCTGCCCCATTCCTTTCCCTTCTATAGATCTCCTAATGTCTCTGTTCCACACTGTTTTGTGCTTCCCTCTCCTGCCCCTCTTGTCTCCTGCTCCCCTTGTTAAGGCGCTGTCACACCTTGACGATTTAGCCAGCGTATGCCGACTTATGAAGAATTTTTTCTAAAACGCTGACACACGTCGAATACGTTATGGGTAAGTTTTGTATACGTT
>CM068966.1:74695079-74705099 GCA_035128595.1 Eptatretus atami | reverse complement strand
GGCCATTGGAGAAGAGGAAGGATTTAATGTCTTAAGCGGTGATGGATTGCATGACCTTGCTGATGATTGGGAGAAGGCTGATTCGTCTGCAGTTGTAAGGATCTGTTTTTGCACCTTTTTTATGCAGAGCGGTAATATTTGCTGATTTCCAAGCAGATGGCAGATGACCTCGAGTAAATGAGAGGGTAAATAGAACAGAGAGAGGATGAGCAACAGCAGCAGAGCCGGTTTTTCAAACACGTGGGCTGATGCCGTCTGGACCGGTTGCAGAATCTGAGTTGAGGTTTGACAGCAAGCTCTCCACCTTGTCAGGAGAAAAGGACACAGAGTCCAGGAACAGCTGGGTGTGACTGGGTAAGGTGGATACAGAAAGTGATGGGTTTGGGACATAAGATTTAGAAGCAAACACAGAGTTGAAGCATTCAGCCTTTTCACGTGCAGTGTCAGCTGTGCGGCCATTTCAGGTAAGGGAGGGGATGGAGGAGAGCACACACCAGAAACAGACTTAAATTGACTCCACCAGTATTTGAAGGAGGGAGACAGATTTTAGAGTTCAAATTTGAGATTAGAAAGATGTTTTCTTGTTTTCCTCAGGGTCGACACACATACTTCTTCCGAGCTTTGTGGAAAGAACTGAGATTGCCTTCAGTTGTATTTGCCTTCCATGAGGCGAAGGCAAGTTGCTTCAGGACAACTGCCTCACCACAAGCTTCAGTGACCCAAGGGCGGGAGGAAGGGTAGGACAACTGAAGACGAGAAGGGATAAATCTGTGCATGAGGGAGAGCAAGTTTCTTTGAAAGAATTCCCAGGACGAGTTGATGTCAGAGGAAGTAGAGAAGGGAGACCAGTCTAGAAGTTTGATGGCTGCTTGAAGACCTTGCCAGTTAGCTTGAATGAAATGCCAGACTCGACTGTGCTGAGGTGGTTAAGGCCTTGTGGGAAAAACAGGGAAAAATAGGAAAACTTCAAAGCAAGCAAACAAATATTTTTGCCCAAAAAATAAAAATCATGAACTCATTCTGCCTCTCATTTCCTTCCTTGTTTCATTCTTTATTTCTGCCTTTCTCATTATCTCCCAATTGAACCAACATTCCTCAACATTGAATTAATTTGCTTCTTGCAGAACTTTAAAACCTTTTAATACTTTATTCATGTATAATTTGCCTGATTTCACGATAACCCCACATGTTCTTCTTTTTCATAACACCAAACATGTTATTCTTCTTCTTCTTCTTCATAACTATTGACTGTCACAAACACCCCACAATGTAAAGAAAAGATTAGTGAAAACAAAATAACACAAAATCACATGATATAAAACAAAACCATAAGATATCACATAAACTCCTCCAAAGACTCCTCTAAAGTAACAAACGAAGTGACTCCTCCCCCGGTATGACAGATCTGAGTCTCGTCCTGGTGGCGGAGTTGCTCTCTTTATCAAAAACTCCATTCTTCACTCTCCATGCACTTCCCTCACTTCTCCACAGCCCCAGTAATACCTCTGGCTACGGCTTCCCCTCCGCTCCCACCTCATGTTTATATGCGTACTGTACCGTCCACCAAACAGTGATGACTCCATTTACATCTCGCTCGCCGAAAACATGGACCAACTTCTATCTTTTCATCCAAACTCTCTCTTCCTCATAAGTGGTGACTTCAACTGTCATCATGCCAGTTGGCTAGGTGCGGGTACCTTTCTCACCTGCCATGGCACTTCAGCAAAGGACTTCTGCGACTCATTGGGAATGATACAATCTGTCAACTTCCCGACCCAAATCTCAGATCAACCGGCAACTTCTCGACTGGTCTCCCATCTCTAATCTCACCGACAGCAACTCGTCCTGCAAATTTTTACAAAGAAACTTGCTCTCTCTCATGCACAGATTGATCCCAGCTCATGTTCAGTTGTCCTACCCTTCCTCTCACCCACAGTATACTAAAGCTTGAGACAAGGCAGTTGTCCTGAAACAACTTGCCTTCCCCTCAGGGAAGGCAAATCCAACTGAAGGCAATCTCAGTTCCTTCCAAAAAACTCGGAACAAGTATGTGTCTACCGACAGTAGAGTCAGGAAACAACATCTTTCTCATCTCAAGTCTGAACTCTCAAACCTGTCTCCCTCCTCCAAATCCTGGTGTTGTCGAGTTAAGTCTGTTTCCGGTGTATGTTCCCCCTCCATCCCCTCCCTTACCTCAAATGGCCACACAGCTGATACTGCACGTGAAAAGGCTGAATGCCTTAATTGTGTTTACTTCTACATCTCGTGTCCCAAACCCATCGCATTCTGCACCCACCTTACCCAGTTGTTCCTGGACTCTGTGTCCTTTTCTCTTGACAAGTGGATGTGGCTTGATGTCAAACCTCGACTCAGATTCTGCAACCGGTTCAGATGTCATCAGCACTCATGTTCTAAAAAACTGCTCTGCTGCTCTCGCTCACCCTCTCTCTGTTCTATTCACCCTCTCATTTGCTCAAGGTCATCTGCCATTTGCTTGGAAATCAGCAAGCATTACGCACTGAATAAAAAAGGTGAAAACAGATCCCTGCAACTACAAACCAATTAGCGTGCTCCCAATCATCAGCAAGGTTATGGAATTCATCATCACTTCGGACATCAAATCCTTCCTCTTCTCCAATGGCTTGATTTCCTTCATCAATTTAGATTCAGACCAGGTCACAATAACCTGAACATGCTGCTTCTGCTTTCCCAACAATGGATGGAGATCCTCAATGCCAACCATAAGATCAGAGAATCTCCGAGACATATCACGTGCTCCGATAGGTCTCGTATCCCACACAGCTCACCAAACTCTCTTCTTCTTCAGGTTCCAAGGCAGTCTCCACTCATGGCTCATGAGCGTTCTCTCCTGTCACAGCCAACGTGTGACCCTAATGGAATTCTCTCATCCCCTCTTCCTGTGCAGGCTGGAGTTCCTCAAGGCAGCGTTCTGGGCCCTGTTTATTTTTCTTGTTTTCATTAATGATCTCTCAGACTCTCTGCAAAATCCTCTTTATCTCTTTGCTGATGACTTTACCTTCTGCTGCACCATCTGTCATCCTCAGATCGGCAAGCAGTGGCCTCTTCACTCTCTGCAGATCTGGATAAAATCACAAGCTGGTTAAACACTTGGAACATGTCCTTCAACCCTGACAAATCTCACATCCTCACTATGTCTCTCCAAAATAACCATCTCGAACCCCCCCCTCCCCCAATCTACTTTCTCAACAATCCGCTTGAAGAAGACCTTTCATTCAAGCTTTTCGGCCTCACTATCTGCCATGATCTTTCCTGGGAAAGCCACATCTCCAAGCGAGCATCCAAAGCCAGTCGCCAACTGGTCATCCTACGTCGTGCAAAGTACTACCTTGGCAGACCTGAGCTTCTAACCACTTACAAAGTTTTCATCCGCAGTCTGATGGAATAGCTATGCCTCTGAATGCTGCTTCTACCTCATACCTAGCTCGACTTCACGCTGTGAAAACCATGGCTTTTAGGATCATTGCTATCTCCTGATAGATAGAGTCTTTGGTTTCTCTCTCACCGGAGGCAGGTCATGGTCTTTCTGTCTTCTACCATCTCCTTTCCAGCCTCCCCCCCAACTGCTCTGTCTGTGCTCTGCCCCCACCACCTGCTCTGTCTGTGCTCTGCCCCCCCCCCATATTCTGCAGGGTGCTCAAGGTCTGCCAAAAACTTCTGGTGGAACTGCCAAAATCAAGAATCACTGTTCACCTTCACTCTTTCATTCCTCTTTTTTCCTTCCTCTGGAACAAACTCCCACAGTCACTTCTATCCCACTTTTCCCTCAAGGTCTTCAAAACAGCCGTTAACCTCCATCTCATATCTTCCCCCATCCAAAAGCTTGATCTTTTCTATCCCCGTTAATCCACCCCAAATCCACCTCCTTCATATTCCCTGTTTTCCTTCCTGAAAGTCCCTGTAGTGTCCATCTTGTATACCCTGTGTACCCCGCCCCATCCCTCTCCCTTCCACAGATCTCCTATCGTCTCTGTTCCCCACTATTATGTGCTTCCCTCTCCCACTCCTCTTGTCTCCTTCCTGTTTATATGTTCTGTGTGTTAGCTCTTCCACGAGCCTCGACATGTTAACAACAACAACAACAAAACACACGAGATATCACATGATACAAAACTAAATTATGAGATATCAAACTAAATCAAGCGAGTACCTCTATAAAGTACAGTAGGCCCATCTCAAGCGCAGGTTTCCGCACCATGGTTTTGCTCCATTGTGGCATGATAACATTCCGTGTGGCACGATATCGAAAGAGTGACCAGGTCTGCAATGGAGGGCAGCGTGCGGATGTTAGCTAAGATGGAGATGTGGGGTTGTGTATTCCTCTGCGCAAGACCACGACAGAGCGAGGAACCCATGCTGCGATCGGCACATTTTACCACAATAATTCAACCGCAATGGAGCAAAACCATGGTGCGGAAACATGCACTCGAGATGGGCCTGCTGTACTTTATAGAGGTACTCGGTTGAAAAAGGATGACAAGAAATAATGGGTGGCTTTTGAGGCCTACATTGGCATGGATAAACAGACCAACAGACCGACAGACAGACAAATAAGAAAGATATCGTGCACAGCAGCATACTTGGGAAAAACAAATAAACAATAGTTGCCATGGAAACAGCAATTTGGTAATTTCGAAAATTTGACCTGTCAAGTGTTTTACATGATGGAATGTTGTGCAGAACAAATTTGGCGATACATTTTCTAATTGTGGTCTAATAGGTGTTTTACATTTTTCGGATGGCCTTTACCTTGACCTTTGACGAAGTTTGACCAAAGTTTCCTCACAAATACTACACATACGTACAAATAAGCTGTGTTTCAATTTGATATCATGAAAAATTACTGACTTATAGTGATAATAAATTCACAAAAGGCCCATTTCATTAAAATGGGGGTGAAATTGGTGTCATGAAAACCATTGACATGTCAAAAAGGCTGAATCGATCATTCCGATATTTTGGTGAACCCGGTCTGTGACCCAATATGCAAATCCTGTTCAAGTTTCTAGTTAATAGAATGAAAATTGATAACTTGTGACCTTGAGCTTTGACCTTTTGACCTCAAACAATCGGCTTCATTGACCCAAAATGCAAACCTTGTTCAAACTGTGTCAATTGGATGAAAATTGATGATTTTATGCAACCTTGACCTTTGATCCTTTGAGCTTTTGACCTCAAAAACAAGATGTTTCAAGGTTTTGATTGGGGAACCAATTCAGTGATCCAATATGCAATTTCTGCTCAACCGAGCTGAGCACCCACCCTTCAGATGGGTGGAATTTGCAGATTACTTGTTGAAAAAGGTATAGTCTGTATACTGCAAGAAGAAAAGAGATGGTTTTGTGGTGTGCATCGAAAGGGGTCTAACGGGTCTTTAGGTCTAAGGTGTCTAAGGGGTGTAAAGATCTAAAGGTCTACGTGGTCCAAAGGGTCTATAGGGGTCTGTAATGGTAGAAAATGGTCTATAAGGGTCTTCATTCAGAGGTCTAAAGATCTCAAAGTGTTTTATAGCAGTAGTTATAGTGTCTCAAGGGTTATAATGTGTCTCAATGTCAAATGGTCAAGGGGTCTAAGTGGTCTAAAGGACGTAAATGTCTTCACGAGTTTAAAGGGTCTTAAAATGTCTTAAGGGGTCTATAAGACCAAAAGGATCTAAAGTGTCTAAATGGGTCAAAAGGGTGAAGGGCTCTAAGCGGTTTAAAGGGTCAAGAGAGCTGAGTGGCCTAAAGGGTCAAGGGATCTGAGCAGTCTAAAGAGTCAAGGGATCTGAGTGGTCTAAATGGTCTAAGGGGTCTTAAAAGGTCAAAAGAAGCTAAAAGGTCTAAAAGGGTCTAAAATATGCCTTGTGTTGGCTTCATGGTTTTGGTGGAAGGCTTGGGATCCTAGGGTCCTGAGTTCAAATCCCACCGACCAGGTTAATTGCATTGAATAAATACCAGGTGGGGTTGACTCAGCCTGTCATCCTTGTGAGGTTGGCAAAATGAGTACCAGCTTGCTGGAATGATTGAGCCATTTGAATATCCTGTGTCAGAGTGGTGACCTGTCCAGGATTGTGCCCAATAGTACAGGAGACTGCTTAGGCAGCACCAACACTCTGCACAGAGTATGGTCCCATTGGATTTGGATTTTGATGCCATCAGTTGTTGTTTTGTATGCAGCCTGTAGCTGTTGGTTGCATCATTTCTGGAAGTGCGGCTGTGCCACTGATGCAGTGCCCCTGTTTCCAGTAAGTTGGTACTAATTTTGCTGACCTTGGAAGGATGATAAGCTGAGTCAACCCACCTGATGTCATTTCAACGGCATGACGGGCTCAAACAGAAGACCCTAAGATCTCAAGCCAGCTACCATAACTGTTAAGCCAAAGCCAGACTTATGCCATCAGTGAAATAATCCCAATTTTCCATGCTGAAGGTCACCTCGCTTATGCGAAATCCGCCCATCTCTACCTTGACAATCTGAAAAGGTCACGTGAGGTAATGGGTGAGGACAAGTTCCATAAGTTAACTGAGCTCGGTTACTTCACTATAAGAAGAACAGAAAAGTTCTGGAGTGGAAACTTTACCGACCGGACTATTGAGCAAGAACTGACATGATTGTTGAAGACATCCGGAGGTCTGGCTCATGGTCGGGGAATTTCTGAGAGCACTCTGACCAAATGGGTCCATTTCATCCCTCGTTGTGTATCTATCTGCAACATGCTCGAGGAGTTCTGTGGTGTTCATAATCACACATCTGCCCAGCATGTCGATTTGTGTGCCTGCAGCACTGCATGAGATGCTAAAGACTATGGGACTTGCATCAATTGGTTTTATGTCCATTCTCCCTTCTCATACAGTGATGCCTTTGTCTCCATCTATAATGGAGAGCAGTGATACTATAATGCTGTAAAGGAGAGCAGTGATGCTATAATGCATTGATGCTATAATGCTGTAAAGAGCTATAATGGAGAGCAGTGATGCCTTTGTCTCCATCTATAATGGGGTGGTAGTAGATAAGGCAGTGAATGCAGACAAAAATCTATGCAGTCGGGAAAGCAGTAGCAGAAGTGATGACAGGCCACAACTATGCTGACATGAAGTTGAAGCGTAAAGACAGTTTCCTACATTATCGGTGCATAAAGTCAAGTATCGGTTCATGGACAGGAAGTGGAGGTCATCACTACCCTCCTTTTCATGCATGTGATATGTGTAATGAAGCTCAAAACCGAGATGCGGGAGTACCTGCGATTTGAGTTCGGGAGGCAGCCTCCATCCCTATTTGACAACGGGATAATGCACAAGAACACCAAAAGTGTCCTCGCAAACATCTTGAAATCAAAGGTGAATGTTCATCTGGAACTTCTCCAGAACGTCCAATTTGTCCTTGATGGAGGTCATCTTTTGCAGAGCGTGTCTTGGCTCAATGACGCCACATATGACCAGGTATACAACATATACGTGGGGTATGTCCTCAGCAATTATGGCCCTGAATCCATGATCGTCCACCAAAGCAGCAGAGCAGCAGCACCGAGCAACTGAGAATGCCTTTACAGACATCATCTTTGAGTTTAGTATGGTGATGACCACCTCTCAATAAGCTTTCGCTGGCAAATGGCAAGAACAAAGAAAGGCTCATCACTAAACTTGTCACCAAGTTTGAGTACAATGGTGTGGCAAGCAAGAGGAGCAATGTCTATGGTGATTACCTTAGTGCTCAAACTGCAACAACAATTGCAGTAGATGATCAAGCCAGACCTGTTGTGGTCGTAGCCACTGACACTAATTTGTTGGTCATGCTTACTGCACAGACCAGAGCTGATATGGACCTGCAGATGCTCTTCAGACTTAACCCAATATCTGTCTACAGCATTCCAGAAATCCAGAAATCCATCAGTTCCACTTCCACAGTCAAGGCCCATTTCATGTTCGTACATGCCATTACTGGTTACGACATGGTTTCAGCCCTGTACAACAACATAGAGGGGGAAAAAAGCATTAGCCATTTTTGATAGTGGAGAGTGGGAACTTGGGGGGGGGGGGGGGGGGAGGAGGAGTGGTGATGAATTCATATTCCCAGCTGGGCTCAACTCACGATGAAGTTGCGTATGTAGGTGAGCTATTTCTCCTAAAGCTGTACGGGGCAGTTCAGTGTACCTCTCTACACAACCATCATTACATATGGTACATGAGGCGAGTCAGCCGAACATCAGTCTTCTGAGCCAGGTTCCAACTGGAAAGCTTGCCCCTAACTTCAGCAGCAGCAAAGTATCACTCCCACAGAGCATACTTAACAGTGCAACAATTGTCGGGCAACGAGTTGTCTCCCACTGAGTGGGGTTGGCAATTCAGAGATGGTATGCTATTTATGGTGGGCAAAGAATGACCAATGGCACCTGATACGGATGGTACCATGTGGGTGCAAGGGAGGCTGTGGAAATAAATGCAGTTGCCGCAAGGCTGGCCTATTCCACACCCCGATGTGTTCTTCGTGCATTGGGCAAACATGCACCAGTGCCTATCCCATTGATGACTCTGAAAACGATTCTGCTGATCTTTGGTATGAGTATATTACTGTACATCTTCCAGTGGTATTAGCATGTGACACCTTCCATTTTCTGTGTCTGCCATATTTGAAGATATTTTTAATTTCCAAATTATATGACAAATTTCACCCTCAAATTGAAATCCTGAGGGTTCCTTTGAATTCCTCATACCCCCAAAACTGGGTCTAGATTTCAAAATCATCTTCCTAAAACAAGTAATAACAAGGTTATGGCTCTTTTCGTATTTTCCTCATATTCGCAAATTGTGACAGTGGCCATCTTTGATTCTGAGCTTTCCTCAAGTGGGATTGTTGGGAACTTTACTCCATGGTGTTAGATAGACATCAAAGCAAAGATAGACATCCGAGGTTTAAACTAATGCTCCAGTGCTTTGTCACGGACGTGGGTCGGATAACTCCAAAAGCCCGCCCGGCGTGTCTACCAAAAGACCATGGACGCCATCTACAACACTCACCTCTGGCCGAATCTTCGCACTCAGGGTCAGTTTACCGTACCTGTGTGATGAATGAAGCAGATGGGGAACCGTGTCTGCAACTGCGTAACTGCTATTAATTGGCTGAGCAAACCAGCATTACGTATCACACCGTATTGTCCATCAAAAAAATTATTCACTTGGGCCAATTTCCCCAGGAACGCCATCTCAGATCAATCCTGAGCAGGATAAGTCAAGACACTCTTTCATTAATTTATTATACAAACAGGAAATTGGTGGGAAAAATGGTGGTTAGGGATTTCAAAAGGGGGAAATAGTGGGATAATTCAGGAAAAGAAAGGCAAGCAATATTCATAAATGTACAGGCACATATACATTCCCTCTTATCCCCTACACGATATACCCACACACGGATGCCTTACAACAAATACTTAGCACATTTACGTGGAATGGATCAAGACACCCAAAGAAAGGAAAGAGTGTGGGGAGAGGGGTGAGCAATGGTGGTGAGGAAGAAGTAGTGTGGGGCCTTTTAAGCACACCGACACACCTTTCACAACCCCAGTTGAAGCTGCGGTTGCCCACTGATCGGCGGTTTGGGCTCATCTCCCATGTACTCCCTCCTGGTCTCCTTCCTCCGTTCCGTCAGCGCCCCGGTCGTGCATGGGTCTCTGGATGTTCTCTGGCCCAACACGATGGACTGCGTGGCTGTCGGCAATCTCGTGCGGTGATATGAGGCGACGGTTTTCCGTGGCTCTGTGTGGCTCTGCGGAAGTGTGATGCCAACTGAGTTATGTGAAGGCGTGTTGGGCTCGAAGGTGTGTGTCAGCTTGTGGATGAAAGCCGTGGAAAGGATGGAAGAATGAAATAGAGAGGGTCAGAAATATGAGAAGAATGGCAATAAATGAAAGTCGGAAAAGTTGAAAGGTGAAAAAGAAGAAGCATCATAACAAACAAATTGACCAAAATGCAATTACCCTCTGATGAGGGTAATGAGGAGAGCATA
>CM068966.1:74684162-74695067 GCA_035128595.1 Eptatretus atami | reverse complement strand
AAAGTAGGGTATAGGGATGCAACAGAGGAATACTTGAAGTAAGAATGGTAGGATGAAGAATGAAAACAAGAGGAGGGGTCAGAAGACAAATGGGGTAAACAATTTCTCGGTATAAGCTTTGTGATATTTTCTTCTAAAGGAACTACAGTGTTGACCACAGTACAATGACGTCACCCGAGCACCCCAATACTTTTATAGTCCTTCTGCAGTTATGGCACTTTTTGAGTGCTTCCTTGACAACCAATCACAGTGTACTCCATCAGCACGTGGCTGTACTATGCAGCAATCAATGTTTACACACAATATGTAATTATATCAGGTGGTATTTGCATTTTACACCCAGTTTTTCATCAGTTGCCATAATTATTTCCAATGCAGTATGTAACGGCTTCCGGAGATTGTGCTTGTATTTTGGAATTAATGAGACACAGTGATTGCAAGGTGCAAGAAAAATGAAACTTCCGAGGCACGTCGTGATGCAGGGGTGTGCAGATAAACTGTGGTATGGGGTGTTTCGGGGTTACATCACCACAGCAACGTAAAGCTTTGTGACAGTATCAGGAAAGAGAATAATTTAACATAATAAAATATAAAGGACTGAAATTCCAAAAGCCCTTTACATTATAAAAAACGACCGACAGGTGTGAGGAATTGGTTGAGCGCAAGCTGGGAAATGGCCTACCGACCGAAGGAAAAGCCAGCGCAGCAGAAGCGACTGAATATTATAATAACTGGAAAGTTGTGATATGCACGACATTGGTATATACATCACGCTGTGTTGAGAGTTAAAGAATGTCGCAGTTGTAGTTTTTTTTTAATTTAATCAAATTACCAGCGAATGGAAGACACTTCCCACCTGCGGATGTGATAATGCAACATCTCTGCCCCTTTCCTAATCACATCAGTTCAACTCTCACTCCACTCGTGCTGATAAAACTCAAATAAAATTATTGCCTTGGTGAGTGCTTTCTGTCAGTCGTGAGAGTCGGAGAACTTAAGGAAACATCATCGTGGCAGGTCGACCTGGGGTCACACGTGAAATATAACTGATGAAGTTTCATCATTCGGTGGCGTGATGGTTCTCGCGTACACTCTGGGTCTGGGAGGCCGGTGTTTCAAACCCCGGTCGAATCATACTTGCTTGATGCTCAACATTCAAAAGAAAAGATAGAGCATGGACAAACAACCATACGTTGGCAACCATTGCGCAGGATTGATGGGCGTAACGTCCTCCTCCTGCACTGAAGTTCCTTGAAAAAGGAACTCAAATTCTGATTATTATTATTAATATGATTATTATTTGGTGAAAATATATTGCTCATAAATGTATATTAATATTTGAATATTTGAAGAAAGTAAACAACTCCACGAGAATATCTACAAAGGGTTGTTGTTCAAAATGCATGAAGGCACAACTTTCAGCGAACCCACTCTCCGAGATACCTCGAAGGACCCGAGAGAAAAAGAAGAAACAACCGATTCGCAAATGAAAAAGAAGGGAGAGGTTATGTGTACAAAGGAGGAGGGGGGGGGCACTTACTGTGTGGACCTCACCATAACCTCAACACCTCCTCAGCAGGTCCATCAATCTCAGGGGTTAAATAAACAGACCTCTCGGCACTCCCAGATACTCCCAGCCACAGCATGACTGTTTCGAACTCTTGGTTGCCACTGTAAAGAAATCAAAACAGGAAGGGCACCATGGAGTCATGATCTCTGCAGCACCGCATGGTTCAAAATTACAATCAGCACAAAATGCTTTGATTTATGGTTATAGAGAACAGATGGGGGGGACCACATGTGTATTCTCCACTGAAGGTGTGGAGCATCATTCCCATTTTACATCCTATGGTAAGCAAAAGGTAAGATCGAAAACCTCATTAAAAAAATTAATAATCATGTTATTATTCATCACTCATAAAATAGGTTATTTAAATTAACTTATATCTACATTCGTTCTCTCCCCCCCCCTCCTTGGTGCAGCTTAAATGCATGCAGGTTCCGTCTGCCAAATCTAGAGCAAACAGCCTCAAATAAATTCGGAGGAACGGCTTAGCGGTAAAACTATTTGCCGGTAATTCTGGCAAACCTTTTAAATATGTTTTGTCCATCCATTTTTATTAATCCATCGTCATCCCTTTAGCAATAATGAATTTCACCATTCTGAAATCTCACACACACACACACAACACACAACCACACAACAACACACACACACCAACACACACACACACACACACACACACACACACACACACACACACACACACACACACACACACACACACACACTATTGGAGTTTCCTGCGATGAAGCTGAGTATCACTTCGCCATCACAGACAGGCCGGTGGTCCCTCTCTGTCTTCTACCACCTCATTTCTGGTCTTGTACCTTGTGTCTTTTCCGTGTCCCCCCCCCCCACAGATTTTTTACATCGACCATCATCAACCCTTCTGGTGAAACTACCTAAATCCAGGATCACTGCTCACTCCACTCATTTTTTCCTCTTTTTTCCCCACCTGTGGAATCAACTTCCACTTTCTTTGCAATCTCCTTCTTCACTCCAGGTCTTCCAAGATAGCTGTTCACCACCATCTCAGATCGTCAACGAATCCAAAACCATGATCTTTTCAACCCTCGTTAACTCACTCCAATCCTTTTCCTTCCTGTGAGAGAGTTCCCTTCTGCATCCTCTCCTGCCCCCCCCCCATTCCTCCCTACACCCATTGTTTGTCCACCTTCCTCTGTCTTGGCCATCAGTTGTGCTGTTGGTGTTTCCTCCTCTCTCTACTGTTCCTTTTGTCCTGTTGAACCCTGATATGTTCAGTATACTAGTACTAGCTCATCCACGAGCCTTGACTCTGTATACTACAAAAAACCCCAAAAACAAATCTCTCCACGGACCATCTATCAATTACATAATTAAGAAAATGTGGGAAAATTTTGAGAACAGATTCGGTGTGTGACACGGACGAACTGATTAGAGTTTTGGTGAAGATCCAGATCCGGATCCGACTACTAGAATTTTCTAAGTGATTCTTCACCATTGAAAAATAGGGCTAAAAGGATATATACCACGGTATCTCAAAAACTTGGTGGACACGTTGAGTGTGTGACAAGGAAGAATTGATTCAATTTTGGTGAAGATCTGGATCCGGATTCGGATCTGATAATTTTAAAAGTGATTCTTCACCATTGAGAGATTGGGCTAAACTAATATGTAGCACGAAATCTCAAAAAGTTGTGGATGGACTCGGATGAAGCTTGCTGGACAGGTTAGATGTGTGACCACGCCAGATTAATTCGAGTTTGGTGAAGATCCGAATCCGGATTCGACGACTAGAAATTTTAAAAGTGATTCTTCACCATTGAGAGATAGAGCTCAAAAACGATGTATTGCACGATATCTCAAAAATGCATTGGACCCGATATGTTCTCGTGGATCAGGGATTACGGGGCGGAGGTATGCGCTCCACTGAGTGCCCTTATGGTTGTATCTGTGATCATAATTTTTAGTTCTGACAATCCAAGGAAGAGAAGGAAAATTTTCCAAGTTTCTTTCTTCTGTCCAAAAGATCAAACCACAGGACATATAATGGAGGAATGGCGTTATAAGCAATTCGATAGGCTCTCCTCTCCATGAGCTGCTGCTCCTGGGTAGGAAATACACCTTAGTACTAAAATCTGTCGTTCTGGAGGAGCACATAGTCAGCAAGATGGTGACAAAACCAGCTGTCCCATTCACATTTACATCGCACACTCTGGAGATACCATGGGATTTTTAATGTCCACAATATAAATGCAGATGGGATGGTAATGGGCCATCATGCATCCAGTACCTGTGATACATTCCCCGTTTGGAGTGAGCTGCATAGTTCAGGCGCAGGGGACTACTGGGATGTGGATATGGCACAGCCACCATTTGTCCGTTAATTATATCACATGGTAGCTTGTGATTATACCTTGTAAACATACCAGCAAAATCACAAAGCAACAGTGACGTCACAATCTCTGATGCAATTTGAAAAATGTTTGGGATGTGGAAAGGAACAGAGAGAATTGAAGAGGGGGCTTCAGCATGGCTGATAGGGAGGGAACGAGAAAGGTTGGGGGAAGAGACGAAAGGAAGAATGTGAATGCCTTCACATGTGCAAGAACATCCTAATTTAGAATTTTTACAAATGTCCTTTTGGACCGTAAGCATCACGAGCTGTTTGGCTCTGGTAAAAGCAATGGCTGAGAACCAAGCTGCGAGAGCGACACATGGCTCGATGTGTGAACCGTCGATGTATGTGCCGCGGGAAGGCGCGAGATGGTTCGAGTGGCATGACGATGTGCCATCAAGGGTGTGATAATGAGAGACAGCTGGTCCTTAAAGGGCACAAAGGAGGAAATGGGCGAAAAGCATAATTACCATGGCAGTTTGCATTTCCTTGTATTAGAGTTACACGCATTTGATCTTTATGAGACAAAGCCGTGCTCGTATACCATTAGTGGAAACGTCCGTTGGTAAGCCCGATAAACTCGTATTAGTATATGCAGCGTCGGAAAAACAATTTTGAAACATCCTCCAGTCGAGTGGCATGAAGGTCAGTTGATGAAGAAGGCCTCCCATGGCAACCAAGCCTCTAGTCGAGCCTTGGTTGTTGGTCCAAATCCGCCTTGTTAAGCGTAACTTGGTGTTAATGCGGTTTGAAAGGCACTTGGAAATTCCACGAGCAGATTCGAGTTCGATCATCGGTGCAAAGTTTTCATCTTGGTCTGGAACTTCAGTGCAACTTCAATATAAAGGTGCATGCATGCATCCATCCACTACATCTCGTGTCCCATTGCTTCACCGCCACGTTAACACTGCTCTGAACGTGCACCTCCATATATCTCTATATTTCCCAAAATGGGATTCCTCTTAAGTACACATTTGGTGTTGAGGAATTTCACAAGTCTCTGTGTGGCCGGACAACTATTCTTAAAAAGTAAAGCAGAATTATTTTTCACCAATTCTCAAATAATAAAATATTTTCAAAAACATTCATCAATTTCAAGTAAGTACCTGCTGCAGTGACTGCGTTGTCCTTGCTATGAGATCATTGCCTTCCCAATTATGGTCGGTGCACGTGATTGCAGCCCACAGTAAAATAAGTGCACCAAAGGCGGAATTTATGTTTTCTTGTGCAAGGTGCAGGTGACTGAACAATTTATTTGTCTGAACTGTATCGACAGTGAACACGCCTGACATCACGAATCAAAATGGTTGGTTGAATGAGACTTTGAAGAGATGATAGAATGTGAAGGCCACCATGTTAGAAATAGCCAAATGTTCTTTGATCAGAAGATTGTGGCCAATGTAAAGACAGAATGGTGAGATGGCTGATAGACATCAAAATGAGCAGCCAAAACTGACTGAGGCCAGACAGGATGGAAGACACATTATCTCAGCCTTGCAAAATTCCACGAACACTGAAACAACGTTGACAAGTATCAACCGATACAATTCACAATTCCCACAATGCCCCCAAACTTCACATCCGAGGAAGAACCGTCATTGTCAGGCTGGGTTCTAATTGTGCTATGTGACCCATCTCAGGTTGGTGGCAGCAAGACGCCAAATTGAAATACAACTATTATTCTCTTGGACCACAATGCATCGGTCCATCTGATAGGCATGTGCATATATATTGATATGGACGTTGCATCTGGATAACTCCAAGAGGGTGGCGTGTCCAACACTCAACTCCTGCCGGATCTTCGTGCCAAAAGTCAGGTAATGTGGTACATTCTTGGGAGCCTCATTGGTATGCATTTCTGTCTGTGCTGTCGCTGATGATTCACCAACAAGCGATGAAACCAGTCCGGCAGTTGAGGGGGTGTGTAGCATTGGGATTCTCATGTGTGTACTATTTGTAAATGTCTTTAGAACTGTGGAGGAACTTTGGGAAGGGTTTGAAAGAGCAAAGGGCTTACCTTGAGTAGCCTTTCTCAGTTGCTGTATGCAGCTTACTCGGTGATAAGAGCATAGGAGGAGTCGATTTATTTATATAATCCTAGCCACCTGGGATTAATTGATTAGGTGAGAGCTTATTGGATATTCCCTCCATTCACAGGTGACAGAGGTGGGTGGATCTCATATATACACATATCTAATGTATAATTTGAAGATTTTGTTTGTTTGTTTGCACGCGCTAATCTCCTGAACGGTGAAAGATAGGAAGAAACCTCTGAAACAAAAAATGTCGGGACGGGCCCCTGGAAGGTTATAGGCAAGGTGGCGAGGCCCCTCGGCCGGAGGGGGGTGTTTCCCCTCACCAACTCCCTCAGGCTATGACTGCCGTGGTCCAATAGGGAACTGATACTGGGCTCTGTGGAGCAACAACCCTGTCATAACCTTGCGCATGGGGAAAGATCTCCATGCCAAACTCAGTGCAAGACGAGAAGAGTGGGTGTGGCTGGCTGGGTGGGGCTAGAGTCCCTTTATAGAGAGAGTAGCGACATAGAGGGTCTGGAAAAATCTAGTCACGTGATTGCATGGAGCCATTTTGAGTCCATCGCGGACAGAATCGGACGCATATCGGTCAGCGTTTTAACGTTCCCGCTGTACGCAGCGTTCTCATTCGTGTTTTACATCGATTTTACGACAAAATGACAGGTTGTTGCGCCTTTGGGTGTACAAATAGAACGGAGAAGGGATTCAAGATGTATAGATTTCCATCAGATGCTAAAAGACGGAAAATCTGGGAGAACAGAGTCAGTCGTGTTGGATGGAAAGCAACTTCTTCGTCAGTTCTCTGCCAGGTCAGTGTGATGGTGGTAATGGTCCCATATGCGTATATTTGTGCGCTGCGAGTGAGACTGGCCTTTGCTTTGGCTTTCCAGGCTTGTTATCCATTGCTCGTGGATTAATTAGCACTTGAAGGGGAAGGCATCTTTATTTAAAATTAAGTTGGAGTTAGAGTCTTCGAGCTAGATCAATTAATATAGGGTCCAGATCATGTCTCCAAAGTCAGACTCAGACTCAAAGTCAAAGTCAAACTAAAGTCAAAACAAAGACGAATGAACGGAGAACGGATCCGGGCTAACACGGCCCAGTCTTCAAAGGCAGGGTTAGGGTCAACACTAACCCTAATTCTGATCCTAACCCAAACCCTAACCCTAAACCTGACCCTAAACCTAAATCTAACCCTAACCCTAAACCCTAACCCTAGCTTTTAAGAGTAGGTTATACCAAAGATTTAAAATCTATTGTGGGGTGTAGACTGCCAGATCTCAGGATACTAAACAGGTCGACACCCCATAGAAGGACAGAAGGGAGCCCATCTAATTTCTGGTGTAGAATGGTGGACTGGCTTGTTTTTAACAAAATTATGTCATTTGCTATAAAAGTGGAAGGTTACAGGTTCACGGTTTGAGTATTAATCGTAAATGAGTTCAAAGCCTTTCACAATGGTCTCTGAGACCTTCGTAAAACAAGTAATAAAATAAGTTTTATTTTTTGTACTTTCACATGGAAGATATGATTATTGTCATTCAATTTCAGTGATGCTTCAGAAAAATTTCTAGAAACCAATTCATGCCAGTTATACAGTTGTATGCCAACTGAGAAAGAGGGTGGGGGGGGGGCATGCATTGAATGTATGTATTTGTCTCTGTTGATTTGAATGTGTGAGGCATTAACTTGTGTTTGTGTGTGTGACTTTCAATTTATAATTTGTATGTGTGTGCATTAGTACATGCGTGTATGTGTGGTGTGTGATTGTAAATATGTAATTTGTATATGTATTAGAGATTGTGTGTGTGTGTGTGTGTGTGTGTGTGTGTGTGTGTGTGTGTGTGTGTGTGAGAGAGAAAGAGGGAATGAGGGGGCCGGGTGGGGTGGGCAAATCTATTTTTGGTGGGATTAATTAATGATCGGCAACATGCAGCAAAGTTTAGATTAATAATTTAAATATGAAATTAAACAAACACAAATATATACCCACACACGATAAACAAGGTCAAACAACTGCAGAAATACAAAGATACTCTTAACATTGTATTGTAAATGTACATGTATAAGCAGGGAGGTGAGAGTTTGAGTCTCGCTCTCGCCTCCCTGAAATTAAAATGAGGCTGAAATAAGCAGCCGTGTACTTGTCTAGTTATTCCTCTTTTGTCATGGTTCTAAATGTCTGTGACTGTTAAATCAAAACCACTCTGTGAATTTTTCTTTATCATATGGCTCTTAGTTGTCATAAATCTTCTATTTTCATCTTCACATTTGTTCATTATCAACATGGAAAAGACCATTCCCATCTCTCATACATAGAGAACATAATGGAACCACGTTCAATGCACTAGCGCCATACGCGGCTCCGCACGCGCAACCGCACTGAATGGACTCAAAATGGCGTCAAATCGTTAGTTGTCGCTACTCTCTCTATAAAGGGACTCTAGGTGGGGCATGGCACAGCATCGCAACTGGAGCAGACTTCACGCTGATCCCCACCCAGAGATCCATTCCGGGCATCCACCCCATCCTCCTTGCTGCATGCACTTTTATCAGGTTCTCCCCCAACCACTCCATGACGTACTTCACCCCTCCCCTCTCAGCCACTATTGGCATGAGGGTCTCATTTGATGGGCGAGCAGACCGCTCCTCCCGACCTGTCACACGGATGGTCCTTGCCCTTTCTTTAGACAGAACTGGCATGCTGCTTTCCCACCTAAACTGACACTTAAAGGTCGGGCGTTTGCTTTGAAAGAACATAAAATTCAGATTACAGAGGTAAGAACATCAAATAGGTGTTTGAAGAGATCGCAGTTTTTAGACACACACACATTAGGAAGGGTGGACGACATCTGTCAATGCATAAAATGATGCATATCTAATATCACAACTACATTACCTCATGTTTATTCTGTTATATTTACTACAGGAAAAAACGAAACTATTACATGCAATGTTAGCCCCGACAAGTCATTTCCAAACAACACATATATGTGCATATATATATGTATATTCATATATATTCACAAGTAGTACATACATGAGAATCCCAATGCTACACACCCCCTCGGCTGCCGGACGGGTTTCATCACTTGTTGGTGAGTCATCAGTGACAGCAGAGACAGAAACGTGCACCACCATGGCTCACAAGGATGCACTACATGCAAATGTCAATAGTCAATTGCAGTTAACATATCAATAACAAGACCCAATCACATCTCTCAACCGTCACCAGTGATGAAACCAGCAGCATTTAATGCCCATATAAAGTTACCCGAAAAAGATGGTGGTTGACTTACTCTTTCACCTGCTCCAGTTGTAAGGGTTAACCGGTGATGGTACTTCATAGGAAATTCCAGGATTTTGATCCAGATATGATGAAAGAGCAATGATCTATGTACAAGTCAAGATGGTGTATGACTTCAAGTGTTACTTCAAGGTGGTGTCGTTTTCCGGCATCAAGTCACTCTTATGGATCTTGATGATATATTTTGTGGGCAAAGGAAGAGTTATCGCAGTAGGATGAGTTGCTGAGTTGTTGACGTGCATTCTGTAGATAATATACACTGCAGCCACAGATCACCAGTCAGACTGGGGTTGGGGTTGTGGGAGGTGTGTGATCATTTGAGATGCTGGTGTAAGTGAAGAGCTTTGTTTTGGATAGAGTTAAACTTCCTAAACATCATTTCTGGATGCTCGCAATCTGGTGAGTAGTGCATATTCCATCACACCTCTCACACCGAAAGGGGAGAATGGTGAGAAGTGGGAGACTTTGTCAGATTTCTATTATGACACTGTCAATGTTGGAGCTGCCCTAATTCTGACATATGTGTCAGGAATCCATTTTCAACAGGCCTGTTGGGGATCAGTTTTCAAGAGATGGTGACATAATGGGCAATGTCCGACTTTTCTCCATACAACTACTCCCCACCATACCCTACCTACTCACTACGTAACTTGTGCACTTGTTCTTTCCTGGATATCTGCCCATTTATGTTACTTTAGTGTCCACTGCTCATGAATGACCTTGCACATAACTTGCAGAACAATGACATTGGGATATATGGACAAATGAACACAAAACAGTATATGGAATTGGACCCTGGAATTCCCACATCATGACATTATGTGTTAAAAAGCTAAAAAGTAAACCCGAGCCATTTACCACCCCCCACTCTCATCTACTGTGTTGTTCATACATCATCATTATCTGTGCTGCTTGATCATGACTTTCATCTTTGTCTATCTTCTTTACCCTCTCCTTATTGATGCATTCATCTAACAGTCACTCAGGTCCACCACAGAGCTCAAAAATCAATATTTAAAAATTCCTCGAAAGCTGACCATCTGCACGACACAATCCTGCACTTAGCTCTAAGTATTCTTGTTTGCCGGTCCCACCTGAGAACTTAGTTCATTATTCTCTGACCCAGAAAAAACATATGCATCGGTTCGCTCCATGAGCCTGAGATAATCAACGGGGGGGGGGGAAAGGGTTGTTGACTCTGGCTCATCCATCAAGCACCACAGTTTGTTGCATCAAGATGAGTGTCCATTGGGAGAAAAATGTGGGGAAAAAAACCCACTATCTTTCATGCAGAGGATCGGTAAATTGTACACAAGTTTCCAGGACCTGGCTTCCGCACAACTGAGAAAGATTACTTTTGAACCGCATCAAATTCATCTCGAGGAAAGTATAAAATCGCATTCCAGTTTGTTTCAGCAGATTTTCTGAAAGCTTCTCCTCGAGCAGAGTAACAAGTGTGGAATTGGGCAGAAAAATGTTCCTTGGTGCTGAGAACATTACCCATTTCACCAGCATTATCAATGTGCATCTGGTATTCATGAAAATTTGTTTATTATTTGATAGGAAAGAGAGGTGGGAGGGGGGGTAGGATATTTAAAATTAATGTAGGTAGAACAGC
>CM068966.1:74632076-74678619 GCA_035128595.1 Eptatretus atami | reverse complement strand
GTGTCAGCATCGTATCAGTTTTTGCATCGGTTGTTATTTGTTGACCTTTGAGTTTAGGTCACCCATAAAAAGATGAGTTGTGTTTTTTTTTTAAATAAAGATTAGACACTTGAAAGCATAAACGAGTCATAAAAATACTGCATTTTACCTTTCAGAATCAGTTTTATAGTAAAAACTCATAATTGACTAAATTTGACCCCGGGTGACATTTGACCCGCAATATCTCGGAAAAGCCCCAGAACCTGGCTGATCACCTTTCATATTCGTCATTTACACAAAAAACTGGTCTAGAAAAGTTGGATGAAAATTTGTCCCTCTTCCGGTGGTGATTCTCCCCCTCCCACCACCGGTCTAATGCACAACCAAGTGAGCCTTACAGAAAAATTTCTGGAAGAATTCACTTCTCCTTGGAGAGATAGATAACGAAAGAGAGAAATAGAGAGTAAAAGATGAAAGAGAAGAAAAAAACAAGAATTAGAATGAATAAAGTGAATTGTGAAAAAAATAGAAGTGTGAAAGGAACAAAGAACAAAGATGTCGAGAAGAAACCGGATCGATAGATTTCAACAGATATTCCCCGGGCTCAAACGCAGCAACAGGTACAAGCTACCGCAGGTCCGTCAGCGGGGAAACACAGTCCACAAAGCATCAGGATTATGGTTTAGTTCTCATGAAAACTCATTCTTTAGTTCACTCTGATTAATTATGCATTATGATGCATGCCTTCTCTCAAACCCTTATTTTCCTTTGAGTGAAAAATAATTCTCAAAGCTAGTAGTAGGGTGAGCGGAAAGTTATTGTAATGTATTACAATTTCTCTGGAATGTATTACATCATCGTTGGAAGAGGAGAGATTACGGTCGACGGGGGAGGGTTATTAATTATGAGATGGGCAACAGATAGCAAAAGAGTCTGGTTCACTCCATGTGAGCCCCTTGAGTGGTGATTAGAGATGGAAGAGCGAGGCCTTCTAGGCAAAGGGGTCACACACTTCCGGAGTTTGTGCATACTCCGCATCTTGTACATGTACATTTAATACCCTGCTCAGGATGGTAGAAAGACGTGAGATAATATAAGACTTCCCTTGTGTTGCCTGAGAGTGAAAGGTGCCCTCCGGGGCCCTTGAGTGTGTACCTTTCGGAGTCGAGACGAGTTGCGTTCTCGAGAGCAGAATCAGCAAGATATCAGCGCCTGCCTGCATTTCGGGCAAGCTTGCTGAGAAATTGACTACAAAAGGAATGATCGACTTTGCGTTGACACGCTTACACTTCGGGAAGTTTCATTCTGAGATTACACTTAGGGAACAATGCTTTGCAGTGCAGCCATTTATGAGGCCCTTGAGCCAGCAACTGCACTTCTCAAATCTTCACACAGATTGGACCAGGGGTTTCTCTCAAAGCAATCATGCAGAATGATAGAGGGTTAGTCAGAACAAAATGGTAGTCGCAGCAGGAGACCTCCTGTGTCTCCATAGTGACTTCAAAATGATTTTAAGGTTGTGGCACACCAAAGCCACACTTTCAAAAGGTTTTATGTGCAGTAAATTAAGGGCCATTGGGGAGAAATAAATAAAGCACCCGCTGTCAGTGATGAAAATGTTCCAACAATGACTTCATCCTGAGGATAAAAAAACAACTCAGTGTTTGTAACATTATGTTGCTCATCCTGAATGAAAATATCAACAATAATGTACAAGCCTGAAGGAGCCAAGCTGGCAGTATGACTCAGAAAATGAAATAGTTTTGTTTGTGTAATTTTTTTTTTTCATGCAAAGGAATATTTAATTCAAGCAATCTAAAAAAGTTTTTATAAATATTCATGTGCAACACACATTGTTATGGGTTTGTCAGCTGGGTCACAAGGGTCTTCTTGGACCTGCTTCTTGACCTTTGACCCTGAAGCCGACGAGCCAGATAACTCCGCAGCACAATAGGTTGTTAAGGCCTAAGTCACATTTGCTCTACAGCGAGGATACGGCGTGCCGTACGCCCTCTGAATTGACAGAAACGTGCGGTGGCCGCAGAGTTTCTGCGTGTTGGCCTCAGGTGGCCCTACGACATTTGGCTCTCTTTTACAGGCCATAGGGGTCGCCGTGGAATTATAACGCGGAGTTATAACTTTTTTCATTTCTACGTTCGCCGTAGCAATTCGACAGCCGAAAAAAAAAAACTGGTAAAAAAAATAAAATAAAGAAAAACTGGTAAAAAAATAATAAAAAAAATGAACCCACTCCGTTACCGTCCGTCTGGCGCACGTTCGCCTTAGGGCCCCCTGCGGTCGCCTTGCGGGCACCTTGAGGCTACCTTGCGTCTGCCTTGAAAATTATTATTGGCCGCCGCAGGGCCCCCTTAAGGTCACCGTGCGACATCAAATCAAGACCGTACGGCAACCCCACGTTTTCGGTCTCCACAATTTCTAAATACGCCGTGCGGCTCCCCGAAAAATAAAAAACATATGTGACTGCTGCATTGTGTGACCGTGGAAATACTGCGGCCGCCGTATTAATTGCTAGTGGCCGTAGATTTGGAGACCCCACGGCCGCCGTGGCAATATGTGTCTTAGGCCTTAGCACCATGGACGCCATCTGAGATTATTTAATACATGGGGTCCTCACGTCCAATTCTCGTGTTACCTTCCCGGCAAATTATTCCCCACGGATAGGGAACCATGCTGTCGATGCCCCACTACTGTTAGAAATCGAGAACGGCCGAGCGATACCATAAGTGGAATGTCGGCTAGTCTCTGACCGCAGCGAAACAGCGGGGCAAAACTCCCATCTACTATTTACACACTAGTGTCTAACCAATGGAGAACGAGACAATCGGGCAGGTTGGAAAAGATTGGTAATGTTTAGCAAAAAGCACGTATTTACAAGCAAACAGTTATGTACAGAGCAAAAGCAGTGTCACAAAGAAAGATATGAGCCTTAAGCACAGAAGCCACTCAGACAGAGATCTTACCATGAATCTAAACACACACACACACACACACACACACACACACACACCTGCTTCAATCATTCCAAGAAGCAAGATAAGCAAGAGTGATGGACAGATAAAGTGAAGCAGTTGGGGTATGGTGTCGATCCCGGCCTCACCCTTACATGAGCTGGATGGCTCACGTGCAACATATAAGGTGTATGGTGTGGGTGATTGAGAGGTGCAGGTCGGAGGTGTGGTGTATGAGGGTGTGTGTAATGCGAGCTTGAAAAATAACTTTTGTAGACTCAGTTGATGCTGCACAACAGTGCAAGCCAATGAGGTGTGTGTGCTGAAAGATGCAAAGAAAAATGTGCACGTGTAAAAGACATGTAAGGTGAGAAGTAATTTCTGAAGAGATTTGGTCAGGGAGGAGGTGGTAACCACGCCTGGAATCTTGTGGCTCCATTTTCAATACACCGGTACTTCTCATCGTCACCCATGCAACACAAATTTATTTTCAAAATTTACCCATGCAAAGAGTGCTTCAACCTAAGTGTTGCCCAGGTAAAAAAAAGAAATTGTAATATCCTCTGCCATCACCACCAGGTGGCGATACATGGGACACATTTACATTTTACAAAGAGAATTTACGATCGCCCCCCCCCCCCCGCCAACACCACACACACACACACACACACACACACACACACACAGCACAACACACACACACACACACACACACACACACACACACACACTGACGTGAGGCCGCACCCACATAGCCTATGTTATCCCTCACACAAAGTTAAATATGTACTCTGAGTTTGGAATTTGTCACTTTAAGATGTGGCTGTGCATAGGGAACAAAGCCACAACAGAGAGAGATGAGAGAGAGTGAGAAGAGTGAGAGAGATGAGAGAGTACACACAGGGAGAGGAGAGACACAGAGAGAGAGAGAAGAGAGAGAGAGAGAGAGAGAGAGAGAGAGAGAGAGAGAGAGAGAGAGAGAGAGAAGAGAGAGAGAGAGAGAGAGAGAGACACAGACACAGACACAGACACAGACCGTTAATAAAACACACATTGTATTTGTATTATGTATGCATATGCAAATGTAATGTAGTACGTATATGTAAATAATTATACACACACATATGCATATATATATATATATATTATATATATATACATATATATAGATATACTGTATATATGTATATTATGTATATCTATATACATGATATATTAATATATAAGATATAATATATATATATATATATTATATATATATATACATATATATATAAACAAAAATATGGTATATATAACTATGTAGTAATATTAATATATATATATAGTATATACATATATATATATGTTAATATATATATATAATATACACACTACAAATATATTATATATATATATTATATATATTATATATATTATATATATATATATTGTTGCGAATTCACGCCCGCCGGCGTGCGAACGGCAACGTGACTCGAATCGCGGCACGTCGCCACCGGACGGACAATTCCTGTCGTGACCTCTCGAACTAACGCCGGGAGCCAGTCCACGGGTGGGCCTTTCGGCCTCACAACGATCGTGCCAATCGGCCACCGCGGTGGGATAGGGTTGTTCGCCAACTCGACTACCTATAGTACCCCACGCGGATGGTAAACCGGGCGATCGCACCTCCGCAGGTCGAGCTTCGGACACAGAACCGCTTAAGCAGTCCGTTCCGTTGCTATCGGATAACCGAGCGTTGTTATCGTCGCCTCGACGGTTTCCTGATTAATTTATCGGGCGTATCAGGCCCACTACGAACCCTTTACGTGAAGCAAGATGGAGGTTCAATTAAAAGAAAAGACGAAGCGAAACGGGCACAGTTCAACAAGTAAGCACATTTAATTCACGCACACACGGATAGCACACATATACAGCCATACAGTAAGAATGCACATATAAAAGCAAGGACACAATGCAGAGCTACAACCGAATATAATTATTACAACACTTAAACAGTTCTACTTTCAAAGACTGGCGCCACACACACACATTTACACAAAACCCAAAAGAAATGGAAGTCGCGACTTCCCTGAGCGCGTCGAGTCCTTGGCGACGTAACTCCGAGCTCCGTCGCGCTTCCGCCGTCCTTCACAAACCGAGCGACTCCTCACAGCTCCACTTCGAGGCGAGAAAGACAGAGAGCTTCACTCCACCCGAAGGGGAAAAGACAGAGCGAGATCCTTTCACCCCGCCGTGTCCGTCTTTATGCGCGGGCCCCGCCCTCTACTCCGCCCCCGTTTTCGGCTCCACCCTCCTTCCAGAACATGCTGGAACTTCCAGAATGAGTTCGTCTCCGTCCAATCGGTGACGCTCGCACCGCCGTGGCATTCTTCCTCTTCCCTCGCAGGGTCAAATCCACCGCAACGGCGCCATTTCGTTTCGGGGGAGGGGGGGGGGAACGGGGGCCGCCTGCTTTCCCTCGAGGCCAGGCCTCTGGCAACCGTGTGCGAGTCAGAACGCGGTGGTTGTTGAAGTGGCGTGGTTTGGTGGTTGTTGTAGTGGTGGCGTGGTTGGCGTTGTTGTAGTGGTGCGTGTTTTGGCGTTGTTGTAGTGGTGGGTTCGAAAAAAGGAAAGAACAGAAAAACGACTGCTCAAAGTGTCGCAGCCCGAATGAATCACATTAATTCCCTTTAGACAACGGGTTTGGGCTAACTATACACGTACTTCAGAAAATACCTTCACCTACGGGACCTGAATGGTGGTTGCAAATTTCCACAGCCATAACAATATATATGACACCACATATTATATATATATACAGTAAATTTATATATATATATACAGTATATACATATATATTAACGGTATATACATATATATATATATATATATACAGTATATATATATATATATATATATATATATATATAATATTATCTGAATCGAACCTCCGAACTTGATGAGGCAGCAGGGCACAGGTCGAGTCCCATCACAGCAATTGCTGCCCAATCTGTCAGCAACAAGTGTTGCCCTCCACACGAGCACATTGTTTCTGCCCCGCTGATCACCAGTCAGAAAGTTTGCAGCTAGGGACATTAAATTCATTGAAAGAAGCATGCTGACGATGACATAATGACGAGATGTGCATAAATTACACCAATACATCACCTCCAAACTTGGAGGCATCCCAATGGTCCTCAAGCCTTTGTCGATGAAATAGATGAAAGCAGAGATGTTGATCTAGATTTCGCCATTGTTGTGTGCTCATCAGGACAACATACTGCTCATCATTTGCATGTGGTACATGCTTGGGAGCCTCATTGGTATACATTGCTGTCTATGCTATTGCTGATGATTCACCAGTAAGTGATGAAACCAGTCTGGTAGTTGAGAGGGGTGTGCAGCATTGAGATTCTCATGTGTGTACTATGTGTGAAAGTCTTTATAGTTGTTGAGGAACTCTGGGAAGGGTTTGAAACAGCGTAGCGCTTACCTTGTGTAGTTTTTCTTGGGTTGCTTTACGCAGCTTCTTCCGCTCGAGGTGTGTGGAAGGGGTCAATTATATATATATATATATATATATATATATAATTATATATATTTATATATATATATATGTTATAAGAACAAGAAAGATTGTCATGATTGGCATGATAGTTGTGAAATGCAAAACAGAATAGTTGCCAGAGAAACAGCAATTTGGCAATTTCGAAAAATTTCACCTATTAATTATTTGACATGATTGCAATGTAATGCGTAAAAATTTGGCTGGTAAATTTAATAACTGTGGTGTTTTAATCGTGTTTTACACTGGTGTTAATCGGTGTTTTACTTGTTTAAATGGCCTTGAACTTGACCTTTACCTAATTTTGACCAGATTTTACTCAAATACTACACTTGTGGACACATAAGCTGTGTAAGTTTCAACTTGACATATTGAAAAAATTTTGAGGAATGGCAATAACAAAATTGCAAAAAGTCCCATTTGATTACAATGGGGGTGAAATTACTGTCATGAAAACCTTTGACATGTGAAAATGGCTAAATCGATCATTCTAATTTTTGGTGAACCAATTCAGTGAACCAATATGGAAATTCTGTTCAAATCTCAAGTCAATAGGATGAAAATTGACAATTTTATGTGATCTTCACCTTTGCCTTTTAACCTCGAAAACTACAGGCTTCCAGGTTTGGATTGGTGAACTAATTCAGTGACTCAACATGCAAATTATGTTCAAACTAGAAGAGTAACCACCCTCTGGGTGGGTGGAGTTTGTGCATTACATGCTGAAAAAAGTATCGTCTGCATATTGCAAGAAGACCATCGATGTTTGTGTGGTGTACGTCTAAAGGGTACAAAATGGAGCAATAATAAAATTGTTGACCTGATAGATCTCAAGGGTCTAAAGGTCGAAAGTGTCTGAAGGGTCCAAAGGGGTCTAGAAGGGACAAAATGGGTCGAAAGGGTATGTTACAATGGTATTTGTGAGACCCTGATGTTTTGACCTATTGACTTCAAAAACAATATATTTCCAGGTTTTGACTATCTCTATCACTGAGATAAGTTTCGTGAAGATCGGATTAAAATTGCGACCTGTAGGCGATTGACAGACAAACAAAAAAAACAAGAAAAGACATTGTGCAGAGCACGATGTTTGCAAAATCCAAAAAACAAATTTGACCTCAACAATAATTGGTGGTTGTATTCAATGACTAAATATGCAACTCCTCTTCAAATGCCGTCGATCAGATGAAAATTGACAATAATTGATGGCCTATGTTCACCTTTTGGCCAATGTTGACCTCAAAAATAATTGGTGGTTGAATTCCATGACCTGATTTGCAAATCCACTTCAAATTTCAGGTCAATGGTGGAAAATTGAGGATTTTAGAAATCTCACCAAAGTTGTTGACGTTTGGCTATTGACCAAAAAAGTGTGGTTGGCCAAAATGAAGTGCTCACCTTCACTCTTTCATTCCTCTTTTTCCCCACCTTTGGAACAAACTCCCACATTATCTTCAATCCCACTCTTCCCTCCAGGTCTTCAAAACAACTCTTCACCATCATCTCTTACCTTCCCCTATCCAAAACCACGATCTTTTCTACCTTCGCTAATCCATCCCAAACCCACCTCCTTCAAATTCCCTGCTTTCCTTCCTGGAAGTCCCTGTAGTAGAAGGACCTGAAATTCCCTACAGTTTCCATCTTGTTTACCCCGTGTACCCCGCCCATCCCTCTCCCTTCCACAGATCTCCTAATGTCTCTGTTCCCCACTGTTCTGTGCATCCCTCTCCCACTCCTCTTATCTTCTGCTCCCCTTGTTGTATGCTCTGCATGTTTGCTCTTATACGAGCCTCAACATTGTTTACAAATATATATATAAAAGGATATAAAATAGGACTGCCTTCTGAAGTTCACCTGGATCAGGAGCAACAGTCACTTAACCCCTCTGCAGACCCCCTTGAGACCCTGATTTTTTTTAATGCCATGAACAAACTTTGGTACATCATGGGTGATGAAGGTTGTGGTCAAGTTTCATTGAAATTGTGTATGTAGTTTTGGAGAAGAGCAAAATCCCTATTTGGAGGGGCTTAAACTCCCCGCAGACTCCCTTAGACCCTGAATTTTTTTAATGCTGTGAACAAACCTTGGTCCAAACCCTCCCCCATAGACCCCCTTAATGAGCATAGATTTTGATACGGTCAATCTACCTTGCTTAGGCATCAGATACTGTATGAAGCTTGTGGTCAAGTTTCATCAAAATCGTGTGTTTGGTTCAAGTGATAATGACTGAAGTGTTTATGCACTGACTGACTGACTCACTCACTCACCTACAGACACTGCGCGATTGCATAAGCTCACCTGACTAAAGTCCAGTTGAGCAAAAAAACGAATTCACAATATATAAAGTTGAATAAAACAAAGAGATTAAATAGTAAAATATGAATATTGGGAGAAAAGAGCAAAAAGGAGGTTAAAAAAGAACAAGGACCGTACGATAAAATAACTAAAAACTGGACAGTTCATTGAACACCTTCCCCATTGCTGCCTTGAGAAACAAGGACATGGGTGGTGTCTATGACCGGCAAATTGTATTGGTCGTGATGACATAAAATGCCATATTATTTTGTCCAAGTACTTCTAAACAGAAAGGTTTTGAAAGTGCCAAAAAGGTGATTTGTGTTCTCCAGTGTTCAAGTGTATAATTTAATTGAAATAAAACAAGCTTTGCAATAAATGTCCCCTACTGGTTCCAATGAAGAAGAAGAAACCCCAAGAATCCACGGTTTTGGGGTCTATTTGGCAAAATAAAAGGAAATGCAATTTTCATTCACTGAGATATTTTGTAGACTCGAAACCAATAAAGACACGTGGATAAAAAACTGGAGGTAAAAATTATTTGCTTTAACGCATGCTCGAGCCGATACTGGAACCAAAATGAAGGAGAAGAACCTTTCTAACCCACCATGTTTCGTTCATTTCTCAGCTTTGCCTATTTCATATTAAAAAAATAACCCGATGTGCATACATGAAGCAAAAACATGTGTTCAGCTTATGCGCATATACAGTATATATATATATATATATTTACATACATACATACATACATACATATACATATATATCACATCAGTTATATACCTGGGATCATTCTAATTGCACTCAGCCATGGACTAACACCTAGACCAAAGGCCTGAAGCCTGCTGATCTGTGCTGCTTCATGCAATAGTGGCACATGATTTTATTGGGGATAGAGTCAGGCCAGCTGTCCAATCAATGGGTGGAATCAAGGCAGCTGAACACTGACCCATGTATAATGATATTTTTAAAGTTTAAAAAGGGCTTAACTCTGTAAAAAAAAAATTGATGAAACTCCCTGAAACTCGAACTTCTTCTGTAACTTATCATCATAAAGCCATGTATCGAATTTCAGTTGTATATGTTAAAGGGTATGGGGAAAAAAATCCTGGAAAAACCACAGGTGGGATGGACAGATGGACGGATGGATGTACCGACAGACAGACAGCAAACTTGTAGTCCCCTTCGGTGAAACCGGTAGGGGACAAATAAAGATTTCAAAGGAAGTAGAGAAAAAAATTATTAATTTTATTGCCGTTGATGCAGCATCTTTTACACTACATTATTTCGCACATTACATTAGTTTTTCGTGCCTGTTGTTTATGTCCATTATAACGCCCTTAACCCTTAGCTGGACTTCCAAAATGCCAGATTTTTATTGAAAAACAAACTGTTTGAAGAAAAGTGCTTTACCTTACTTAGTTCGTAATTTTAATGAAAAGTGGATTCGATGGTATCAAAATTGGACTCAAGTAACTCGATGTTGTTAGTGTGTGTATGAATGTTTTTACCCCGTTCACGCGAAGTGAACAGCGGGGTTAAGCAATTGGTTCACTTCTGTCTATCTCTCTGCAAACGTCAGTTTATGATCGAGTTAAAACTTAATTTCAATTGAATGTCATATTTTGAACATGAATCATAAAACAAACCTGGAGTTGAGAAGTACTTTGGCTCTGAATTTGACCATATCGTGCATGCGCAGAGTAGTGCGATAATTGTTTTGCTCTTTCTGCCTGTCTGGCAGTGAAACAAAATTGAAAATCATTCCAAACAGGAAACTTACTGTTTTTAATGTGGAGCTATTAATGGGAAAAAACTGTCCAAACTGATGGGTAGTTTTTAAAGTTTTTTTTCCATGACGCAAAGCAGTTATTCTGCATTCTTTCAGACGAGTCCATAGGCTAGACCAGATGTCGGTGCCACCTGAGTTGGCAAAACTTTATTGGTGCCAAATGATTTCTACCACCCTTATGAGTAAGAAAATATGTGATAACATTTTCGTCCTAGTAGCTTTATCCATTTTCAGAGCATTTCCTATTTTGTGCATTCAATGCCATTACATGCCCACTCCCTTTGGCACAGTTGGCTATGGCATGGTGTTTTAAACAGAATAAAAGACTATTAAATAAATGTAGCATGCCCCAGAATATTTTTTTTAATGAAACTAGGCATACTATATCCTGTATGTGTTAATTTAGGTAAGGAGTTAAATTATTTTTCACATTTTATAATGTTTCATTTAACCACCAGATAGCATTGACATCTTCACCAATGAGAAAAGGAAACCTCTCCTATTTCCTGACAACTTGTCAATAAATGAACTTGCCAAGGCCTACCAGATGCTGAAAGCAGAGGTGCAGACCCTGAAATCTCTCACTGCAGAAGACATTATAGGAAAGGCAACCCTTCAGGTGAGAGTAGACATCAGAACGCAAGATTTCCCCCAGGCCTGGCCACCACTGATAGTGGAAGCATAGGAAAGTGGACCCATCATCCCAGAGTCTGTCACCCTCTTTATACGATATTTGCTGACAGGTACCAAGGACAATGGCCATGCACCCAAAATAGTTCCATGGCTTGGAAATGCATTTGGTCACAACTCGATATATGCTATCAGTCATGGCAAGACAAAGCCAACCAAACACATCATTCTTCCATTTGCAGTCAAGTCTCTGACTGGGAATATAAAGCTCTTACAGACCCTCAACCAACTTGGTCACAATGCATCCTACTCCCAGATGGAAGAGGTTGACACAGCCCTGTGACTGCAGAAGCTCTTAGTGCCAAAAGATGATGTTGTCCTTCCAGCAACCATCCATCCTGGAGTTTTTAATACCCTAGCCTGGGACAACATTGACTGACGAGACCAGCATTGGTGAGGGAACATCCCACAAAGTCAACAGAATTGCTATCCAAGCCAGGGCAGTTGACGTACAGCCAGATGAAACCTTGCCTCCTGTTGACAAGACAAAGAAGAGAAGCATGAGTACTTCACCACTGATGCTGCCCTCATGCAATGTTGGACAAAGAGAGGGGACACCCCAAATTGAAGGCAGAGACATTGACTCTGCCATTGTTCTGCCTGCGAGATGGAAGAACCTCATCTGGGTTATCACCCACATATCAGAGGAAGAAGACAAATCAATCAGCAGCTTGACTGGCTTCAACATCCTGACTCAAGGTGATGTCAGAGTCCTTCAGGACAACATTGGCTATCTACACACCATCAATGCTCCTGCAACACAAATGTCGACTTGTCAACAAAGTGCTGAATCACTCACTCACCATAATGCAATATTTAGAGCTGTCCAAGATCGTATGTGTTCTTTGACCAGGCACTGTACTCAAATGCTGCCAAGATAATATGGAAACAGTCTGAGAAGGAAATGTCTCTTAGGGGAGTGGTATATTAAACAGCTGATTACCAAAACTGAGTTACCTTTTAGCAATGTTTATCACACCACAATATATGTGTATTGACATACTCATTAAAATCAATAGTTTGCCTCTGCAACGGTACCAATATGTGAAATTTCTGATCCTGGCCAATGGACCATACTAGGGAGTGAGTACTGAGACAGAACTTGTTGGTACATTGTATATTTGTATCCCCAATACTATGCAAAGAGGACGTTTTTGAACTCTTTCAATGTGGAGATTTTGTTGTTTTGCAAGTGCTCCACTCCAGATAAGTGTGGCATATTCGGTGGGAGACCAAATATTTCTTATAAAAATAAGACCTCTGGACTTGTAGCTTATCTGGGCCCTGGTCTAATATTGAAACTCAAAGTTGGTAGCATTCTGACTGGTGGGTCTGGAGAGGAAGATTTTTGAAGGAATTTACACGATTTTTCCAAAAATTTACCGAGTCTGCCATTTTGATACACTTCTAGTCACATGATCGGCATGACCTCTTCAGCAGCACTGATGCTCTGTTCAGAGTATGGTCTAAATGGATGGAATGAACATGTGCTTCCCACTTCAAATCATTACCTTCGCAAACTTTGTTGCGAAGGTTATGATTTTGAATAACGGCTAGTGTAATGTATTAATATTATTATATATTGTGGAATGGTGTGTTTGTTTGTTTTGTTATTCGCATAACTCCAAAAGTATTGAACTGAATCGCAGAAATTTGGTGGAATGATTGGTTATTATCCGAGGACCATTTGATTAGATTTTGGGAGCGATCGGGTCAAAGGTCAAGGTCATTAAAAGGTCAAAATCGTCTTTTACCATAGCGCGGTCAATTTGTATCCAATTTGCATGCAACTAATGCCAAAATGTTCAGACTTCAATGCCCCATCTTGTGATATGTGACATGACACAATGACGTAATAACCCTTATTAGCGGTTGGGAGTCAAAGGTCAGGGGGGGTCACGACATTGCAAAATGTGCGGTTTTAGTCATAACACGGTCAATTCTTATCCGATTTACATGAACCCAACACCAAAATGTTGACTGTTCTGTTCCCACACTCTAATACCAATTACAAAATTAAGAGTACAAAGGTCAAGGTCGAGGTCATGAAAAGGTCAAAATCGTCATTTTGCCATAGTGCGGTCGATTTTTATCCAATTTGCATGCAACCAATGCCAAAATGTTGTGAATTCAATGCCAATTTTGTGATATACGATATGACACAGGAAATTTAATGTTTTAAGCCATCATAACACATATGAGATGGCAGATGTGGTATGGGATTAAATACCCTCACAATCAACGGTTTCTGGGGGGGGGGGGGAGGGGGGGGGGGGGGGGGGGGGGGGGGGGGTGGGGGGGGGGGGGGGGGGGGGGGGGGGGGGAGGGGGGGGGGGGGGGGGGGGCAAAATGTAGCGTTGGCGAAGGTATGCGCTCTACTGAGTGCCCGTTCTAGTTTTGAATGTAAATATCTAAAAAGTTTGCCATGCAAGCATTGTCGTGCTCAAGGTTTCCAATCCGCACAATTGGCTCATTTGAAGGATTTTACATAAATTAAATATCCATTTTGACACATTTTGCACGGTTTAATCTCATACTATTGCTTTGAGACAATAATTTCAAATGGTTATTGGCTGCCAATAGTATATTTCAAAGCTGGTGTGATTGACGATACAAGTACATATGAGTAAGGTAAGGAAAGATTCCCTATCAGAAAAAGTGTGGTGAAACGTCCATGCCGCACACAACCCCTACCTACTCCATTGTCCCCACCCATAGGCCCTGTATGCTGAATATTTTTTATTCAAAATTCCACGCTATACACCATAGGCCAAAAAGTCCTGGTGCAGAATGTCAGGAGGATACTGAACATGTAATCAGGACCGAGTATGTTAAAATGGATGCTGGGAAGCGTGGGGGAGAGTGGCAGTTGTGGATAAAATATTGCCCCATCTTTCCTGCCAGGGGGCATCCTGCTCCACTTTTCTCTCCATATGCACCTTCGTACACCACGATAAGCAGAGACAGGTGAAATGTGACAGCCGCTCTAATACACAGGGCATTTACTCTACGATAGTAAAACATTCAAATACACGATGAAAACATCGTCCAGCTCTGGAACAACTGAAAAAGTTTGCAAACTGAGCACTCGGTGCTTTCATGGGAGGGATGAAAACACAAATAAGCTTTGACAGACAGGAATGCGTACACACGGATTTTGAGCAAACACTACGAAATTGAAATACATAACCCTTTGGGAGTGGGTCTGTAGATGGGGAAAATGCAGCAATCTATAACAGAAATAAGGCTTATAAAGTCCTGCCATGAGACTCACAGCAGCTCACTTGTTATTAAAATAAAAGGTGTTATTTATTAATTTTGGCACAGACTCCAATAGTACAATAATTATTAATCAGTTCGGAAATACATTTACAATAACCGTAATAATACTCAAGACATAATTATTATTAGTATGGTGTTCATTCTCATTATCCAGATCAGGATTATCACCATTATTCTTATTACTATAAACTCATGCATTTTTTTTGATGTAAATCCAAGACATAGGCTCGTGGCAGAGCAAGGTGACGGAGGGTAAAGGCTACGTTGTGGCACATAGTGCTACGTACAGTTGGACAAAGCAAGCAAGGGAATGAATGATCAGGGAAAGAGGAAAAAATTCAACCTGTAAAAGGGTTAGGTGAGGTATGGTTATGTGGTAGAGGTAAAAGGGTTAGGTGAGGTAGGATTGTTGTGGTAGAAGTAAAAGGGTTAGTTGAGGTGGGGTTGTTGGTGGTTGAAGTAAAGGGTTAGGTGAGGTGGGGTTATTGGCGGTAGAAGTAAAAGGGTTAGGTGAGGTAGGGTTGTTGGTGGTAGAAGTAAAGGTTATGTTGAGGTGGGGTTGTTGGTGTTGAAGTAAAAGGGTTATGTGAGGGGGGTTGTTGGTGGTTGAAGTAAAGGGTTAGGTGAGGTGGGTTATTGGCGGTAGAAGTAAAAGGGTTAGGTGAGGTATGGTTATTTGGCGGTAGAAGTAAAAGGGTTAGGTGAGGTATGGTCTCGGCGGTAGAAGTAAAAGGGTTAGGTGAGGTCGGGTTATTGGCGGTAGAAGTAAAAGGGTTAGGAGAGGTCGGGTTATTGGTGGTAGAAGTAAAAGGGTTAGGTGAGGTATGGTTATTTGGCGGTAGAAGTAAAAGGGTTAGGTGAGGTATGGTTTCTGGCGGTAGAAGTAAAAGGGTTAGGTGAGGTCGGGTTATTGGCGGTAGAAGTAAAAGGGTTAGGAGAGGTCGGGTTATTGGTGGTAGAAGTAAAAGGGTTAGGTGAGGTGGGTTATTGGCGGAAGAAGTAAAAGGGTTAGGTGAGGTCGGATTATTGGCGGTAGAAGTAAAAGGGTTAGGTGAGGTATGGTTATTGGCGGTAGAAGTAAAAGGGTTAGGTGAGGTGGGTTGTTGGTGGTAAGAAAGTAAAAGGGTTAGGTGAGGTAGGGTTGTTGGTGGTAGAAGTAAAAGGGTTAGGTGAGGTGGGGTTGTTGGTGGTTGAAGTAAAAGGGTTAGGTGAGGTCGGGTTATTGGCGGTAGAAGTAAAAGGGTTAGGTGAGGTATGGTTATTGGCGGTAGAAGTAAAAGGGTTAGGTGAGGTGGGGTTGTTGGCGGGAGAAGTAAAAGGGTTAGGTGAGGTCGGATTATTGGCGGTAGAAGTAAAAGGGTTAGGTGAGGTCGGGTTGTTGGTGGTAGAAGTAAAAGGGTAAGGTGAGGTAGGGTTGTTGGTGGTAGAAGTAAAAGGGTTAGTTGAGGTGGGGTTGTTGGTGGTTGAAGTAAAAGGGTTAGGTGAGTTGGGGTTGTTGGCGGGAGAAGTAAAAGGGTTAGGTGAGGTAGGGTTATTGGCAGTAGAAAAGATTGCACCTGGGAATGTGGTGATGGGAGTGAAGGGGGTGTGGTGGTGCACCACCTTCTTGAATTTCTGTTATTGCTTTGAAAATGCAAACATATTGAATTTGCTGTTGAAAATATTTTGCTCTCACCAAGCTGTGCCAAACAGAGGATCTCAACATCAGGGTCACATGGTGGTTTTGATCGAGTGAATGAATGAGAAGAGGTATACAGGTAGTGAATGAATAAGTGTTCTTCAGCTTCCATTGGGCACTCAGTCTTGAAGGGCTAATATGGCAACTGCCAGGGAAATGGAACGCAACAGCGTTTCCCAATGTGGGTGGCTCGGCTAGGCCTTATCGACCCTGGCGCTGTGCTGTGTCCGACTGATAAGGGAAAGCAACCCTTCGGACGAGCGAGCAGAAAAGGTCTACTTTATCACATCCTGTAAGAAAAAGGAAAAAATATACAGAAAAACAACACTAACCTTTATCTACTGAAGAAAAAAAAACGCAGGTGTAAGGCCCAGGAGCTTTTATCTGTTCCGGTCAAGAATCAATGCCACAAAAAAGGTGTCAGTTGGGATTGAAAAACGTGTCGTGGTGGCACCGTGATCTCACACAAAATGTCATGTAACCGAGTTTGATCGTTGTACCGATTGGCACAAGGTGCATGTCAAAAACGTCTCATTCCGACATGTCACCAATCCCATCCTTGTAAGCACTCGATAATGCCCGCAAAGAAGAGGTAATGGTGTTTTTGTTTTCTTGTTTTTATCTGTTTAAAAAAATAGACCCAAACACCAGTGCCAATCCGTCACTCGGCAAGCCCGGAGCTAACCCAACACGTCGATCAATTTTCAGCAAGTAGCAAGGGGGAAATACATTATCTGAGGCAAGAAAAAAACTGTAATGAAGTGTTACGAGTTATAGGGCAGCAATTTCGGGAAATGGAGTAGATCAGTTCCCTGCCTTGGGGACATGGGTGTACTTCGCTTGAGTGCTAATTCGGTTTTAAATCATAATCCCGAACTTCAGCGAGCCGTAGGTTAAAATATTATGATGTGCAAATTCACCCGCAGTGTTTGAGAAGCCGTGTTCTTATTGGAATTGCCTGATGACCTTTTCCCAAACTGTGGGTTTCTTTCCTTATTCATACATCCATTGCAGGGCCGAAGTGAAGAAGCGTATGACACTCTCGAATGGCTTTGGTTTGTCGTAGCAGGGACCATCTGTTCGCTGTACACCTCAATGTCGGAGGCCAAATTAAGGATGAAAGAGGAGCGGATTGAAATGCTGTTTTATTTTGCACATCATTTGCGGTCCACCGGTGCGTCGATCCACATTATTATCATCCCTTGCCGCATCTGTCACGATCCGGTTCCAAACGACGCTGGGCGATCTCTTTGCGAAAGTTGTCTTTCCGAGGCATACCAAATACATTTCGATCACAATTATTGCGTCGTCGTGGCCTTTTCAAAATCATTTCGTTTGTCTGTTCTTAGATTGTCCCATTTAGCACGGTAACGGAATGCTGCAGCTTTGAATATTTGCTCGAGGATATTCCAGCTCATTTATACACACAGTGCAGACTTACCTCCACCGACCCTGCCTAGCTCAACCATCTTACTTGCAGGTTGCTTTGTTTTCCTTTTCCTTTCACTTCTCCCTCTCTCTCCCCCATTGTCTCCAACTATTGCCCCCACTGCCTCACTGTCAGTTCATACCCCATCTCCAAGCACCTCGCTCTTCTACGAGCGTCGATCTGGTAAAGAGAAAGAAAAGGCATCATGTCCTTGGCAAATAAAGGATTGCTTAACAGTTGCAGATAAGAATTTTAATTCACGGCTAATGCCATATACATTGCCTGACCTACGACATGTCTGATGTTTTTTGTTTTTTTCCCCCCATTTGGATTGCGTGCAACTGATGAACTCCACAAACATTAAATCACATCAAACAACTCATTCTGTTCCAAAGAAATAACTCCTTTTTTTTTCTTCTGTTGAGCCACGTATCATTGTACAAGAATGGCTTGAAATTGGTAATAATAAAAAAAAATTCTCCCCAGTTGGGTTATTTTTGCAGAATGAAAAACAATTATATAGGTCAGTGGGCAGTGTGCTTACCTCGGTGTTGTCTGCTCCTGGGTTCAATCAATGGCAAAGTCTAATCTAACCAAAACATTCTGGTAAGATGCCGGCGAAAGGCGCCAAATTGGAAGGCAGGCCAACCTTTGTAGAGGCTGTTACACCTGCAGTTCTGCATACATTTGCTCTTGCCTGTACCACTTCCAAATTCCCTGCATTAGCTGAGCATAGTAGTAACCATCTTGTCAATTTAGGACAATTCCTTTCCTCAATGTCACGTATCGAGTCCTCGAAGGGTGAATCTCCACCAATATAAGTGAGGAATTTGTTTAAACAAGTGTTCTCAACAGATTATGTTTTATGTCAGACAACAATCAATGAAATCAAATGTATCAGATTCTTGACAGAGCACCGCTACTGCCAAAGGAGTTCCTTGGCAAAGGTTATCAGCAGTCCACCAATGAGCAGTACGGGCAGATGAGTCCTTCGGCTCAACGTCCTCCCGGCCGGTGGATGGCACACACATTAATGCCTCACCCTTCATGCAAAACACCAGGGTGACAATTTATACCTGTGTTTAGATTCAAACCCAGGTTAGACAACTAAAAGGTGAGTGTGTCCACCCCCAAGCTATCATGCCAGCTCCATCTTATACAACACACTTCAATAAAAAAAAATTAAGGTTTGTCTTTGGAATTGAGAATCTATGTATTTCTGGGTGAATACATATCAAAGAAAACGATTTGATAAATTTCAATAACAATCATACAAAGAAGAATTCATAGAGGTGTAGAAAAACCCGCAGGAATCCGCCAGATGAACAATATCCGGGATATTTTTCATACCGCGTGCATTGTATTTTGATGAAGCATTATGGAGCTCTGAAATAATTATAGTTGGCTGTGAGAAAATGGCCACTGTAGTTGTCTGAATGAAAGAGTCACCGCGGTGGATTGGACGAAACTTGATTTTCCTCTCGGCTAGAAATCAAGGACCTAATCTGACGACCCGCAATTGATTCAAATATTACGAGTAGAGAAAATGGGAGAATTTACAAATGAATTAATCATCCAGCGCTCTCACTTGTACTTGAGCCAATGATCATTAGAAAATGCTTCAGTATGAAGCACAAGACCAAATGTGTTTCAGGTAAACGGTATTTTCATTTTTTTTAAATACATGTCTAAGGCTTGTAATGGAGCTGCCACTCACACGCACATGGACATACTGACGAGACAAACACTTAAAGTGAGAGATGGACACTCGGCTTTCTTTTAAACAGTGTCGGGGTAACACAGCTGTACGAGCATGTGCTCACATTTTCTTGCAGGTACATTGTTTGTGAATATACTCTCACTCTGTCTCTCCAAAAAGACCACATGGTGAACCCTCACATCCATGTCCTCAACAATACTCTTCAGGAAATTCAGTCACTCAAAGCTTTGGGCCTCATTATCAGCTATGGTCTTTCTTGAACAAACGACGTATCTACTTTGGCTTCCAAAGCCAGTCGGCAACAGAGCATCGTCCGTCATGCAAAGACTTATTTTGGCACACTAAAACTCCTATCCACCTGCAAGGCCTTCATAGGCAGCTTGATGGGACACTACTCTGTCATCTGGGTTGGCGCCCCTGCCTTACACCTTGCTCAGCTTGCTGCCATGGAAGCCAAGGCCTTCAAGATCATTGGTATCTCCCACAATGAAGCTGAATCTTTAAACCTCTCACTTTCACATCACAGAGTGGTCGGTGATCTCTCCGTCTTCCATCATCTCATTTTCTGGTCTTGCACTCTCTGCCTTTTCCATGATCTGCTCCAACCCTCCCCCAGGTTTCTGCATGGTGACCATGGTTTGTCAATAACCCTCTTTTTTTCTGGTGAAACTCCAAGAATCCAGACTCACTGCTCACCTCCTCTCCTTCATTCATTCCCTGTTTTTTCCCCACCTGCAAAACCAACTTCGTCAGTCACTTCAATCTCATTCGTCCCTCCAGGGCTTCGTGATACCTGTTCACCACAATTTCAGTTCACCCCCATCCAATATTATGATCTTTTCTACTCCCATTAACCCACCCCAAGCCCACCTCTTTCCAGGTTTCCAATTTTTCCTTCCACTTCTGTGATTTAGAGTTTGCGGCTGTCTTCATCTTGTCCCAACCCCAAAGACCCAATGTCCTGTCTTCAACATCCAACAAAACCCAAAGATGTCCATGATGATTCTAAAATCGATTAATTGCAATAGTGACTCAATAAAATAAATGGAATAACCTGAGAGAATTAGACAAATTTTCTCATGAGCATGAGGGTCATATGTTGTGCATGACACAGAAGGTAGGTGTGATTTCAATGTCGATGTAGAAACAAAATCGAAACTAAATGGACTTATCGAAGTTTATAGTGCTGAAACCTGTGCCTGAAAACTCTCTGAATTGGCTTTTATGCACAAGATTTTGACATCACAATTCAGAATTTTGGAACATTCTTCATTTGCTTATTTCCTTCTCAATGGGAATCTGCAGATACAGATGGTCTGCATAAGGATGGTATGTGTAATGTATCAGTACTGTAGTTCATGCTAATGCATACGTACATGGGTGCACTGGGGCGTGGTTAAAGAGAGTCTACGTGACCAGCCTATGTTTCGATGCTGTGCTGTGCTGTGTTGTGCCCGTGTCGGGATTTAACCTGTTGTTCCCACTTCAGAGTCGTTGTCCCTGTTCATTGAGTGCATTACAGTAAGAAGGTTGTGCAGAGATGGCAAGTTGGTGTTTGATAGCTGAAAGTGATCAGCAGAGTGGTGATCAATATTTACTGAAAGTGATCAGCACATTTATCTCTGCCACCGAAGGTGGACGGAAGCTATGTTTTCATCCCTGGTTGTCTTTGAGCGAATCTCAAAAAGTTATGGATGGATTTGGACGGAATTAAGTGGACAGGTTGGGTGTATGTCAAGGGTGAATTGATTAGATTTTGGTGAACATTAGATCCACTGTAAAACTTCCGGTTTGAGAACGAGTTAAGTTCCTGGACCCTGTTCTCAAAGCGAAATGGTTCTGAAACTGGAACACAGAATTTGATTGAAACCAATGTATATAACACCATATTAATAAGGTAAAACAATTTAAATAGTCATTGAGGAGAATTAAAGACCGGGCGTAGTGGCGTGCGTCTGTAATCGGGCTACTCGGAGGCTTGGGTTGGAGGATCGCTTGAGGACGGGTGCTCTGCACTGGGCCACGCTATGAGAGGGTGTAGGGCAGCCCGGAATCATGGCGAAACCCAATCCTTATCCCTGTGTCGTAAAAGGCGACCAGGGTTGCGTCAGGAAGGGCATCTGGCGTAAAACCTATGCCAAATCAGTATGCGGATCATAATGGATGATCCGCTGTGTCGACCCCTAACGGGAGCAGCCGAAAGACGAACAACAACATTGAGGAGAATTAAAAACTGTAAAGAGCAGTAAAGTTATTATTGAGGTAATTATAAAGTCAGTGCAGCACAATAATACCTGCATATGGACATAAAACAGTGTAAAAGGCACTGAAATAAATCAAAATGTACATCAATCGGGCTGTTATGTGGAGGAAATGACGTTCTTTGTGGCCGACGTTCTTCAACCGAGGGTTGACTGTATCTCAAAACATTATGGACAGATTCAGACGAAACTTGGTGAACAAGTGTGGTGTGCGACAAGGAATAATTGATTCAATTCCGGTGAAGATTCGGATGCGGATCCGGATTCGAGAATTTTTTTAAATTTTTAAAGTGATTCTTCGACATTGAGAGATGGAGCCAAAAACGATATATCACATGATATTTCAAAACTTTGTGGATGGGATGTCAAAACTTTGTGGATGAGTTGGGTTGGTAACAAGAACAAGGCAATTGGATTTTGGTTAAGGTCCGGATCCAGATCCGGCCTATCAGTGCGATACAAAATGTAAACTGTTCAGCCTGGTGGAGGGAGGTATGTGCTCAACCGAGTGTCGTTCCAGTTGACAATGTTTTTGCCTTACTCAACAAGGCCAATTCAAACAATCACCAGGGTGCATAAAAGTAACACAATCTATCCGATTATTTTCTTAAACGCTGTGCTCCAATGTGTTCTTTGAACTCAACACTAGATTTGGGCTGGCAGGGTGGTCTCGGGGCACGCACACTCATCTCCAAACTGTCTAGCTTGGGTTTGAATTTCGACATAGCTATAAACTCCCCCCCCCCCCCCTGGTGATCCGTAGGCACTGCAAGGCATCGGCGTGTGTGTGTCGTCCCTCCGATGGATGTTACACTGGGAATTCCATCTCCTGGCATTCGTTAAAGATGGACGTTAAAGTTGGTGGACATTAAAGATCTGACTGTGTCCTCAGTTGGTGGACGTTAAAGATCCGACAAGATCCTTTGCGAAGTGTAGGCGGGCCATCGCCGGCACTTTGAACAAATACCAAATCCGTGCCCTAACCGAAAGAGGGCCTTGCCTAAGCGACAAAGCCAGGCCCTTTGCCAATGACGATACCCCACAACGTCGTACTGCATACAAAAGAAGGTTATTTTTCAATGCAATCTCTCCCACTTCCTCAAACATTTCTAAGCCCCAAAGTATAAGATAAAATCCTGGTCCTCAAACTTTTCCTCAACAATGATTCTTTTGTCATCACTCTCAAAATGTGTACGGATGTTTTGCTCTCGTTTGGGAAACAGGAAAGAATCAGCAGCCAATCTGGTGAACATATACACGTTGTGAGGAAGGATTTTGAACTCTATTTCTACTACTTTTTCAGTTGCAACATGAGAGTTGTTTGATGGAGCAATGACATGGAGCAGTAAAATTCCATGCAGTTTATTTTTTTAAGATTATTCTTCAAAAATGTTTTCCATCTTTGTGGCTTTCTCATCATGAGATCGTAAGGAAGTGGAGCACCCAATCCTGGAATAATCTCTCACTCATTGAAGTGCTTTAATCTCACCGAATCATCTCTTGAACATTGTACGAAAAAAGGCATTAAGACCTAATAAAGTATTATCCGTATTCGTAAGGGTATCCTGCATTGTCATGCGAAGTCCCAGAGTCTGCTCATTGATCACCACAGGCAACTTTCGGCATCTTGACAGTCTCCACACCCTCCGTCTGTTCCACCCACCTCCAATCCACCCCAAGTTGTACACTCACTCCCAGAAACCCACACCTCGTTATACCGTCGACGGTCCAAGCTCAACCATCACCATCATTCCTTTATCCTACTTTTTCTCATCTGTGGAACAGACTCGCGATGTCTGCTGCCTTATGCTCTTCCCCCTTGTCCTTCAAGATTGTTGCCCACCCCCACGTCATGTCTCCCTTTCCCACTCCCAAGTTTTTCTCCACTCCCTGCCAGTCCCCATCAAACTGTACCACGTCTGTGCATTTTTGTCTGCCTCCTTTCTTCCGTCAGTCTTTTGATCTGTCAGCATCTGTTGTTTTGCTATTCCATGAGCCTAGACTTCTGTTGAGAAAAAGTCGTCCTTTTGGCAAATATTTTATCAATGAGCAATCATTATATGTACACATTTCTGATATTTAGGCTGAGCACTTAAATTTAACAAATCTGTCAAGAGTTTGATAAGTGAGTGCATATAAAAGGCTTCTGACACCATCTTAGGTGCAATACACAAAAAGTGAAATCAAATAATAAAAATTTTAAAAAACATAGATGAGTTCTTGATTTTGATTAATCAACATGCCCCTCCCCCACCCTCCATTCCCAAAGTCCAATTTTTAATTTAACACGTGATGATGTAACTACAGGTATCGGGTTTAAGCACAAAATGAGTTGTTTTCTAGCCTCCATCTATACTATAGACATCGATCTATACAATAAAATATGAGCCAAGCGTGCATCCGTCCATCCGTGCGTGCGTGCGTGCATGCATATGTGTGAGTTCCACCAATTGGTTGGATAGTTCGCCTGATTCCACCCACAATTTCTGAACTACGGCCGACAATTTAGGAACCCTTTAGAAACTTAGAATTTCCCCCTTAGAACCCTTTATAATTACCCTTTATAGTTACCCTTTATACTCCTATAAAACCTTCGAGAACCTTTTATAACCCTCCAGCATTTACTCTTTAGAACTCTTTCTCTCAAACAGCACTTTTACTGCGGAAGCCCAAAGGAAGATTCAGTGCTTCCAAAGTATCCTTCCGGCATGGATTACTCTCAGTGGCTTGTGCTGCCTTCCCAGTGGTAGCCAGGACAGGATTTGTAATTTGTTCGGGGTGCTGGTTACAGCTCACCGACTCTTCGCAAAGGACACCATGAGACCTTTGATGCCCTCCAGCCAATGCCGGCAGAAGGAACACCCTGTTTAACATCCATCCGAGCAACGACACACACATCGATGCCTCACCATGCGTGCGAAACATCAGGATGGCAGTTTATAGCTGGGTGGATGTTCAAACCCAGGCTAGAGAGCTCAGAGGTGAGTGTGCATACTGTGAGGCTATCCTGTCAGTCCCAGAGACACCAATAAAATTGGCAGATTTGGCACTTGGATTGCATGAAAATGAATACAATCACACTGTTACTCCGACTGTAATAATATGACAACTGCTTGTTAATACTACATGGCAGTTTTTGTGGTGAAATTAGAAATAACAAGCAAAGTAATGAAATGTATTTTTGAGCGCTTGGTTAACTAAAACCTTTGCGGCGTGAAGAGCCTGTCCGTCCTGTTTGCAAATGAACGACAAATTGTATGATGGTGTGGTCCAGCTCACCTCATATCTGTGCGAGTTTCCTATAATTCCATCACACTGGTGGGACGTGGATGGGTTGCTTTCAGCTTCAGATATGGATGCTCCCACAGGTGTTCGATTGGATTCACGTCTGGGCTTCAGGGAACCGAAGAAAGAGGTTTAATGCTTCGCTTCCTCTACCAAAGTGTGGTCACATGATAAATGTGGCATGTGGTGCCATCAATCTGAAGCATGTGGTCACCAAATCTCAAGATGCCTTGGCGGTCCAATGGTAGATACATCTTAAAAATGTACATCCCACCCCAACACAATCCTCTGCAAATACCATAACACTCCCACTTCCAGAGTTGAAATGTCTTCGTTTGGCCTTATACAAACCGAGACATGATCTCCAGACATCAATTACTGAAATATATAATTATTAGAGTTGAGTAATAGCCTCCAGTCCATGAGGGTCTTGCCATAAATCTCATCGATGCAACACTGTTGCAGTGTTGACCACAGATATATATCATCCATGAGAAATGCCTCATCCTTGACCTCTGGCCATCCATAAAAGGCTGGCCACACTAAGTGCCGATAACATGGCCCCAGGTAAACAATAATATTGCGGCAAGCAACTGTTTTCGGCCAGGGGACCTACACACTTAAACGTCTGACTTATACATAAAAATAGCACGAACACACAGATTCAGAAGTTTGCAGAGGTGATCAAATCATCCTGGCATTGTTTATAACCAAAGGTTATGTGCCATCAGGGTTATCATTGTTTTATTAATATGGTAGACTGGTGGTTGATGAGAAAGTGAACAAACAGTTGGTGGCTATCTATATGTCAACATGAACTACGTGACGATTTGTAAAAATGTTAATCAAAACACAGAGAAGGAAAGGATCATGAAGAAACAGATGTGTTTGTCCATCGTTTCACTGATGTCCTTGCAATTCACGTTAAAGTTCATTTTGATCCATTGGCGTCTTAGTCCAACACGTGATTTATGTATGAGTCCTCCGTGAGCCTTCGTACGTGATCCACCCCAGAATGCTTGGTGCACATGTGCAGAAACCCCAGGAAACTTGGGTGTTCAGGACGAAAGAAAGTAGATTATGTGTCTGGGATAAGCATTGTTACCTAAAATGGCTAACAAAGCTATAAAAGAAGTTGAAAATACTTTGGGAAAGTACCTGAGAGAAATGGCTGTGCCTCTGCACAATGGAAGAATTGGAGAACCTTCTCAGCTCGCCGGACGGGCAGCTGCTCATACTGCAAACTCTCAACCATGTGGGTCGAGGAAAGGCCCTGATGGACCGGCGTGTATTACACAAACCCCCAGACTGCTTCCAGTGAATTGACTGTGTATCTGGATTAGGTTCCTCTGAAAACTGGGGCTTGTGAATACACAGGGTAAGATTAAAATGATGATATTTCCTATAAAGTATGCTGGGAGACGGCTACAGGAACTGTGAGGGCTGTGAAAAATACACCAGCAGAAACCCATGGTAAAATACCATGATAGGAAATAAGGAGGCTTTTTATTCTTGCACTGGTTGAAAGAGATCAAAATTTGGACTGCCTATCCTGAAGCTCACCTGGATCAGGAGCAACAGTCACTCAAACCCCCCCCCCCCCCCCGCAGACCTCCTTGGACCCTGAATTTTTTGATGCCGTGAACAAACTTTGGTTCATCACAGGTGATAAAGGTTGTGGTCAAGTTTCATTGAAATTGTGTCTGTAGTTCAGAAAAGAGAGCAAATTTTTTTGGGGGTCAAAAACCCTCCAGTAAACCCCCTTTATGAGCACAGATTTTGATGCAGTTGATAAAGTTTGGGACATCCCAGGTGATGAAGGTTGTGGTCAAGTTTCATTGAAATTGTGTCTTTAGTTTTGGAGAGGAGACAAATACCTATTTTGGGGGGTCAACCCCCCACCCCCATAGACCATCTTAATGAGCGCAGATTTTGATGCAGTCGATACACTTTGGCGACATAACCGGTGATGAAGGTTGTGGTCAAGTTCATCGAAATTGGTGTGTAGTTTCGGAGAAAAGAGGAAACACCTATTTTGGGAGGGGGCTCAAACACCCCCCCCCCCGTAGTCCCCATTAATGAGCGCAGATTTGATGCAGTTGATAAACTTTGGTCCATTACGTGTGAAGAATGTTGTGGTCAAGTTTCATCAAATCGTGTTGTAGTAAGAGAGCAAATACCTATTTTGGGGGGGTAAAAAAACCCACTGTAGATCCCTTTCAACATGGTGCAGATTTTGATGTGATCGATAAATTTTGGTTCATCACTGGTGATGAAGGTTGTGGTCAAGTTTCATCAATATTGTGTGTGTAGTTGAGAAGAGAGCAAATTCCTATTTTGAGGGGTTCAATTCCCCCGCCCCCCATGGACACCTTAATGAGTGCAGATTTTGATGCGGTCAATACACCTTTGTTAGGTAACAGATATGAAGCTTGTGGTCAAGTTTCATCAAAATCGTGTGTTTGGTTCAAGCGATAATGAAATAAAGAGTTTCCAGACTGACTGACACTCGCTCACCTACAGACACTACTCGATCACATAAGCTCACCTGATTAAAGACCAGGTGAGCTTAAACTGAGAGTTTAATAACGAAGAGAGAGAGAGAGAGAGAAGAGAAGAGAGAGAGAGAGAGAGAGAGAGAGAGAGAGAGAGAGAGAGAGAGAGAGAGAGAGAGAGAGAGAGAGAGAGAAGAGAGAGAGAGAGAGAGAGAAGAGAGAAGAGAGAGAGAGAGAGAGAGAGAGAGAGAGAGAGAGAGAGAGAGAGAGAGAGAGAGAGAGAGAGAGAGAGAGAGAGAGAGAGAGAGAGAGAGAGAGAGAGAGAGAGAGAGAGAGAGAGAGAGAGAGAAGAGAGAGAGAGAGAGAGAGAGAGAGAGAGACAGAGACAGAGACAGAGACAGAGACAGAGACAGAGACAGAGACAGAGACAGAGAACAGAGACAGAGACAGAGACAGAGACAGAGACAGAGACAGAGAGACAGAGAACAGAGACAGAGACCAGAGAACAAGACCAGAGACAGAGACAGAGCAGAGAAACAGAGACAGAGACAGAGACAGAGACAGAGAACAGAGACCAGAGACAGAGACAGAGACAGAGAACAGAGACAGAGACAGAGACAGAGACAGAGACAGAGACAGAGAACAGAGAACAGAGGACAATTAACACTTATTGATTTTTATTCGAAACATTTGATTGCAAATACTTACCGTGGATTATATAAAGATTGTTTTTGGCTGATGAACAAAGTACCGGCTGTCCACAAAGCCTTGTTCGGGTTTTAAAATTATATTACAACCAAACCAAAAGAGATATAGGAGGGATGGGGAAGCCTTCCGTTCCTTATTAACGGTTGGATGGAATCATGGAAGGAAGGTATGGAGGGAAGGAATGGAGGGAAGGAATGAAGGGGATGGATAGAAGGGTTGGAGGGAAGGGAATAATAGGATGAATGGGTGGATGGAGGGAAGTGATGGATGGATGGGATGGTAAGAAGGGATAGAGGGAAAGGATGAATGGATGGAGGGAAGTGATGGATGGATGGGATGGTAAGAAGGGATAGAGGGAAAGGATGAATGGGTGGAGGGAAGGGATGGGATGCATGGATTGGATGGAAGGAAGGAATGGAGGGAAGCAATGGATAGGATGGAGAGAAGGGATGGATGAAAGGGGGAGAGGGAAGGGTTGGTTGGGATGGAGGAATGGATGGGGGAAGGGATGGATAGGATGGATAGAAGGGATTAACAGAAGGGATGGATGGATGGACCAAACCGATTCTTCCCCCCACTCCCTTCATCACTCTCTCCCCTTCCTCACTCTTACCCTCTTCACCCCCCTCTTCTCTCCCTCCCACCTCTCTCCCTCCCCTTCCTACTCTCTCTCCCCATCACCCCTTCCTTCCTTGACTGAAAAATAAAAACTGTATACAATCTAAATATTGACTTCAGTGTATTGACCACATACAATCAATGGCTAGGTTCATAAAAATGATGATCAGTTCATCTTGAAGATTACGATTTCCTTTTTTTAATTTTTATTTTCCTTGTTTGGGGTGATCAGAGATTCTCAGGGAATGGCTGGAACACTGATTGATAGTCGGAGACCTTGAAATACTCACAACATCACATCACATTAGTTGTAGCTGAAAGCAATTATTGAACGAACATGATAGATAAAAGAAAAAGAACATTCGGTATCATGTGCACAGAAGTCGAGTTCAAACAATTACATGATTTTAGAGAAGGGAAATATGGAAACGCAGCTGGCTTGCTCCATAACTTCATTATTCCATCTCATACAAGCAGTCAAAATATAATGAACCTTTTCAGCCAATCAAAATATTACAAACTACAAAATTAACTTGAAAAAGTACAATTATATATTACAAGCAGATGAGTGAAAAATCTCAAAAGAAAACCCCAAATTGATTTTGTTGACCAGATTCGGTGATATAATGGTGAGAGCTCCTGGTCTGAGTCTGGGAGCTCGGTGGTTTGAAGCCTGACCGAGTTTTAACTTCTTTCTTTTTTTTTAAACACTTTTAAAAATGGTACATGCTGCATCCTTTCTTGTGCTCAACATTAAAAAGGATAAAGTACAGACAAACAACCACAGGTTGGCAGTACCAGCCCAGGCTTGATAGGCCTTATACGGCCTCCTCCTGCATTGAAGTTTCTTGGAAGGGAACTCATGAAATATTATATTATATTATACATTTCAGTTGTTAGTGGGTATGGCAGCTTGGCTGCCAGGTAGCTGTCATTTCTTGGAAGCACAGCTGTCCTACCGATGCTGTGCCCCTCTACCAGTACACTGGTACTCATTTCACCAACCTTGGAAGGATGACAAGATGAGTCAACCCCACCTGGTGTTAATTCAGTGGAAACAGGGCTCAAACTGAGTTGGCTCTAGATAGAGTTTCATCACTACGGATGGGCGACTGTGCCCCGGTGCAGTATTACTGCACAATAAGTCACGCATTTGCCTGGGGGGTGGCCAGACGGAGGCCCCTGGCGTACCGGCGGAAAGTGGACGCAGCGACGCGCTGCTCTGGCGCATGCTCCCATACCTGACCTGACCTGACTATTATTTCATGAGAATAGCTAGTCCAAGAAGGTGTTTTATATTTATTTCTGAGAATGCAGTTGACATCACAATTGTTTTGCTTCTGATCTCTTCACAAACTACATGTTCATTTTGTGAGGTATGCCTGAACACGACAACAGTTATTTCCTGAAATGGTATATGGGACATGAGACTCCGAGGAATCCAAAATATTTCAAGTCGATACTGCATGTCTCCTATTGTAAATCTTACAGTAACAACAGGCTGCCACCATTCAGCTGCTATCAAGGTTACATGAGATTTCCATTGCATCACAATCCTTTGCATGAAAAAAACAACAATAATAATTTCTTTTAACTGGGCCACTTGAACTTCATCAAAGAATTTATGGCTTTCTCCCAAATTCTTCTCCCACTTCCTGGCCTCCAAAGCCAGTCACGGACTAGGCATCCTCAATTTTACAAAGTCCTTCCTACGCACACCTGAGCTCCTGACCACATACAAAGTTTTCGTCCACAGCCTGATGGAGTACTGCTCTCCCCTCTGGGTTGGTGCTCCTGCCTCTCACCTTTTTCGGCTTCACGGTGTGGACACCAAGGCATTTAGGATCATTGTTATCTCCTGCGATTAATCTGAGTCTTTGGATCTCTCACTCTCTCACCGCAGGCAGGTCGGTGGTCTTTCTGTCTTCTACCGTTTCCTCTCCAGCCTCGCCCACCCCCTGCCCTGTCTGTGATCGGTCCCCCCATATTTCCGCAGGGCACTCAAGGTCTGCCAGCAACCCCCTTCTGGTAAAACTACCAAAATCAAGAATCACTGCTCACCTTCACTCCTTCATTCCTCTTTCTTCCCACCTTTGGAGCAAACTCCCATGCTCTCTTCAATTCCACTCCTCCTTCCAGGTCTTCAAAACAGCTGTTCACCACCATCTCTTATCTTTCCCCATCCAAAACCATGATCTTTTCTACCCCCATTAATTCACCCCAAACCCACCTCCTTCAACCTTCAAATTCCTTGCTTTCCTTCCTGAAAGTCCCTGTAATGTCCATCTTGTATACCCCGTGTTCCCCACCCCATCCTTCTCCCTTCCACAGATATCCTAATGTCTCTGTACTCCACTGTTTTGTACTTCCCTCTCCCACCCCTCTTGTCTTCTGCTCCCTTTGTTATACGTTCTGTATGTTAGCTCTTATACGAGCCTCGACAATGAACGCAAAAAAAAGAAGAAATAAGAAGTTAGTGTTGGTTATTTGTAAATCTCAAGGATATTTATGTATTTCATTTCTCAAAATCTCAAAATCTCTCTTCCATCAATCCTTCCTGACTCACATTTTCGACAAAAGTTGTTGTTTTTGTCAATGGTTTAACAATTCATGTTTTTCATTGTACCAGTAGCTGTGACACCTTCTTGATTTGATTCATCGGTTGTTATAGATTCCCAACCATAAAGACACAGGCCATCCACCTGCATTGTAATATTTACAACTTGTGAATGTTGAATTGCTGGTGCATGAGAGTGCGCATCTCATGCAATATACAGAAGCTCGTCAACTGGAATTTGATGAGAGGAGTAATTGTCCAACTTTGCTAATGACCGAGTAGGTTGAATTGTATCGCAACAGTGGGGGCGATGACAGTGGGGGTGCGAATGACTTGAGTACATTGATGTGGTAGAATTGCACACAAGCACAGGGCGGTTAAATGATTGCCATTTTAAAACATTGATACGTTATTTTGAAGATTAGCTCTAAAAGTGTCCTAAAAACTTACATATCTAATAAGAAAGCTGCAAAAGCGATGGGGGTAGGAGGTTGGTTAAAAAAAGCGGTAAAATAAGGTAAAACCTTACTCTTGTACAGCCTGTGTAACATAAGGGTCTTCAAATTTTTCAATGTCCTGAATATGCACGAGGCCTAAATTGTCTAAAGTTAAAAACCAATATCATATACTAATATGAAATATGAATATGATGCTGATTCTGATGTACCTTTCTCTGTTACAGAGCGTCGGTGCTTCCGAAGCAGTTTTTTGGCAAGGGTTATACTGGGTGGTTTGTCATTGCCTTGCCAGCAGTAGTTAGGGCAGGAAGTTAGAATTTATTCAGGGTGCCAGCGATATCTCATCTACTCTTTGTGAAGGACACCGTGTGATCTTTAACATCCACCAACTAATGCTGGCAGACAGGACGCCAAGTTTAACGTTCATCCGAGGTACAGCACACACGTTGATGAATCGCTCTGCCTGTGAAATACCATGATGACAGTCACTATATGGGGAAATATTCAAACCCAGGCTACACAGCTTAGAGGTGAGTGTGCATACCTCTGGGCCATCCTTCCACACAACTACTACTACTATGGCTCCAACTATTTAGCAGCCTCATGCGTACAGATGGTACATCCGGCTTGATGACCATCTGAGTGATGGTGCCCTTTGTGACGCAACGACCTGCCTGAAAAGCTCTGATCATGCAGTTTATTGTCAGACCTGCAATCAAACCCAGACGTGACAGCTCAAAGGTAAGTAAACTACCTCCACAACATCCTGTCAGACTAAATCATACAACAGCAGAACATTAACAATTCAAATTTTTATGCAAATACACATGACTGGCAAAGAATAGCAAAACAGCAACATCATTATCACACAACTACCGTAGTGCACCTCCATTCATCTCAAATATAAGCTTGTTCATTTTGTTAGGGAACAGAGGCTTCTGAACCTGGTTTCATGCAAAGGCAATTAACATTTACTGCGGTTTATTGTGTCTGTTGCAAAACAAGGACTGCTTTCCGCATCCTCGGCTGCTGTGGATCCTTATTTATCACCAACGCGGTGTGTCAATGTACACGACTGATACACCAAAAGCTTTTTTGGGAAATTTACGATGGTGAAGGTGATCGTTGCCATACAAGGAGTTGCACATTCAAACATGATGGAGCCATTCTCTATCGCTGACCTTTGTTTTAACATTTTCTCTCCAGAATTTTTCTCACCAGACATTTTACCCCACACACGCGAACCAAAAAGTGGGTTAAGTAATTGATTCATGTCCGTCCGTCCGTCCATCTGTCAGTCTGTATGTAAATGTCAGGTTATGATCGAGAAACAGGTCATTTTAATTGAATGTTGTATTTTGACCACGAATCGGAAAACGAACATGCAGTTTAGTAGTACTTTGTCTCTGAATTCGTCCCGATCACACATCCGCAGAGAGGAGTGAGATCATTTATTTTACTCTGTCCACCTGTCTGGCAGTCAAACGAAATTGAAAATTATTCCAAACAGGACACTTACTGTTTTTAAGGATGTCATAAAGGACACAAACAACAGGCACGAATAACTAATGTAACATGTTAGATTGGGTGGTGTAATCGACACTGCGCCAACGGCCACAAATCCCACAATTTACTTATTTATACGACTTTTACAATCTCTATTATATTTAAATTGAAATATATACTTGACCACTGGAGAACACAAATCGCCTTCTTTGCACTTTCAAAACCCTTCCGTTTATCAGCACTTGGACATGTTGAATAGGGTGGTTTATAAGGGTGGTTGGTGTATAAGACTGCTTCAATAGCGCTAAACTTCCGGAATTGTTTTTAACGATCTTTAATACAATTATTTTATTTAGGTTGAAGTATATACTTAAACACTGCATGAGGTATCGTGTTCTGTGAACTCTCTAGTTTGTGTAGTGTCTAGGATCGTGAAGCAGCTTAAACACGGGAGGGATCAGGAAGTAACAGAATAAAAAGAACAGGAGAAAGAGAGGGGGGAACAGACCAACAGCAGGGTTTTGAGGGACAAAATAGAGGGAGACTTGGAGAAATAATGGATAGAGGGAAGAATGAGGGCAAGAGGAAGACACAAGATGGACAGAGCTGCAAACTCTCAACCACAGAAGTGGAATAAGGGAAAACTGGAAATCCGGAAAGAGGTTGGCTTGGGGAGGGTTAATAGAGGTAACAAAGATCATTGTTGTAGATGGGGAATGACCTGAAATGGTGAACAGCTGTCTTGGACCTCTGGAGGGAAGAATGAGATTGAAGAGACTGAGGAAGTTGGTTCTATAGGTGGGAAAAAGAGAGGAACGAAGAAAGAGGAACAGGCTGCTGGGTCTTTTTTTAAAAGCCCCCCCCCCCCACAACCAATTGAGTTTGGATTTTGGGGGTTCATCAGAAGGTTACTGGTGGACCATGTGCACACTGTACAAATTGGTGGAACCATAGCATGAAAAAGGCAGAGGTGCAAGTCCAGAAATGAGATGGTATGTGAGAGAGAGAGAGAGAGAGAGAGAGAGAGAGAGAGAGAGAGAGAGGAGAGAGAAGAGAGAGAGAGAGAAGAGAGAGAGAGAGAGAGAAGAGAGAGAGAACAGAGAGAGAGAAGGACAGAGAGAGAGAACAGAGAGGAGAGAGAGACAGAGAGAGAGGAGACAGAGAGGAGACAGAAGAGACAGAGAGAGAGAGAGAGAGAGAGAGAGAGACGAGACAGAGACAGAGAGCACAGACCTGTCTACGATGCAAAAGTCATTGGCCCACTCAGCTTCATCATGGGAGATTCCAATTATTTTGAAAGCTTTAGTTTCCATTGCATCATACTGAGGAAGTTGTGAAGCTGGGGTGCCAGCCCAAAAGTGGGAGAGCAGTACTCCATCAAGATGCTGATGAAGGTCGATGGGTGGATGAAAGTTAAGGTTTGCCAAGGAAATATTTTGCACAATGGAGGATGCTGGAGGATGACTGACTTTGGAGGCAAACTTAGATTTGTGGTTCAACCAAGAAAAATTATGGCTTATAGTCAGGCCCAAATGTTTGAGTGACTGAACTTCTTCAAGAATATTGCTTAAGGATGTATATGGGAGGGTTTGCCAGATGGCCTTTTCAGAAAGATAGAGTGAGAGTATGAGATTTGTCAGGATTGAAAGACAAATTCCAAGTGTTTGATGAGCTCATGATTCTATGAAGGTCTACAGAGAGAGAAGAGGCTGCTGCCTGCCTTTCTGAATGGTGATGGATGTTATGGCAGAGGGTGGTGAGATAAAGCAGAACAGAGATAACGAAGATTTTCCAAATTTAGAAGGATCGTTAATGAAGATTAGGTAGAGGACTGGGCCCAAAACACTGCCTTTGAGAACTCCAGCATGAATAGGGAGTGGAGATGAGAAGATTCCGTTGAGAGCTACGCATTGGCCACAAGAGTATAGAGGAAGTCGGTAAGCCATGTGTGGAGGTCGCCTTCCCGCTAGAGAGATGGCCCTGATCTCATGTCTGACATCGAGGGCCTTCATCCATTGTTGGAAGAGCAGAAGCAACATGTCCAAGGTAGAATGTCCTGGTCTGAATCTGAACTGATGGTCTGAGATCAGACTTTAGGTCAAACGAAAGGAGAGCCATGTGAAGCTTCTCTAAAAATACACATTAATTTGTAATTAGGCAAGTTTCAGATATAGCTCTCTGCCAAAGAAAAAAAAAATTGCTTCAACACAGATTCTCAAGTCGATATGGGCTGCAATATTGTGTGTTTGAATCTGGGTGGCTCAGATTTAATTGCACTCATGTGAAATTAGATTTCGAGCAAACATTATATTCATCATATTGAGCATTAGCACTGCACAAATGTGCTTACGATCAATCTCTTCAATGGTTGCCTGCATTTGGTGTGGTACGACTGAGTGTGGATGCAGTAATACATGCTTTAAGTTTTGAGAATGCATTGCATGAAGGCATCGTTGAAAAAACAATGAATGTTGCACAGCTTGGTTGAACTTGCATGAACAGGAAATACTTCCTAAAGCTGTCACCTGATGGTTCAAATCCCATACGGTGCAACGAGTCATCCATTTCCACCGAACTGTCTTTGTTATTCACCTCAAATGTCATTCATGCAAGTTTGTTAAAGCTGCTTCTGACACAGGCAAGATCGAGAAAGCAAAAGCATTTTCCTGCAAATTAAATGAATTATGTCATTTACAGTCTTAAAGATGTCTAATTGTGAAATTAAATTTATACAAAGTCTGGGCTCATAGAAGAGCAGAATGAAATATGGGAGAAGACAACACATTGGCAATGAGGGAGTGAGGCAACAAGGGGATGAATGGACAAGAGACAGGGGAGAGTTAATGAGGATAGAAAATATCTTGGGTAGGGAAGGTAGATGACCTGAGATGGTCTTACACTGTCAACTTGAATCTCTGAGCAGCAAGCCTGGATTTTATGAGTTCCACTAAACGGGGGTTGCTAGAGGATAAAATTCAACATGGAGGGGCTGGGGAGAAATGGAGGGATGAAAGAGCAGATGGAGCCGAGGAGTGGCGGTTGAAAATAGAGAGGCCGCCAACCTGTCTGCGATGAGAGAGCAGCAGACTCTGTGGCACTGCTTTTTATGGCAGGTGCTGATGATGTTGAGAGCACTGGATTCCACAGCGAGCAGGAAAGACAGTCTATGCAAACCCAGACAAATCAGAAGTTGAATCTCGTCCAAGGTATGAATGCTCATACGAACTTTGACTCAGTAATGTAATGGTTAGAGCCGTCCACTTTGAGTCTGTGAGGTCGGCGGTTCAAACAAAACCCCAGCCGAGTTATACCAAAGACTATAAAAATGGTACGTGCTGCTTCCTTGCTCGACACTCAGTGCATATTTTAAAAGATGGAGCAGAGACAAACAATCATAGGTTTGCAACCATTGCACATGTTTGACGGTCCTAATGATGCTCAGTATTGAAAAAGTATCGTGCATGGACAAACAACCATAGCACAGGTTTGGTGATGAGCTCCTCCACCATTGAAGTTCCTTGAAAGAGAATTCTCCTCCTATATAGCATAGGGGAAGGCTGGTTGCTGTTCTTGGGTTTGTTTCTACATTTGCCCCCAACCAATTTTGAATGGTACCACAAAGTTTCTTCGACCCCTGAGGAGTACTTAACCACCATTTGGAAAAATGTTACTATTACCTCTGCCACCGAAGGTGAAGGAGGTTGTTTTCATCCCTTTCTGTCTGTCTGTCTGTTTGAATGTTTGTGTAAAGGATATCTCAAAAAGTTGTGTACGGATCCGGATGAAATTTGGTGGGCAGGTTGGGTGTGTGACAAGGGCGAACTGATAAGACTTTGGTGAAGATCCGGATCCGGCTACTGGAATTTTTAAAGCGATTCTTCACCATTGAGAGATAGGGCCAACAACGATATGTTGCACGATATCTCAAAAAGTTGTGGACGATTTGATTGAAACTCGGTGGACACATTTGGTGTGTGACAAGGAAGAATTGATTCAATTTGGGTGAAGATCTGATATTTTTAAGTGATTCTTCACCATTGAGAGAGTGGGCTAAACTAATATAAAGCACAATATCTCAAAAAAGTTTTGGACAGATTCGGATGAAGCTTGGTGGACAGGTTGGGTGTGTGACCGCGACGAATTGATTCGATTTTGGTGAAGATCTGAATCCGAATCTGGATATGATAATTATTTAATTTTGAAAGTGATTCTTCCCCGTTGAGAGACAGGGCCAAAAACGATATAGTACTGTATAGCATGATATTTCAAAAATGTTTTGGGCCCGATATGTTCTCGTGGATCAGGCATTACGTGGCAGAGATATTCGCTCGACCGAGTGCCCTTCTAATTGTTATTACTATATTCCCAAAAGGCATAGAAACGACTTCGCTCCTCATTACACATAGCATGTGCAAATCAAAGACAAACTGACTAAATAAGTACTGAACGAATTAATTTCAACAGGGTATATACGTTTGAACTCTTGACCTCGTTAGACAGACAATGAAACTCGTGCCAACAATTTTGTGAGACAGTGATAAACAATACACCTTGCCAGCTCCACAAAGCCCATTTCATTATCCCCAACCTGTTGCGCGAGTAGGCATTCTGTCAACGCATCACAGGCATCGTTAAAATGCCCAGGACAGATATACAGCCATGCCACCATGGGCTTTAATGGCACTTTTCATGAATAATGGAGCAGCGAACAAGTTGGGCAAACAACGCCGAGTAGCTCACAGCACACAACAATGAGCAAAGGTGTTGTACATCGATGACAAACAGGAAAAAAACCAAAAAAAAAACCAACAAGCCATTGTCTATGTGGGTACCCAATGTCCACTTGGTATTCCTCATACAGGTGGCTCACAGGTTACACAGAAGATTGTATCAGGCTGAAAATGTAACGATCTACAAATGCTGCGGTGAAAATTACAATGCTCTCACGTGTGTGCATAAAAACAATCCACAGGTGCACCTGTCTCGTACCTACCGCAATGCATGACCACGCATCCATCGCATAGATATGTCAACTACCTTGCTTGCGATGCCTGCAGCAGCTTTCTTCAAATAGTCTGGATTTATAAAGCAGCATTGCCGTAATGTGACCAGACTTGTGACTGTGCTCACTCTCAATGTAGATTCTGTGTGAACAAGAAGATAAGCCTGAGAAATGGCAAAATTTAGTCTTGCACACCTGCACATCACACCTGAAAATTTTAACACCAAAATGTTGTCATTCACAGTTTTGGGAATGATGATGGAACCAAGTCGAGTAACATTCACACACATGAGTCACCGACAATGAGTAGGCCTAATTTCAACTCAATGATGAAGGTGTTACTTCGTACGATTGATTAACTGCAGGTTCCCTTGCAAGGAATTTCAACGTTGGAGGAGGCCATTAGGCCATTGAAGCCGACACAATGGTTGCCAACCTATGGTTGTTTGTCTTTGCGCTATCCTTTATAACGGTGAACATCAAGCAAAGAAGCAGCACATACCACTCGGTCGGGTGTGACTCGGTTGGGGTTTGGGTTCGAATCGCCGACCTCACAGACTCGGACAGATTGTTCCAACCATTATGAGCCTGGTTGTTTTTTTTAATCATGGGATAGTGCGAATGCAGTCCTCCGCTATCACGACTTATATGGTCGAGTTTCCCCATATTTGGAGTAGAAGCAAGGGTTAACCCACCCAGAGTGCAATGAGTGGGCTTTACCCTGAGAGCACACTGCGTTGATGATCACAGTATCTCTCCCACCAGGTAAGTATCAATCGTTGAAGGAACCCCTCCCCCTCCCAAAAAAGTGCAAATTAGTTGAGCAATGCATGAGTAATGTGTGTGTGTGTGTGTGTGTGTGTGTGTGTGTGTGCTTGGTGGTTTACACAAGAGCATTCATTACACATTGTTTTTCCTCTGTCTGACAGCTCCAAAGCACAGATGCTAAGAGTTGGACCAGTCTCCCTCCCCAGCCACATTGATCTCAGGTTCAAGGAGGAGCTTCCACATAAATCACATGCACAGGACAAGGATGGTCAGAGACACGATTTAACTTTTCGTGAATCATAAGGATATACCGATCCAAGGGGTGTAAACTTTTGAGCAGTGCCAAGCAGCTCTCCTGTCCGCACCTGCATCACACCCACACATGCTGTTGTATACATGATTGTTTATATGTTTGTACATGTGACGAAGGTGAAGCATCATGTCTTTTTATGCCAACACCCTTTTTGGTTGATTTCAAAGCTCAAGATGGTGTGCAAGATGTAAATTGAGTAAACCTTCTTGTCATTCTTTTGCATGCAGCAATTGGAAGATGGTGGAAAGAACAGCGTGAACACTTGGTACGAGATGGATGAGCATCCGAGAGCAAACGTAGTTTGTAAAAACAGTGAGAGTATTAGTGGAAAATATCAAGAAGGAAATCGAAGCAATAGTATCAAACTAGTCTAATAATATTTTTTATAAAGCATTGCAGTGAAGTCTGATCCAAATAATTTTAAAGCAATATATGTTTTTGTATATTGTAATCAGTAAAAAATAGTGTGGTAGACAAAAACATTAGAAAGGAAATAACTTGCACCAAAAACTTTAACATTTTCATGCTCACGCTGACGCTGACGCTCACGCCGGGGGTATCGCTATAGCTCTCTGTTCTTCGAACAGGCGAGCTAAAAAGGAGATTTGGCAGAGACAAAAGAAGTAACAAACAAAAAGGTACAATGAGGAGCTGTACACAATGGAGGAGAATTCAGAAGAGATAGCAGTAGAAAAGGATGAAGATGTTGTGATGAATGAGATTGGCCCTAACAAAATACAACGCAAACTACTGGCAGCAATCAAGGATTTGAGGAACAGGAAAGTCAAGGAGGTTGATGGAATACCAGCAAATGAAAGAGGAGGAATTAGGAGAATCAGCCTTTATTCAGAGCTTGATGGAGTACTGCTCTCCCCTTGGGGCTGGTGCCTCTGCCTCACACCCTGCCCTTCTTGATGTCGTGGAAAGTAAGGCCGTCAAAATCATTGGGATCTCCCGCAACATAGCTGAGTGTCTCGGCCTGTTGCTTTCACATCGCAGACAGGTTGGTGTCCTCTGTATGTTAAAGCCTCCTATTTGGTCTTGCTCACTCAGTCCTCTCTTGGATCTGTCCCTCCCAGGTTTCTGAAAGGTGCACATGGTCTGCCAGTCACCATCTTCTTGTTAAACTTCCAAAATACATGTTCACTGCTCACCTCCAACCATTTGTTCCTCTTTTTTCTTGCATGTGGAACCAACTTCCCCACTCTGTTCAGTCTCATGCTTCCCTCCAAAGCTTCAACAAGAGCTGTACACCACTACCTCAGGTCTTCCTCCATCCAGAATTGTGATCTCTTCTATTCCAAATGACCCCAATACCAAGCACTCAACCTCACTTCTTTCCATTTGCTAGTTGGTTGGTTTGTTCCTTTTTTGTTTCATCCCCGCTTTCCCCTTCCTCATCTTGCTGCATTTCTGCATGTTCACCCCAACGTGTCCTACTCCCCCTTCCCTTGATCTCACGTTCACTTCTACTCCACTGTTGGTGTTTCCCTCTTTCCATTTTGTTACATTCCATTCTGCTCCAGCAATTCCACAAGGCTTGACCATGTTTCAAAAAAATAGAAGCAAACAGTGAACTTTCTGGCTTGAGTTGGAAGATTCATGTAAGACAGTGGAGAATATCCAAAGGACTTGAATATGAAAATTTGCATGATTCTCCTGTAGAAGAGTTTTCATGTCACAATATAAAGATTATCAAAAAATGAATCTGGTTGAACTTGCATCAAACATCATGTTGAAAATCTTTACTCAAAGCCTTGAGGCAAAAACGAATGAGTACAGAGGTAAAGATCTGTATTCCAAAAAGGATGTGGAACAGGAGAGACAATTGAGATGGTGGGAGTGTTAAATGAGAAAAGTCTGGATCATCACCAAGGTTTTTCTATATATTTTACTTTTTTGTAAATTTTGAAGTGTTTACCGAAGTTAACTGGAGATGTTTAACGAATTTAACTAGATGAAGCTGCTTCGGGTTCCCAAAATAATTAGTGACAGATGGCTGATCAAAGTATTGCACACAAATCAGACAGCATTGGTGGAAGTGACAGATGGGTCGGTGGAATTACAAGACAAGGTGTGAGACGGGCATGCTCACTATCCCTGTTACTCTTCAACATGTACATGAAGGCAATAGTGAAAGAACCCCTGATGGAAATCCAGGAAGATGTAAAAGTTGGAGATCAAAGGTTAAACTAAGGCAGATTTGCAGCCGACAGAGCTTTTTTGGCCAATTCTGAGAAGGGTTTGCAGAAATTAGTGGAGAGCTTAAACTGGACAGCTGGGATTTTTGGAATGAGAGTGAAGAAAAGTGAAGTGAAGAAAACAAAAACCATGAATATTTGATGGAACACTGGTGGAAAGGTCAACATCAATGTGAATGGACAATGTTGGTGCATGTCAGTCAGGTCAAGTATCTGGACAGCACCTTAAATGGAAATTGCTGGTGCATGAAAGTTATTAAATTAAGAAATGGCATGCAGGTGAAGTGGTTTTTAAACAAAGGGAAGATGGTACTCTTAATATGTAAGACTATGATATTGAAGTAAAGATATTGTTACGGTTGTGGAAATTCACAGAGCACCATATACAGTAGGTTCTTAGATCAGTTATGTCGATAAGTCTGTGTTCAGATAGATTTCCCCACCGATGTTTAACGGGCCAATTATTTATTCGTGTGCAGGGCTGTGATCTTTGAGGTAGCCGTTTTTCTTTGCTATCGTTATTTTGGACCAACCGCCTTTCAACCACCACATCACCACAACGCCCACCGCACCACCATTACTACCACCACAAAGCGCCACAACCACGCCACCTCAGCCACACCACCATTACTACCACACAAGCGCCAGCCACGCCACATTAACCACAACCTTCACAACCACACCACCGCGTTTCCACCTCAGTAACGGTTGCCAGGAGCCTGGATTCGTCAAAGAAAGCACGACGACGGCACCCCATCCCCCCCATCCCCCCCACGAATGAACTGTCCGCCGGCAATGCGGGGGATTCAACCCTTCAGGGGAGAACGAAGACAAATACAGCGGCGGCGAGCGTCCCTGATTTGGCGGGAAAACGCTCCTTCGAGAGTTTCTCGCGCGTGCTGGAAGAAGGGGCGGGGCGAGGGGCGGGGCGAAACGGGGGCTATAAAAAGACATCTGAGGAGCGTAAAAGAGTCGTTGTCGCTTTTGGCGCCGTGGTGAAGAGTTGTCGCCTTGTCGCTTTTGGTGCCGTTGTCGCCGTGGTGAAGAGTTGTCGCGGTTGTCGCTTTGGTTGTCGAGTGGTTCCCGTTCGTGGCTGGGTCGTGGTTTTGTGAGGAAGGCGCTCCGGATCGTGCCCTCGCTCGCGGGGTTGTCGAGTCAGGAGGAGACGCCAGCGGCGAAGGCTGGGACCGGAGGACGGAGCCCCGCGAACCCGACCACCCGGTCACATTTTTCTTTCTCTTTCTTTATTTTCGGGTGTTTTGTTGTGTGTTTGTGGCGCCGTCCATAAGTAAAACCTGTATAAGTGATAGTAATCGTATAAAACGGCTGCAGGTCTTGGTCCCTTTTTTTACTTTTACTCGAATCTTTCTCCCTTCCCCCATTGCATCATCCAATCAATTGCATTGTTTTACGTGCTTGTATAATAAATGTGCCTGTCTATATGTAACGCGTTCGTCGCGTCCTTTTCCTTCAAATTGAACTGCCGTATTGAGTTCGGAATATAGCTGGCTTTTTAAATAGCCGATATAATAGAATCGGGTCCAACGGGGCCTCACGATAATACCCTCTCGGTTATCCCAAAATGAAGCGAGCTGCTTAAGCGGCTGTTTAAGCGGGCCCCGTTGAGGTACAGTCTCTCGGTAGTCTGCCCGCGCGATTAATTAGGTGTATAGACAATTCGGCGATTGACCCTGTAGCGCAGGTAGAGTGTTGACTAGGCTGTGGTGTGCATCCAAAACACACCCGTAGCGGGATTTCGGCGTTTGATCCGGAAAGCTGCGACGAGATTGTCCGTTCAGTGGGCGAGAGCGGCTGCCATTGGCTAGAAGCGGTCGTCCGCACGCCGACGGGCGGAAATCTACAACAATATATTGGTACAGTACAGATGGCCAAGTTGGATGTGACAGAGAAAGCTTTGATGTGTGATGTAATGGGTGTGGTGACTGGTGGAGAAGAGCAACTGGACAGAATGTAAAAGCAATGAGGAAATGTTTGGACTTGTTCAAGAGAAGAGAAGCTTGATTGCAACTATTTGACAGAAATATATGGATTGGTCATATTCTGATAGGAGAAGGGCTTTTCAAAGTGGACCCAGAACGAGGAATGGAGGGAAACACAAAAATGCTTCTGACAAAATAAAAAAGGAAGCCAGGCCAACATTATTAAACTGCGTGAAAATTGTAGAATTAAAATGTATTCAAAGTATGCTGAATAAGAGCACGAGAAAACATTGATGTGGACAACCCAGATCCATCCATTGGGACAATACTCTGTGTAGAGTGTTGGTGCTGCCTCGGCAGTCTCCCTGGCTATTGGGCACAATCCTGGACATGTCGCCACTCCAACACAGGATACCAGCAAGCTGGCACTCATTTTGTCATCCACAGTAAGATGACAGGCAGAGTCAACCCCCACCTGGTTTTAATTCAACAGCCAAGGGGGATTTTAACTCAGGATCATAGGATCCTAAGCCCACCACCCTAACCATGAAGCCAACACCAGGCGTGCAACCCAGATAGCAATGTGTAATTTGGGATAATGTTTATTCAACATTAATAATGGTGATTCGATTACATCTTGCTATCTGGGAGTGCCCCACTGAATATTATGTACGATTTGCACCTCAAGTACCTGGATCCTGAGCATTATGATCAGATTGGAACACCAGATAGGCCAACCCAAGTTTGTTAAATTTATTTCTCTCCCTCACGTTCTCCCTCTCCTTCCACATCTCCAATTTTGGACGGCTGATTTGTTGTTTGGTTTGTGGACATCATTTGGGAACGGGACTACGTCCTGGACAGTTATAGCCATCAGAATGTAGTCCCACTGTAACTAGGCCAGAGTTTTGAGCTGTGAGTTGCGAATTGTTGGGACTGATGGCCAGGAGGAAGGTATGTCATGAGTTAATTGGTGTTGTCTTCTTGGTTCTTTGATGTCCTCACGAGCCCCGGGGTAGTGTTTATATACAGTATACATTTACATGTGGATACCGCACGTGCATGCATGTATGTATATAACACTCTTGGCCTGCTCTGCTCTGAGTCATGTTGAGGATATTATGAACGAGTCCAGGGTCATCGACTGATGACCCAGGCTTGTGAGACATGTTTATTGTTGTGCTTTGTAGGAAGGCACATAGGATATAGCCAAAATGACATAAACTTACAATCCCACAGCACATTCAAAATAGCACCTGTCTCAATGTGTCTGGTGTTGCAAGAGTGTTCATCTCTCTCTTCCTCTCTCTCTTCTCAAAAGTGACTTTAATGGTGCAAACATACTGAAAGTAAACTAATGCATGCATGGTATGAAATTGTCATAGTGTCAGACGATGGGCTGTAACGTTGATTTACATGATACAAACTAATAACCTTTCATTTTGGAAATGAGTCTTTAGTAAGAGTAATTCTTCTTCTTTATGCCAAACAGGCAAAAGGCCTAACAATGGCAACCTTTCTTCGCCTGCGTAAGGGAATTAGAATTGATGAACAGCCCAGGGTGTCAGTTTTATTTGCTGCAGGGGGGATAATTTTACGAGTCTTTGTGACTTTGGCATGGTGTTCGTTTTGCAATATCTATGACCTAGGATTTTAACATTCAAGCTGTCGCTGTTTTGAATGGTAACTGATCTTTTACAACTGCATTTTGGTGGCAGAAAAGGGTGTTTGCTGCAAACAGAATCCTGTATGCTTCATTATTTATAAAAATACATAGCATAGCACGAAGAAAGAAATTAATGATAGCTTCAAAAGCAGATCTGACCCAAAACCGGTTAAAATAAACACACATAAGTCAACAATGAAGATTATTATCTGGGCAATGGAGATGCCTTCTCAGTGGTAAACAGCAAATAGTTTCAACCACAAATGTTTTTGTCAGATGGTTGGACAAAGAGTAAAAATTAAGTTCTTCAATAATAAAATTAAGGTTTGTGGGAGAGCAAGGTCCATCCATCTATTAGAACCATACTCTGTGCAGAGCATTGGTGCTGCCTAAGCAGTCTCCTTGGCTATTGGGAACAATCCTGGCAGATCACAACTCCAACACAGTATACCAGAAAGCTATTCCTCATTTTGCCACCCTCAGAAGGATGACAGTCACCCACTGAGTCAACCCCACCTGGTATTAATTAAACATCCAAGTAGGATTTTAACTCAGGACCCAATGATCCAAAGCTCACCACTCTAGCCATTTAAGCCAACACCAGGCATAAGAGAGCAAGGTGACCGAGAGTAAAAAGGTAATGTCGTGAAAGTGGGGCAGTGGAACAATATATTATCAAAATAAGCAAAGGAATTAATGAACAGGAAAAGAGAGAGAGAGAGGGAGAGAGAGAGAGAGAGAGAGAGAGAGCAAAAGAGAGGGAGAAAGATAGGAAGAGGAGGGGAGGGGAGGAAACTAAGGAACCTTTAAGTAAGAGGGTTGAGTGAGGTCGGTTTCAATGGAAGTTAAAAAAATAAGGTGTTGGTTTGACGGTTTTGGAGGCTGGCTGAAGATCCTAGTCTTGAGTTCAAGCCCCTATCAGGCTGTTGAATTAGCACCAGGTGGGGGTGACAGCCTGTCATCCTTCAGAGGTTGGCAAAATGAGGACCAGCTTACTGGGGTAATAACCATTTGGGGTAACATGGGTCAGAGTGGGGTAGCCATGACTGTACTCCTTGCCAATGTAACTGCCTTGGCAGCTCGATGCGCCTTCGGCGTGAAAGGCATGGTATTATTATTCAGGAGACAGGGCTTTATGCACTAGAAAGGAAGCGGTTACGAGGAGATATGATGGAGATGTTTAAGATAATGAAAGGTATGGATAAAATAAGTGCAGTTTAATTATTCAACAGAGTAGACAGTGATAGAACCAGGGGCCTGAGAGTAAAGAAGAGGAGTAAGATGGTAGTAAGGCAGGGGACTTTTACTCAGAAAGTAGTTAATGCATGGAATAGCCTCCCTGGAAAGGTAGTGGCAGCAGAAACAGTAGATAAGTTTAAATTAT
>CM068966.1:74607982-74625236 GCA_035128595.1 Eptatretus atami | reverse complement strand
TTTTTTTGTGTCACTGTTGAGGCTCCATATTCAGAGCTAACACAGCAGAAATGCACACAAGGGGAGCAGGGGAATAAAAGGGGTGGGAGAAGAAAGAAAAAAACAACAGTGGGAACGAGACATAAAGAGATCTGTGGGAGTATAAAGAAGGGAAAAAATGGGATGGGATCACAGGGGTAATACTAAGATGGATCCTGTCAGGGATCTCTTCGAAAGGAAAGCAAGGAAATGAAGGCGTGGATTACAAGGTAGAATAATATGGTTTTGGATTGGGGGAAGATAGGAATAGTGGTGAATCAGCTGTTTGAAGAACTGGAGGGTAAGAGTGGGGATTTGAAGAGAGTGAGGGATTTTGTTTCGCAAAGGCAGGAAAAAGCGGAATGAGGAGTGAATGTGAGCAAATGTTTCTTGATTTTTCGTAGTTTTACCATGAAGGGGGTTGTTGGTGGTCCTGACGTCCTGGGAAATATGGGGAAGGGGGGAATAAAGTCCTCCCCACGATATTTTCCGCAGACTGACAGCGCGGGGGGGGGGGCAATTGCTGGAAGGAGATGGTGAAACAGAAGACCACCGACCTGCCTGCGTCAGAGATTGTGGAAGGCCAAGAAACTCAGCCTCACATCGCGGGAGATACCAGTGTCCTAAATGCTTTGGTTTCATAGCATGAAGTCGAGAAAGTTTTGAAGGCAGGAGCACCAGTACAGGGGAGAGAAGAGATCTCCATCAGGCTGTGGACAAAAGCTTTATAATGTGGTCAGGAGCTCAGGTGTGCCAAGGAAAGACTTTGCCATGACAAAGGATGCCAGTGCAGGACTAGCTTTGGAGTCAGTTGGAAATTGGCTTGCCCAGAAAAGATCATGGCAGAAGACCGTTAGACGGGGTGGGGGGGGGAAGTGTCAGATGGTCCTTTCGAGGAGTCATTGTGAGTGAGAATTTGCCCAGGATTAAAAGACATGTTCCGATGTAATAGGTAATGAAGCTTTGTTGTAGGTTGAAGCATAGGTATGAAGCTTTGCTGTTCCCAGGCAAGGCATCGTCTTGAGCTGAGTGGACCAAATGGTGCATCAAAGCACCCTGAGCTGAGCGAGCTAAATGCAGGCTACCAAAAGGTAAAGCCTGTTTTTCTGGTTTACCACAAATCATTTCAAAAAGGGGTTGTTTTAAAATTCACCCAGTTTCATTCCATGCCACTCCTAGCAAGTTTTCATGCCATAGGTTTTCATGGTTTTGGAGTTATTACAAGGTGACACACACACACAACACCACACACACAATTATAAATGCTTTCTAATATATAATAGACTTTGTACCACATGACTCCACTACTCATACATCGGATTTTTCCATGATGGAAAAGACAGAATGTGAACACTTTTTGTTTATGATGGCAAACTTGACCTTGTAGTACTGTATGTAAATAATGTATGTTTATTTTGGATGAAAGGAATGGGGAAGGCAACACTTCAAATCCAAAAATGTCCAATCTATTTATCCATACATAATATATACCTGCAGACAGCCCCAATACGGTCATCGTCTCTCACTGCTGTTCATATACTGGGCAGAGATCCCCTTGTCCAGGCAATCCAAGACAGATGCATCTCAGTCCCCAAGCTACAAGAACATGATTCATCGCTCCGATCAGTGTCCTTACAGCCACAAAAAAGTTGTGTCCACCAACCAGATACTTCAAGATAATTTCTAATACTTATAGAAAACTCCGTTGCAACAATTTAATTACATTCCACCCGAACATAAGCAATGAATGCTTCTTTCGCAGATGGCCTAATCCATGAGAGGCTTATACAAATGATGGATCATGAGATTTCCCTATGATGCTACTGGACGCCCTCTGGATAAATGTCATTACATTAACGACATCCACAGCTGCATTAATTAACTGCTGCAAAAAGGCTAAACTACAAGCAATGAACCTATGATAAAGGAAAGAAATTATGTTTTTCTTTGGATTGTTTGTGTTCCATCTGGGCACATAAAGCTTCATGCTGGGAATCCCAAGATTCACATTCCCAATGTTGGGTTGATTGGTCCAGCTTGACAAGTTTTGAAATTTATAAGAAGAGCACACCAAATGTCTGCCTAATAGTCCTTTTTTTTTTTTTTTTTTTTTTTTTTTTTTTTTTTGTCCTGCAATGTGGTGTAATTATGTATGAAGTTTTTCACGAGTAAAAAAATATATATACGTCCAGCTCCTTATGTGCTTTAAAATATACACAGTTTGGTTATGTTAACGTCACTGAGAATGCAGTTCTGCCAAAGAATTTTTTCAATTTTAAACTTGTTCTGTATATTTTTATTTCGTGATGGGGAATATAGGTTACACGTGCTAACTCTTGTAAAGCAATTTTTCAGGTAACTCAGCCAAGTGACTTTGAAGGTCATTGTGAGCCAATGGGTTCCCAAACATACTCAGTCGTACAATTTTTTACCTTCCAGAAGCATGCGCAATCCAAGTCCCGCCACTTGTAAACTCACAACCTCTCAAATGCAGCACAGTATTCCTTATTCATCTATCTGGAGCTCATTGGCGAAAAAACACGGAATTTAACCAAAACAACCCAATGGGACAAATTTGGGCTCCAAGAATCTTTACATCCAAACCTAGCCCAGGTTGGTAAACTCATACGTTGGCAAATGCCAGCCTTGTCTTCTTATTAGTCCTACCGGTTTCACTCCGAGGGGAACTAGAGGTTTACTGTCCCGTCTGTCCCGTCCACACTGTGGGTTTTTCAAACTTTTTCCCATACCTTCAAATATTCAATTGAAACTTGGAGTACAATTGGCTAATATTTTGGAAAGTTACAGAACAGTTTGAGTTTCAAGCGCATTTCATTAATTTTTCACAGGTTTTATGACCATTTTAAACTTAGAATATCACATATTATACATGGGTCATGTTTTAGCTGCCGCTGACTCCACCCCACTGCTTTACACCATTGGATGAACAGCTGCCTGACTGGCACAATAATAATATCATGCGCCGCCATTAAACATGAAGCAAGCACAGATCGGCAGGCCTCAGCCCTGGGTGTTAGTCCATGGCCTAGTGCAATTGGAATGAAAACCAGGTAATATCATCAATGAATTTAAATATGTATATCACATTAAGCCGTAGCACACGTTTTTGCCTTCACATGTACATACATCGGGTATGTTTATTGTGAATCGCAAAGTTCTGAGAAATGAATGAAAGGGTGGGTGAGAAGGTTTTTTTCTCATCATCTTTCTGGTTCTATCGAGCGTGCGTTAAAGCAAATAATTTATAATCTCGGTTTGTTTATCTTAGGTTGTCTTTATTGGTTTCTAAATCTTAGAAAGATATGCAGTAAATTAAAAAGCCTTTTCCTTTTATTTTGCCAACTAACCCCACAACAAACCGTGTGTATAAGGGTTTCTTCGTCTTCATTGTGGCTGGTCGGGACATGGATAACAAAGTAATTCTTCATTTACCACTGCATGCAAATTGGAGATTCAAAATTTAAGTAATTGTTTCAAGAAAAAAGATAGACCCACCTGGTGGTGGCTTAACGGTTAAGGTGGTTGGGTTTAACATCAAAGGGTAATGGCCTCAAGTCCCTGCATGCCATAAATAAACTAGGTTGGGTCTATTCAGGCTGCCATCCTTCTGAAGTCAGGCAAAAAGAGTAACGTATCGGAGAAATGAGCCATCAAGAGTTCCTAACGTCAGAGTGGCCGACGCGTCCAGGATGTGAATCATCTAGACATGACACTCCTCGGTAGCCTAATGTGCCTGAAAGGAATGATTTTAAAAGAAATGCACATTCAGTGATAATTTATAGAAATCATTTTTTTGGTGTTTGTTACCTCTGCCTAGCAAAGGTGGATGTAGTTATGTTTTCAATGCCTGTTTTCTGTTTTGTTATGTCTCTAGCAAGGATTCTCAAAAAGTTTCTGGACAGATTCGGCATGAAACTTGGTGCAGGTTGGTGAGTGAAGGGATGGAGTTGATTGAGATGTTGGTGAAGAATCCCAAATACGAGAGATTTTTGATTTTTTTAAAGTGACTTCACAATTGAGAGATAGGGCAAAAACTTATCGTGGAACGATATCTCAAACAGTGATGCACGAATTCGGACAACAAATTGGTGGATGAGTGGTAGGTGACAGAACAAACCTGATTTAGATTTTAGTGGACGGATCAGAAGGCGATCCGGTCTATAAAGTGGCATAAAAACGTAACTGTTCAGGCCAGTGTGGAGGTGTACAGTCCACCGAGTTGGTTTCTTGTCTTATTTTGTTTTTCTGCTCCAACTTTGAAATGCGACAAAAAGGAAGCATCAACTCAAAATCAATTTCGAATCATTTCCAGCAATTCTGCACACTTGTCAAGATGATCCTGTAAAAGATATAAACTACGAGGTGCGTTCAAGAGGTTTTATGATGAGACAGAGTGCAAATGTGCAACCTTTTTTACCTGAAACTGGAATGTAAGTGTAGGCTGATTAAGTAAGAAAAAAACAAAGTTTCTGTACTTAATTTTTTGGACTTTATATGAGGTTTATCTTGGACGAAAGTGAGGACTGGATCTCGTTCCAAATAATTTTTGGAAATATCTTTAAAAATGAACAGGTTTGACAATTGGTACAAGCACTGCGTGGTTTGTTGTTGACTGCGTAGCTGTTAATAGTAGTGCTAGTTAGTGTGCATTTCCGATCATTCAATCAAAATGTCAGAACTGTTGAGTCTATTTCTCCCTATTGTTAGTTATATACAGTGTAATATTACTGTAATATACTAGTAGGGGTTGCTTAACATTGTAAGGCAATAATGAATGTGCTCGCCATTGTCTTCAAGGTTAATCTAACCTGCATTTATTTAAATTTTCCAATTTTTTATTTTCAATTCACAGAGTGCCTTTCCCGACGGTTCTGTGATTTTTTTCCCGGTGGTTGAGGCTTGTATGTCCGTCACCAACGGCAAAATATATTTTTTTATCATCACTGCAAGGGAACACATTAATATCATCAGTTCAGTGTTAGAAAGAGCTTCATAAACAGTACATTCGATCATTGTTGTTTGTCTTTTTTGCACTTGAACCACAATGGTGACATGTTCTGTAAAACACACAATTATAAATTGAATTGAAAGGTCAAGCTTTGGTGGTAAAGGGTGCATGTTCGTTGTAAAGATCTACTGTGGACAATCTGTGTATATACAAGGTCAACTTGTGTTTATCATGGTTCCACTAATTACTCCTGGAGAGCTTTGTTCCCAAAAAAAAAAACCTCTGTAACAAAGAAATATCTCTTATCAGATCAAATTGGGCTCGACTGCTTGTCGATTTCCTCAAGTAAGGATTAAAAGACATGCATACGCGGTACAGACACACAAGAACACACACAACTCTCTTCTCTCTCTCTGCTCGACTCTTTGTATCGACTTTGAAACACAATCCTTGCTACATTATTAAGATGGATAGCAAACCTTGTGACACCAAAGTTCCTTTAGAACACGTCCAGAAAGGTTATGTCAGAAATTCATGTCCATGTTTAACCTGAATTGTTATCACAAGACAACATCGATGACTATGAATGAAAGCTCAATGAGCAACGCCACCACATTAAATTAATCTTGTCTGATTGATCCGCGTTTTGGGTTCATTAAACCCATACGAGCAATGGAAAAGACTCGTGTGTAATCCATGACAGCAAGCAGATTTTTTTAATAATGAGATTCATCGAGCTCTAAGCTGTATTTGGGTATGACTAAATGACACAGAAGCACACATTTACTTTCATTTACTTTCCAGGTTCACTTTCTTATTAACTCTCTCTTTCTTTGTTTGCCATTGCGTGCTGAGTCTAAATTTTGTTGTCTAAATTTGGATTAATTGATAGAATTATTGAACTTTTACGATTGAAATTCGTCATAACATCGAGGAAAAGTGTGGGTTACTGGAATATTAAAATAAAAATCTGGAATGTTCCCAAGAGCAAGCTCGATCATTGAAGCAAGCCTAAGACGAGGAGTTTAAAAGTTAAACAAAAACAAAGTTAGAAATTATTGACGATTAAACTCATCATTTCGCTGAGTTTATCTGATGTTTCACGCGCGATCTCCTGATACCACCTGAGTATCGCTCGCATTAATGCAGCCATTTTGACCTTGTTAATCATCCGTTTTTTGGCTTTCGTCCATGGCTTTTTTGTACCGAAGGTCTCTTTGGTCCCGCAGAGCAATTAGGTAGTTGTTCGAAAGATCCGCAGCTGGCTGCGTTGATTGGCTGGTCTGTGTCATGTGGCTTGAGCGATCAATCGATTGCGCTGGCTGGAAAGATAGTGGAGTCAAGGAACGCACAAATTTCCACAACCTTCCCGAGTGCTTTCCATTTCCCAATCTCTAAACCAAACTCTAAGCAAAGTGCAGGTAATTTTTGCAGTTTGTGGAAATTCGGAGAAAGCAACCTGGTACTGTTGTGCAGATACGCAGAGCACCTTCCTAATTCTGAGGGAATATGTTTTAAAGCTGAATCATCTGGTCACAAATGTCAGTGGTTAAAGATACCTTGGTGTGAAAGATTCCGTTTCCCTGGCCGATTCTACCCCAAATCACTGGCCAGATCCCTGGCCAGTATTCCCAAAGTCGTCTCACCTGCAGGCCCAGGTGTTCTCTTTCATTTTGCTCTTTAGAACCCTTCTGGGAAAGCATTTGTGGCGAGATTCTTAACAGTCCCAACAGATAGGTTCCCATCAAAGGCTTTTGTAATTCCTATGCGAAGATGAGGAAGATAGCCTTTAATATGCAATTTAGTGTCTAATCTGTCTTGTCTGTCTGGACCGTTTGCATTTCACCATTAACTTAACCAAATCTTAACGAAAAACTTGGCCAGGGGGACAAGGGTCATTATGAAAATTGTAGCACCTTATTTCAGTCACCACAATTTGAACTTTGACCTGTCATTCGAGGGGTATGAGTGAATTAATAAGCACTAAATGTGATTGCTTCTTCGCTATTAGAGAAGGGGCAATTTAAGTTCTTGATTGGCAACCCTTTGTCGAGTTGGTGGTGAAAAATCGTTTAAAATGTCCTATAAATTGTGTTGACGTAAAAAAAATTAGGTCACAGTCAAAAATTTAATGTCAAACCCTCCCATAACTATTGAGTTCCATTTATGATCAATTTCATTCTAAAAAGTCAGCGCAGAGGGCCTCTGAGATACAGCTCAGACATAGGCGGGAAGTACAAGTGGAAAAACATAAATGGTGGTTTAGTAATCATAGGGTTGTTTAGGAAATTGCACGGATTAACCCAGAGGACGATGATGGTCAAATAGGCCGAAAAGTGACTTCCCTAAGCTTATCCAGCGGGAGGGGCAATTTTGTTCTGAGAGGGCAACTCCGAACCTGTAAAAATCCTCTTTATCTCTTTGCTGAATGACTCCACCTCTGCCATAACTATCTGTCATCCCTAGACCCGGCCAAGCGCAGCTTCTTTCACTCTCTGCAGATCTGGGTAAAATCAGAACTGGTATATGCCAAAGTCGGACATGTATTTCACCTGACAAATGTCACACCTCTCACGATGTCTCTCCAAAGGACCCATTTGGAACCCACCCCCCTTCCCCCTCTCTTTCTCAACAAAATCCTCTTGAAGAAGTCATTTCACAAGCTTAAGCTTCGAGTCTTCACTATCTGCATGATCTTTCCTGGAAAGCCACTTCCAATCCTGGCTCCAAGCATTCGCCGACAGGAATCCTCCATTGTGCAAAGTCCCTTCCTCAGCTACGCTGACTCCTGACCAACATTCAAAGCTTTCATCGCAGCCTAATGGATGTACGCTCTCGCCTCTCGGCTGGTGCTCCCAGCCTCTCAACCTTTCTCGCTTCACACTGTGGAAACCAGGCACTTAGGATACATGGTATCTCCGCAGTGAGGCGCCTAGTCTTTGGGCCTCCACTGTCTCACCGCAGGCAGTCAGTGGTTTTTTTCTGTCTCTACTGTCTCCTTCCTGTGTCACCCCCACCCCCCCGCGCTGCTCTCTCTGCGAATTGTCCTACAATATTTCAACAGGTGCCTCAAGGTCGCGTAACAACCCCCTTCTGAATAAACTACCAAATCACGAATCGCTGCTCACCTTCACTCTTTTATTCCTCTTTTTCCCACCTTTTGGGAAACTCCCAACTCCTCTTCGATCCATTTCTTCCTCTCAGAGCCTCAAAACAGCCGTTTCACCGAAAAAAAACCTCCCTAATCTTCCCAATCAAACCTCGATCTTTTCTACCCCCGTTTATCCACCCAAACGCCACCTCCGTCAAATCCTGCTTCCTTCCTGAAAAGTCCCTGTAATGTCCCAATCTTGATACCCAATGTTCCCTGCCCCATCCCTCTCTCACCTTCCACAATCTCCAAATGTCTCTGTTCCCCACTGTTTTGGCCTTCCCTCTCCCGCCTCTCTTGTCACATGGCCCTCGCCCTTGCTGTGCAATAAGTGTTTTAGCTCATATGAGCCTTGAACAATGTTAAAAAAAAACAAACGCTTTATCAAGTTTGGGTGAAAAAAATGTAAAATATCAATAATTTGGTCATGACCTTAAAAATTATGTGAAGGTTTAAATAAATTATGTGACCCAACATACATTTTGTTCTCATTATTGATCAAAATTAATTTCGCAAAAAGTCCTTGGCACATTGGCAGAAAAAAGGGAGAAAAATTCTAAATTTGGTTTTGTACTCCTCCGGCATGTAGACCTTGACTTAACTCTGAGAGATATGACATCAATTAGGTTTAAATGTGACTTGCCACAAACTATCGAGAGAGGCAATTTCGTTCCGTTTCGACAAACTTAAGTTGAAATTGGTGGACAAATGTTAACAATATAAGATAATTTAAAGGTCATACCTGAAAACTTGTTGAAGAAAGTCAAAAATTTATGTCAAAACCCCGTAATTCATTATATTATATTATTGAGCAAAATTTCATCCAAAAGTCCCAGCCGGCTCCGAGATTCAGCTTTATTGCTGATGAAAGAGTGGCAAGGAAGAATATTAATATATGTATGTTATGGTTTTGGGAAAACTCACCCCAGCTGAAAAGCATCCATGGACATGTAGGTGACCTGAGGAACAGTATTTCATTAGTCCTTTGATGTAATAATAGTCCTTGGTCCTGTCAAAGGGCTATTTGGGGGCATGTGTTGCTAGGCTGCGTTTGGTCCTGTGTCCATGCTCCCCCTCCCCCTTTGTTACTTTCAAATCTCTCCTCCTTCACACAATCGTTCTGTTCAATAATCCACACCATACCCCCATTGACCCGTTCCAATGGTCCACAATGATCTCCCTCCCATCAAACTCCTTTCAATAATCCCTCCTTCAACCCCATCAGTCGTAACCTTCCGAAAAAGGGTTCGAAACAGCGTTAGCATTACCTTGAGTAAGTCTTCTTGGGTTGCTTTACAACTTATTTGCTGGAGGAGTGTGGGGAGGGGTCAATCATTCATATATCCCAGCCACTGGTGTAAGTCAATTAGGTGAGACCTGAATTGGCCTATTCCCCTCAATTCACAGGTGAGAGATGGTGGGAGGGTCTTTATATATATAATATGTATACGAATACGCAAAAGAAACTTTCCCGCCTTTTTAAACTTCAAATTCAACAATAACAACTGCTTGTAGTAAATGTGTGAACGTATTTGTGGACCAATAGTGTCTCACTGTCAAGCAAAGGTCACAGATGGTCATTCATAGCACAGCTGTTGAACCGTTTTGACTGTCAGTGACATTAGCCAAGGGTACGGGAAATGATTTTATGAGCTGCACGTGATGTCTTGAAAATTGGCTTGTAAAAGGCAGTTGAAAATGGGCATTTCAATCAACATGCCACAATTTGTCAAGGGATCAACGGTCATGTGCCTTGGGCATACTGCAAAGGTGGATTGGAGCTACCGTGAGGTGGCACGCTCGCCTTGGTGTTCACCTCAGAACGATATCGGCTGGTTGGACAGAGACGCCCCCCAACTCTGCAGATGACAACCATCGATCAGGGAGGTCAAGAAGGTCACCACTGCATAGGCAGGACAAGCAGATGGTCGAAGTCAGATGGCTTCAGACATTGAGGAATGATGGGACAGAATCCAGCACAATACCATCCAAAGACCTGGGTTAAGGGGGGCCAGTATGCGCGCCGACGATGCACTGCCTGTATCCAAACAAATGGTGGCCACACAACGCTATTGAAAGGGACTTAAACAAGATGGACACTGCAGGGACTTTCAGAAAGGAAAGCAAGGAAAATGAAGGAGGTGGATTAACAGGGGTAGAAAATATCATGGTTTTGGATGGGGGAAGATAAGAGATAGTGGTGAACAGCTGTTTTGAAGAACTGGAGGGAAGAAGGGATGGAAGAGAGTGAGGGATTTTGTTCCAAAGGCAGGAAAAAGAGGAATGAAGGAGTGAATGTGAAGCAATGTTTCTTGATGTTCCGTAGTTTTACCAGAAGGGGTGTTGGTGGACTTGAGCGTCCTGCGGAAATATGGGGAAGGGGGGAATAAGTCCCCCCCCATATTCCGCAGACAGCGCGGGGGGGGGGCAAGGCTGGAGAGGAGATGGTGAAACAGAAAGACCACCGACCTGCCTGCGGTAAGAGAGTGAGAGGCCAAAAACTCAGCCTCATCGCGGGAGATACCATGTCCTAAATGCCTTGTGGTTTCATAGTGAAGTCGAGAAAGTTTTGAGGCAGGAGCACAGTACAGAGGAGGAGAGCAGTACTCCATCAGGCTGTGAAAAAGCTTATAGTGGTCAGGAGCTCAGGTGTGCCAAGGAAGACTTGCATGACAAGGATGCCAGTCAGCGACTAGCTTTGGAGGTCAGCTGAAAATGTGGCTTCCCAGAAAATGATCATGGCAGCACCGTTAGACGGGGTGGGGGGGAGTGTCAGATGGTCTTTCGTGAGAGTCATTGTGGTGAGAAAATTGCCACGGATTAAAAGACATGTTCGAAGTGTAAAGGTATGAAGCTTTGTTGTAGGTATGAAGCATAGGTATGAAGCTTTGCCTGTTCCAGGCAAGCATCCTTTGAGCTGAGTGGACAAAATGGTGCATCAAAGACCCTGAGCTGAGCGAGCTAAATGCAGGCTGACCAAAGGTAAGCCGTGTTTTCGTTTACACAAATCATCTTCAAAAGGGGTGTTAAATTCACCCAGTTTCATTCATGCACTCCCTAGGCAGTTTCATGCCACTAGGTTTCATGGTTTTGGAGTTATGAAGGTGACACACACACACACACACACACAACACACAATTATAAATGCTTCTAATATATAAAGATCTTTGTAACCACTGACTCACTACTATACATCGGATTTTCATGATGGAAAGACAGAAGTGAACACTTTTGTTTATGATGGCAAACTCTTGACCTTGTAACTGTAGTTTAAAATAATGTATGTTATTTTGATGAAAGGTATGGGAAGGACAACCTTCAAATTCCAAAATGTCCAATCTATTTATCCATACATAATATTATCACTGCAAGACAGCCCACATACGGTATCTCTCTCACTGCTGTTCATATACTGGCAGAGATCCACCTTGTCCAGGCATTCCAGACAGATCATCTCAGTCCCCAACTCACAAGACATGATTCATCGCTCCGATCATTGGTCTTACAGCCACAATAAAAGTTGTGTGCCACCAACCAGATACTTCAAGATAATTTCTTAATCTATAGAAAACTCCGTTGCACAATTTAATTACATTTCACACCCGAACATAAGCCAATGAATGCTTCTTTCCAGATGGCCTAATCCATGAGGGCTTAATACAAATGATGGATCATGAGATTTCCCTTATAACTGCTACATGACGCCCTCGTGATAATGTCATTACATTAACCGACATCCAACAGCTGCATTATTAACTGCCTGCAAAAAGGCTAAACTAACAGCAATGAACTAATGATAAAGGAAGAAATATGTTTTTCTTTGGATTGTTGTGTTCCCATCTGGGCACATAGCTCATGCTGGGATCCCAGATTCACATCCCATGTTGGGTTGATTGGTCCAGCCTTGACCAACGTTTTTGAAATTTATAAGAAAGCACACCAATGTCTCCTAATATCCTTGTCCTGCAATGTGGTGTAATTATGTATGAAGCTTTTCCACGAGTAAAAAAAATATATAACGTCCAGCTCTTATGTTCTTTAAATAACACAAGTTTGGTTATGTTAACGTCACTGAGAATGCAAGTCTCTGCCAAAGAATTTTTCATTTAACTTGTTCTGTATTTTTATTTCGTGATGGGAATATAGGTTACAGTGCTAACCTTTGTAAGCAGAATTTCAGTACTCAGCCAAGTGACTTTGAAGGTCATTAGTGAGCCAAATGGGTTTTCCCAACAACTCAGTCGTACAATTTTACCTTCCAGAAGCATGCAATCCAAGTCCCAGCCACTTGTAAACTCACAACCTCTCAAATGCCAGCACAGTATTCTTATTCATCTATCTGGAGCTCATTGGCGAAACAAACCGGATTTACCAACAACCCAATGGGACAAATTTGGCTTCCAGAATCTTACAATCCAAATCCTAGCCAGGTGTAAACTCATAACGTTGCAAATGCCAGCCTTGTCTTCTTATTAGTCCCCTACCGGTTTCACCCGAGGGGACTAGAGGTTTACTGTCCGTCTGTCCGTCCCACCTGTGGTTTTTCAAACTTTTTCCCATACCCTTCAACATATTCAATTGAAACTTGGTACATGGCTATATTTTGATAAGTTACAGAACAAGTTTGAGTTTCAGGGCATTTCATTAATTTTTCACAGGTTTATGCCATTTTTAAACTTAGAAAATATCACATATTATACATGGGTCAGTGTTTAGCTGCCCTGACTCCACCCCACTGCTTTACACCCATTGGCTGAACAGCTGGCCTGACTGCACAATAATAATATCATGCGCCGCCATTACATGAAGCAGCACAGATCGGCAGGCCTCAGCCCTGGGTGTTAGTCCATGGCCTAGTGCAATTGGAATGATACCAGGTATATCATCATGATTTAATATGTATATGCACATAAGCCGTACACACGTTTTTGCTTCATGTACATACATCGGGTTATGTTTATTGTGAAATCGGCAAAGTTGAGAAATGAATGAAACAGGGTGGGTGAGAATGGTTCTTTTTCTTCATCATCTTTCTGGTATCTACTCGAGCGTGCGTTAAAGCAAACTAATTTATATCTCTGGTTTGTTATCTAGTTGTCTTTATTGGTTTCTAATCTAGAAAAGATATCAGTAAATTAAAATAGCTTTTCCTTTTATTTTGCCAAATAGCCCCAAACACCGTGTGTTATAGGGTTTCTTCGTCTTCATTGTGGCTGGTCGGGGACATGGATAACAAAGTAATTCTCGCTCATGTTACCACTGCCATGCAATTGAGATTTCAAAATTTAATAATTGTTTTCAAGAAAAAGATAGACCCCCCTGGTGGTGGCTTAACGGTTAAGGTGGTTGGTTTAACATCAAAGGGTATGGCCTCAAGTCCCTGCATGCCATAAATAACACTAGGTGGGTCTATTCAGGCTGCCATCCTTCTGAAGTCAGAAAAATGAGTAACGTATCGGAGAAAATGAGCCATCAGAGTATCCTACGTCAGAGTGGCGACCCGTCCAGGATTGTGACCTCTAGACAATGACACTGCCTCGGTAGCCCTATGTGCCTGAAAGGAATGATTTTAAAAGATGCACATTCAAGTGATATTTATAGAAATCATTTTTTTGGTGTTGTTACCTCTGCTAGCAAAGGTGGATGTAGTTATGTTTTCATGCCTGTTTGTCTGTTTGTTTGTCTCTGAGCAGGATATCTCAAAAAGTTTTGGACAGATTCGGATGAAACTTGGTGGACAGGTTGGGTGAGTGATGAGGATGAGTTGATTAGATGTTGGTGAAGATCCAAATACGAGAGATTTTTGATTTTTTAAAGTGACTTCACCATTGAGAGATAGGGCCAAAAATAATATGTGGAACGATATCTCAAACAGTGATGCACGAATTCGGACAAAACTTGGTGGATGAGTGGATAGGTGACAAGAACAAACTGATTAGATTTTAGTGGAGGATCAGAGGCAGATCCGGTCTATAAAGTGGCATAAAAAACGTAAACTGTTCAGCCAGGTGGAGGTGTACAGTCCACCGAGTGCCGTTCTTGTCTTATTTTGTTTTTCTCTCCACATTTGGAAATGCGACAAAAAGGAAGCATCACTCAAATCAATTTCGAATCATTTCCAGCAATTCATGCACTTGCAAAGATGATCCTGTAAAGATATATAAACTACGAGGTGCGTTCAAAAGGTTTTATGAATGAGATGCAAGAGTGCAAAATGTGCCAACCTTTTTTACCTGAACTGTAAAAGTGTAGGTGATTAGTAAGAAAAAAACAAGTTTCTGTATTAATTTTTTGGACTTTATATGAGGTTTATCTTGGACGAAAGTGAGGACTGGATCTCGTTCCAATAATTTTTTGAAATATCTTTAAAAATGAACAGGTTTGACAATTGGTACAGCACTGCGTGGTTTGTTGTTGACTGCGTAGCTGTTATAGTAGTGTAGTTAGTGTTCGCATTTCGATCATTCAATCAAAATGTCAGAACGTTGGTTATTTCTCCTATTGTTAGTTATATACAGTGTATATACTGTAACTATACTAGTAGGGTATGCTTATACATTGTAAGCAATAATGAACTGTGCTTCCCCATTGTCTCAGGTCTATCACCTGCATTTATTTATTTTCATTTATTTATTTTCATTCACAGATGCTTTCCGACGGTTCTGTGATTTTTCCCGGTGTTGAGGCTTGTATGTCCGTCACCACGCAAAATATAATTTTTTTACATCACCTGCAAGGGAACAAACATTAATATCAGTCAGTCAGTGGTTAGAAAGAGCTTCATACAGTACATTCGATATTGTCTGTTTGTCTTATTTTGCACTTGAACCAATGGTGACATGTTCTGTAAACAACATTATAAATTGATGAAAGGTCAAGCTTATGGTGGTAAAGGGTGCATGTTGTTGTAAAGATCTACTGGTGGACAAATCTGTGTATATACAAGGTCAACTTGTGTTTATAGGTCCACTAATTATCTCCTGGAGAGCTTTGTTCCAAAAAAAAAAAAACCTCCTGTAACAAAGAAATATCCTTATCAGATCAAATTGGGCTCGAACTGCTGTCGATTTCTCAGTAGGATTAAAAGCACATGCATACGCGGTACAGACACACAAGACACACACACACTCTCTCTCTCTCTCTCTGACCCTCTTGTATCGACTTTGAAACACAATCTTGCTATTATTAAGATGGAACATAGCAAAACCTTGTGACACCAAGTTCTTGAACACGTCACAGAAGTTATGTCCAGAAATTCATGTCACCATTTTAACTGATTGTTACATCAAGCAACATTAGATGACTATGAATGAAAGCTCAATGACAAACTGCTCACCACATTAAATTATCTTGTCTGATGATCCGTCGTTTTGGGTTCATTAAACCCATAACGAGCAATGGAAAAGACTCGATGTGTAATCCATGTACAGCAAGCAGATTTTTTAATATGATGACTCATCGAGCTCTAAGCTGTATTTGGGATGTAATGAACCAGAGCACACATTTACTTTCATTGTACTTTCCAGGTTCACTTCTTATCTAACTCTCTTTTTTTGTTTGCCATTCGTGCTGAAGTCTAAATTTTGTTGTCTAAATTTGGATTAATTGATAGATTATTGAACTTTTATCGATTTGAAATCGTCATACATCGAGGAAAGTGTGGTTATCTGGAAAGTATTAAAATAAAAATCTGGAAGTTCCCAAGGCAGCCTCGATCATTGAAGCAATGCCAAGACGAGGAGTTTAAAAGTTAAAAACACAAAGTTAGAATTATTGACGATTAACCTCATCCATTTCGCTGAGTTTATCTTGATGGTTTTCACGCCAGATCTCCTGATACCACCTGAGTATCGACTCGCATTTAATGCAGCCATTTTGACCTTGTTATCATCCTGTTTTTGGCTTTGTCATGGCTTTTTGTACCGAAGGCTCTTTGGTCCCGCAGAGCACTTAGGAGTTGTTCCGAAAGATCCGCAGCTCGGCGTTGATTGGCTGGCTGTGTGCATGTGGCTTGAGCGATCAATCGATTGCCTGGCTGGGAAAGATAGTGGAGTCAAGGAACGCAGCATTTCCCACAACTTCCCGAGTGTTTCCATTTCCCATCTCTAAACCAACTCTAAGCAAGTGCAGAGTAATTCTTGCAGTTTGTGGAAATTCGGAAGAAAGCACCTGGTACTGTATGTGCAGAATACGCAGAGCACCTTCCTATTCTGAGGGAATATGTTTAAAGCTGATCATCTGGTCAACAATGTCAGTGTTAAAGATACCTTGGTGTTGAAGATCTCCGTTCCCTGGCCAGATTCTTACCCCAAATACTGGCCAGATCCCTGGCCAGTATTCCCCAAAGTCGTCTCACCTGCACCCAGGTGTTCTCTTCATTTTGGCTCTTTAGAACCCTTCCTGGGAAAGCATTTGTGGCGAGATTCTTAACAGTCCAACAGATAGGTTCCATCAAAGGCTTTGTATTTCCTATGCTAGATGAGGAAGATAGCCTTTAATATGCAATTTAGTGTCTATCTGTCTGTCTGTCTGACCGTTATGCATTCACTCATTACTTAACCAATCTTAACGAAACTTGCCAGGGGGACAAAGGGTCATACTATGAAAATTGTAGCAACCTTATTTCAGTCCACAATTTGACTTTGACCTTCAATTCAGAGGGGTATGATGTGAATTAATAAGCATAAATGTGACTTGCTCTCGGCTATCTAGAGAGGGCAATTTAGTTCTGATTGGACAACCCTTTGTCGAGTTGTGGTGAAAAATGTTAAAATGTCTATAATTGTGTTATGACGTAAAAAAATTAGGTCACAGTCAAAAAATTTATGTCAACCCTCCATACTATTGATTCCCATTATTGATCCAAAATTTCATTCTAAAAGTCCCAGCAGGCTCTGAGATACAGCTCAGACATTGGCAAGTACAAGTGAGAAAAACATAAATGGTGGTTTAGTACTCATAGGGTTGTAGGAAATTGACGATTAACCCAGAGGACGATGATGTCAAATAGGCCGAAAAGTGACTTCCCCTAAGCTATCAAGGGAGGGCAATTTTGTTCTGAGAGGGCAACTCCGACTCTGTAAAATCCTCTTTATCTCTTTGCTGATGACTCCACC
>CM068966.1:74564364-74582573 GCA_035128595.1 Eptatretus atami | reverse complement strand
TCGTCACTTCGTCTAAGTCGTCAGATGTTGTCCGTTTCCGCGTATTGGAAACTCAAGTAAATTACCACGCCTAACTCCTCACACGGAACTTCTACCTCGTGAGAAGCCCAATTTCATGGAATCGTGATGCGCGCTCATTGGTTTACACCGCCAGTAGATAGGCTATTTTATAACTGCGACTGCGATCAGCTCAGTCAGCGCGCCGTCCCACATGCATCTGACGAGGTAGACAGGCTGCGCAATGCAGTCTCTGGCGAAGGAATAAAGATCAATCGAGCTTAGTGTTGAAGTCCGATCATGGTTTTATATTGGCTTGTTTTGTACATCACCACACTCACTTTCACATCGGTATTGAGTGGTAGTCATCACGATGACCGTGTGTCATGTAATTTGTCGATGGTATATAGTTTTCATTCCATATGAAACTCATTCTACATTCATTCACATTGTCGATGGTTCATAACCATCACACACACAACACACACACACACACACACACACACACACACACACACACACCACACACACACACACACACACGCCATTTTCCCCGCTAAAGCAGGGGTTAGCCTGGTCATATATCATCACCGATGGTATATGAGTTGTCTTACAGTTGTTCATTATCTTTACTTTGATAAAGTGATTCATGAATTCCATTCTTTGCTTGATCACTTCCAACTCACAATGAACCCCACCTATGCCCCGAGGATTGTGTTCCCTTTTGGTACAATAGCCGGCTTAGAGATTGTTGCGCCCTCTCACACGTACGTGTCCAGGCCACGCGCGACTTCATCCTTCACCCCACAGTCATCATGAATGTTCGCATATGCGTAAGTCGTCACATGTCTAAGTCGTCACTTTTTTCTCGGTCCGATGTGGTGACGAACTTACGCCTAGTCTACTGTGTATATTTGTTATATATTTAATATTATAATTTATATCTTAATTAATTATATTTTTTATATTTATATATAATATATTAGATATTTTTATTTATACTATATTTATATACTATTACTATATTTATAATAAAATTTATTTTATATTTTATATTATTTTTTTATTTTATTATTATATATATATTTTATTAGTATATTATAGAATTTTTTATTATTTTAATATTTATTAATTTATATTATTATTAAATTTATTATTATAATTTATATATATATTTTTATTTTTAATATTTTAATTTTTATTTTATATTTATTTTACTTTTTATATATTTATTATTATAATTATAATTTAATAATATATTATAGTTAAATAATATAATTAAATATCTATATATTTATTATTTATTATATTAATATTATTATATATTTTTTTTTATACTATTATAATTATATATTTAAAAAATAATTATAATTTTTATTTTTGAATATATAATTTAAATTTATATTAGTTATTAATTAAACTTATATAATTTTATATTATATTATAATCTATATCTTAATTTATTTATTTTTATAAAAATATTATATAATTTATTTAAAATAAATTATAATATATTTAGTTATAATTATTTTTTTTTTTTCTTATTGTATTATATATAATTATAATTATTAATTATATTATTATTAACTATATTATTTAGTTTATTATAAATAAAATATAATTATTTTTTATAATTACTTATTTAATTATTATATATATTATTATATATATATGTTCTATAATATTTTTTAAATATATTTTTTATATTATATTATATATTATAATTTTATATAATTATATATATTAATTTTTTATGTATTATTATTTTATATTTATTATATATTATTATATTTATTTATACATAAACTTTTATATATATTTATAATATACTTATTTTAATATTTAATATATATTTATTATTTATTATTTTTTAATTATATTATATTTTATATATTATTATTAATATTTTTTATTAAATATTAATTTTTTTTTTTTAGTATAATTTATTATATATTAATATTTATTTATATTACTTAATTTAAATATTATTATTATTTATTATTTTATTTATAATTTAAATTATTATATATATAAAATTTTTAAATAATTTTAGATAAATATATTTATTATTATTTTTAAATTTTTTTTTTTTTATTTTTATATATTTTAGTATATATATATAAGATATTTATTATTATTATTTATTTAATAATTTTTATAATATTATAATTATTTAAAAATTTATTTATATTAGTTTATTAAATAATAATTTTATTATTTATTAATTTATTATTTAATATACTTTAATTTTATATAAATCATTTTTAATAATATTTATTATTAAATATTAATTCTATTTATAATAATTTAATTAATTTTATAATTATTAATTATAATATAACTAATTATAATTTTTTAATATAATATTAATATTATATTAATTATTTCATTTTTATACTAATATATAATTATTAAGTTTTTTATTATTATATAATTATAATATATTTAAATTTTAAATATATATAATATTATTATTTATAAATTTTTATTATATTGGTATTTTTTCATTATATTATATACTAATATATATTTAATTATACTTATATTATATGTATATTATTTATATATTTATAATTTTATATTAATTTAAATAAAAATTTTTATTTTATAAAATTATTGTATTAATATTTTTTTTTTTTATTTATATTATATTTTTATAAATATTTTTTTATTATTTAATTATTATTTTTTAAAATTTATATGATTACCATATATAAAGCCAACAAAAATTATTTATTTACATTTATATAGTTTTTTTTATACTTATCTTATTAATTTAATATATATTATATTTATGTATATATAAATATATAAATATTATTATTTTATTATTTTATTATATATATAAATAATATATTATTTTATTATATTTTTTTTTTATTTTATTATTATTCAATTCTTTATATATTATATAATTATATTTTTTTTATTGAAAAATTATAATATTAATTAACATTTATTAACTAATATTCATACTTTATAGTTTTAAATTTACTTTTATATTTCTTTTATTTATTTTATTATTATAATATTAATAAATTATTTATTTTATATTATATTTATATTTTTTTTTATATATTATTTATAATTAATATATTTATATATAATTTATTTATATAATATATTTATATATAATATTAATATATAATATTCTTATATATTTAGTATATTTAATTAAAATATTGTTATTTATTATTAATAATATAATTATTTATATTTTTATTTTTAATATTAAATTTATTATTTTTATATTTCATTTATATTAGTATATATTTTTTTTATATTATTATAATTTATTTTTATATTTATTATATTAATTTATATTATTTTTATACTTATATTATTTATTTTTATATTTATTTAATTTTAATTATATTTAAATTAATTAAATATTATTATTTAATTTTTTATTATTATATAAATATTTATTTAATTTTTTTATTAATTTAATTTATTTTTAAAATTATTAATATTATTAATATATTATAATTATATATTAAATATATTATAATATTATATATATATTTTAATATTTTTAATTTTTTTGTTTTATTATTTTTATTTTTATAATTATTATTTATAAAAATATTTTATTATAAATAATAAATATATTATTTTAAACGTATTATTTTATTATAATTTAAAAATATTAATTAAAATATTTTTATTTTATTTTATTAAATATAATATATTTATTTATATTTTATATAATTTATTAATAATATTTTTTTATATAAATATTTAAAATTTTATTTTTATTATTTAAATAATATAATAATAAATATTATATATATTTAATAATTTTATATTCATATTATTTTTAAATTATTTTATATTATTTATATTAAGTAATATTTAAAATATTTTATAATTTTTAAATTATATATTATTTTTATTAATATAATATATATTTTTTTATCATTAATATTATATTATTATTATTATTATAGTTAATTATATAAAATATATATTAAATTAATATATTATATTATTATTTTTATATATTTTCTATATACTATTTTTTTATTAAATATTTTATATTATTATATTATTTTTATGTATATATATTTAAATTATTATTAATATATATTATATATTTTTTTAATTTTTTTTTCTTATTTTAATTTTTTATTATTTTATTATAAATTTTTTTATTAATTAATATTATTATTTTTTTTATTATTTATATAATGTTCATAAGGTAATTATTTCATATTAATATTTATTATATTTATTCAATTATTTAAATTTTATTTAATATTTTATTAATTATATTTATATTTTATATATATTATATATATATATATAAATATATATATATTATATATATATATATATTCACAATGTTGGCTTAGTACTCCTGGGGGCTGCAAAACTCTGCAGTATCATTCAAAATTGGTTAGATTTGAATGTAGAAACAAATCCCACAACAGCAATAAGCCCCCCCCCATAGCATTTAAGGGGAGGCTTCAAAATAATGACAAAAACATGCCCCCTCACACTCCCGACTGAGTCTGATGCATCATAAGCTAAGCACGTGTGAAATAATCCCTGAAAACATAAATTAGGGTGGAAAGACTCTGAATACAAATGGAACTCAAGTTATTTAGAATGGTGCCACATTCACCTACATACAATCCGCTCCCTGGCTGGTCCGCGTAAGCGGTGTTTCTCGTAAAAAAAAAAAAAAAATCTCCATTTGGAGGGTACCACAAGTTTTGAGATCGATAATTTTAATGCTTATTTCGGAGGTCCCATGACCTGGAAAGGGTACATTCCAGAAAACTCTTTCCATATCCGCATGACCAATGCTTTTCTGCCAGTTAAACCAACACACTTTGCCGTTGACCTCTTTTACGAGCCGAGAGCTTCACCTCTTGAGAAAGAGAAATAAATGTTCCCCCAACAATGAAAATTATAATGTTTTCTCCAACAAGCTCAGAACCATTAATACACAATGCAGTATGTACAATCGACAACTGCCTGCAAACAACTATACTTGGTCAAGAACTACCAACGCATGGTCCTATTCCATGTGGTGAGCTTCGCCTTTTCTAATTGATATTCCCTACCAGTTTGCATCGATAGAGACAAGCGCTTGGAGCAGCAGGCAAAGTGCATTTCACTTTTAATTACATCTCCCACACACCACCTCAAGGGGTCAGTGCAAGCAAGCTTTTACCATCTGAATGACCATCCAGACCCAGCAGCAAGAATCCATGGTCTAACTTGCATGCCTCTGAGCTGTTCTCACACCTTCCCAAGAAATAATTTTGTTGCTTGTGTTTGAAAACAGCAATGTACGACAAGGAAATAGGCCCTGGCACCCCCATTCAATTCGAGTGTTTATCCTGCAGTGTGACTTAAACTTCACAAGAAAGGTCCACACCATGCGTTTGAGTAAGAATGCTCTCTTCCACCGACTAAAACGAGCTTTATATCAAATTGCCGAGAGGCCAGACGTATTGCAGAGACTGTCACAAGGGAAAGAAACTCACTGAGGTTTGGGTCAATCTCTTGACGTCACCACCATTCCATTTCCCTCCCCTTGCAAATTGCACACAGGAAGGAACAAGAGGCCCAATTAGGAGAAGTGCAAGAAAAGAGTCAGCATTTCATTCCCTTCGATGTTCCCAACATCGCACGTAAGCGTTTATGCTCTGAGGTTGACATTTATTGACGTACATTTTCTCGTTTCATGCTCTTCAGGTATACTCAGGAGAAGCACACAGGGCTTGAAGTGAGTCGGTGTTAAGAACAAGGAGTTAATTGATAACGCAGGATAGACTCCATATAAATTGACGACAACAAAACAGCAGTCGTCTCAAGAATATGGAGATGACATATTGGAGTGGAGGGCTGAGGAGGAGAAGGTAACATCAGATGGACAGCAAAAGCAAGAAGCCAATTGACAAGGATTTTCGTGAAAAAGAAAACTGCATCGATCAGGCACAAAATAGTCAACAAACACAATGATAAATCAAGTGTAGTACCTGGCGCAAGAGAAAAGCTCAATTATCAATGAACCGCATAATCTCCAAGCATTGAGCAAGTGGTCCGATGAATAAAGAGTTGTTGCACGTGGTATATAATGGGTTCGTTGATGTGGGATAAATGTGATGCTCAAGGTCAGCCAAATGTGTTCTGAGATTGAGATGGATGAAGATGCTCAAGGAGATGAAATAAATCATTGTCATGCTTTTCCGGTAAGTATTTAATTGAGCGATGGTGACAGAACGTATATATATATACATACATATAAATATATATATATATATATATATATATATATATATATATATATACACACTCTGATTGTGACGTACCATGCTGTTACAGAGCGTCGGTTCTGCCAAAGAAGTTTCTTTCCTTGGGTTATAGTGTTTGGTTTGCCATTTTCTTCCTCACAATAGTTAGGATTCCCCTTCCAACAGTAATTTGCAATTTAAAGAGGGTTTCAACATTCTATAAATTTATAATTTAAACCAAAAACAGAGGGTGCCAGCGATAGCTCGCCGATGCTTTGTGAAGGACACCGTGTGATCTTTAACGCCCACCAAATAACGCCGACAAATGGGACCGTCTGTTCAACGTTCATCCGAGGGACGGCATACACATTGGTGAATTACCCTGCCTGTGAAACACCAGGATGACAGTATATAGCTGGGTTGTGGCTTAGAGGCGACTGTGCATACCTCTCAGCCATACTGCCAGCATAATATGCAGTGCTTTCAGAAAGTATTCACACCCCTTGGACTTTTTCACATTTTGTTGTGTTACAGCCTGAATTTAAAATGGATTAAATTTAATTTTTTGGTCACTGATGTACACAAAATACCTCATAATGACAAAGTGAAAACATGTTTTTCGAAATTTTTACAAATTAATAAAAAATGAAAAGCCAAAATGTCGTGCGTCAATAAGTAGTCACCGCCTTGCAATGACACTCCAAATTGAGCTCAGGTGCATCCAATTTCCTTTGATCATCCTTCAGATGTGTCTACAGCTTGATTGGAGTCCACCTGTGGCCAATTCAATTGATTGGACATGATTTAGAAGGAAACACACCTTTCTCTATAAGGTCCCACAGTTGACAGTGCATGTCAGAGCAGAAACTCAACCATGAAGTCCAAGGAACTGTCTGTAGAACTCGGAGATATAATTGTGAGGAGGTATAGATCTGGGGAAGGGTATAAAATAATTTATAGAGTGTTGAAAGATCCCAAGAGCACAATGAGCTCAATCATTAGGAAATGGAAAGGATATGGAACTACCCAGACTCTTCCTAGAGCTGGTCGTCCCACCAAACTGAACAACTGGGCAAGAAGGACCTTGGTCAGGGGAGGTGACCAAGAACCCAATGACCACTCTGACAGAACTACAGAGTTCCTTGGCTGAGATGGGAGAACCTGCTGGAAGAACAATCTCTGTAGCACTTCACAAATCTCGGCATTAATAGGAGAGTGGCCAGACGGAAGCCACTCCTGAGAAAAAGGCACATGACAACATGCCTGGAGTTTGCAAAAAGGCAAGGGAATGACACTGAGAGCATGAGGTAAAACATTCTGTGGGCTGATGAGATGAAAATTGAACTCGATGGCCTAAATGCAAAGTGCTACGTCTGGTGGAAACCAGGCACAGCTCATCACCCATCTAACACCACCCCTACCGTGAAACATGGTGGTGGCAGCATCATGCTATGGGGATGCTTTTCAGCAGCAGGGACTTGGAGACTTGTAAGGATAGGGGGAACAATGAATGGAGCCAAATACAGGCAAATCCTTGAGGAGAACCTACTTCAGAGTGCAAAAGATCTTAGACTGTGATGAAGATTTACGCTCCAATCAGACAATGACCCCAAGCACATAGCCAAAGCAGCACAAGAACGTTAAAGTCCTTGAGTGGCCCAGCCAAAGCCAAGACTTGAATCCCATTGAGAATTTGTGGAAAGACTTGGAGAATGCTGTTCACTGACACTCCCCATCAAACTTGACAGAGGTTGAGAAAATCTGCAAGGAAGAATGGGAGAAAATCACCAAATCCAGATGTGCAAAGGTGATACAGAAATACCCAAGAGTCGAAGCTGTAGTCACTGCCAAAGGCACTTCTACAATGTATTGACTCAGGGGGTTGAATACTTATTGACACAAGACATTTCAGATTTTCATTTTTAGTTATTTCTAAAAACATGATTTTAGTTTGTCATTATGGGGTATTTTGTGTAGATCGGTGACAAAAAATTGAAATTGAATCCATGTCGATCTCGATTTCGCCCTAGTTGACTGGTGGTCTCCTGACTGGTGATCAGCAGGGCAGATACAATGTGCTTACGTGGCAGGCGACACTTGTTGCTGGCAGGTCGTGCAGAAAGCATTGTGATTGGACTCGTTTTGTGCCCTGCTGCCTCGTCAAGAGAGGGAGTTTGATTCGATCATATATATATATATAATATATATATATATATATATATATATATATATATATATATTTACACATGTACACACAAGTTGCATGATTGTGTCTGAACAGGGTAAGCGTCGTAACCACAGCACGTATAATGTTGGATAATACCTCATCGGAATGCTCAGGCAGAGGTCTAAAAAAATCGATATTCATGCAATTTCAAGTTACTAGTACGGGCCCGTAGGGGCGGGCCCGTAGGTGAGTGCCAGTATGTGCAGCCCTCTCTCGCCCCCCTCACCCCCCCACTCTCACCCCCTCTCTCGCCCCCTCTATCACCCCCCTCTCTTCCCCCTAGTCTCGCCCTTCCTCTCTCTCCCCCTCTCTCCCCCCTCCTCTCTCGGCCCCTCCTCTCTTGCCCCCCTCTCTCTCTCGCCCTCTCTCTCGCCCCACTCCATCCCCCCCTCTCCCGTCCCCCTCTCTCGCAGATATTGGTCGACAGATAAATGGCCGTAACTTGGAACCGCTCGTCCGATTAATATCAAAACTCGAAAAAGCACATCCGTGGGTCCCCAGCAATATTCCTGGCAATTTTCAATCAGATCAGACCGTCAATCATGCAAAAAATAAATAAATAAAAATAAAATAAACAAACATTAATTGTGACGTCATTCGTGACGTCATGCACCGTGTCTTGTCATTGGTCGACAGATAAATGGCCGTAACTTGGGAACCGCTTATCCATTAATATCAAACCTTGAAAAGGCACATCCGCGGTCCCAGCAATATTCCTGTCAAGTTTCAATCAGATCGGACCGTCAATCGTGCAAAAAAAAAAAATATAATAAGAAATAAATAAATAAATAAATAACATTAATTGTGACGTCATTCGTGATGTCATAGCACCGTGTCTTGTCATTGGTCGACAGATAAATGCCCGTAACTTGGGAACCGCTCGTCCGATTGACATCAAACCTCGAAGGCACATCTGCGGGTCCCCGGCAATATTCCTGGCAAGTTTCAATCAGATCGGACGGCGGTCGTCGAAAAACGGCGTCGCAGACAAACAGACAAACAGACAGACACACACAGAGATTGCTGGAATTATAGATAGACTAGTACGTGCCCGTTAAAAAAAAAAAAAAAGAATAAATAAATATTCCAACCGCGAGCAACAAACAAAACCACACAGGCCGTTTCTTCGCTCTCGCGCCCCGTACGTGCGTGGCGCGGAAGTTCGCATATCACAGTTACGATGATTCGCAATTTAGGTTTTAATGGCCAATTATTCAATTAGCGCCAACGTATTTTACCTTTTCGCAATGTCGTCGCAAGGAAAAAAAAAAAAAAAGAGAGAAAAAAATTTACTTCCTGGTTCGGAGCATACCAGCACTCTGATGTTACCCAAATTTATGCACCTCTAATATGAAACGATCATAACTTGGGCATTGTGTTATCTATAAATGCGCATAAGAAATCGAGAAATTATTAGAATACACGAAGTCATCACCCCGGAATCCCTACGTTGTAACCGTAATGGGAACACGGCTGAGCTTCCCTTCCCCATCGCCACGCCCACGCAACAACGTGTCTTGTCATTGGTTTGGTAAATAAATGGCATAATGTGGAAGCACTTGTCTTGATTAATATCAAACCTTGAAAAGGCACATCCTCAGGTCCCAGCAATATACCTGGCAAGTTTCAATTAGATCGACCAGTGGTTGTCGAGAAACAGCGGTCACACAACACACACACCAACACACACACACAACACACACACACACACACACACACACACACACACACACATGCTGGAATTATAGATAGATGTCCATTTTTGTTGGCGCATGCTGCTATTATATGACATTTATTGGCATTTCAGCCAGTCGTTCGCACAACTGAGGTAAAAAATGATACAACCACAAAATATTTCGTCAATTCTGTCAACGTATAATTACCTTTCCATCAATTTACTTCGCTGAGAAGCCTTAGCAGTCTTAACAGGTGGTGACTATTATGCTGTCAAAGGACATCCTGACTTCTTGGCAAACTCCATACATATTCCACACTCCAATGGGAACAAATTCCCTTACAAACAGAACCTGGACTCCTTACTAATGCTTCCACTTTCTATTTATGCACATGTGAGGCATACAAAAGAAAGCTCTGACAGTCTTGTGTGAGTAGAAGCAAGAAGTTACATGGAGGGTGTATAATCTCAAAATTAACGATTCGCACAACCCACCAGAAATAAAAAAATAATATAACTACTAATTATTTCATCAATTCTGTCCACCAAATAATTTCCTTTTCCTCAGTTTACTTCAGCCGACATACTTTAGCAGTCTGAACAGTTAGTGTGACTATTATACAGACTTGGAGTTGGAGGGGGTGAGGAACTTGAAGGAAGCGTGGTGGAGGACAGAGAGAGGAGTTGGGGGGGTGGGCAGAGGAGGCACGAGTTTGAAAAGGGGGGTTGGCTACTTTGGGGAGGGTTGAGGACTTGAAAAAAGAAAGGGGGAGCTGTGAGACTTGGGGTGGGGAGGGGGGGCAGGGTTGAAGACTGCTGGAAGAAAAAGGGGGAGTTGAACAAACAGAGAGTGGGAATTGGAGGGGGAAGAAAAGGGACAGAGATTGGGAAAAGTGAGATTGAGGCTTTGGGGGCAGGGGGGTTGAGGATTGGGTGGTTGAGCAGAGGGGTTGAGGGCTTGAAAATAGAAAGTTGGAGCGTGTGCTTGTGTGGTGGGGAGTTGGGGTAGGCGAATTGAGGACCTGAAGAAGAAAGGGGGAATGGAGGATCGTTGGAGTGAGGGGGTGGGTCAGAGAAAGAGAGGGACACAGTGTGGGCAGGGGGTGAAGGGATCTTGGGGTTTGGGCTGGGGCTTGTGAACCTGGGTGCGGGCGGTGGCGGGTGATTTGAGACATTGAAAAAAGAAAAGAGGGGGGAAGAAGAAGAGTTAGGGTGGGTGGGGGAAAAGAGGGGACAGAGATCTGGAAGAAGGGGTTTGAGGACTTGGGATGGGTTGGGGACTAGAAGTCTTGGGGCTGGGATAGGGAGAGGGGTGTTGAGGATTAATTAAGAAAGGGGTTGAAGACTTGAAGTCAAATTTTACTTTACACGGAACTTCCACTGGTCACTACCGATATGCTGTCAAAGGATATTTCGGTCAAACTCCCTCAACATTCCACACTGTATTGGGAACTAATTTCCTTTCAATAATTCCCTTGAAACCGGGTTATCTGCTATGTATATGTGTGTATATATACATATACATATATATATATATATATATGTATACATATACATATGAGGTCCATCTACAAAGTAACGGGACCGACTTCACAGAAATTTTATTCCAAAAAATATATTGAAATCACAGCTTGTCCCCTTCAGTCTCACACACTTGTCCATCCTCTACTTCCACGCTTCGATGCACCCCCAGAAGGCTTCTTCTGGAATCCTCCGGAGCTCCGTCGTCACGGCCCTTTTGATGACCTCCACATGAGAAATTCGGGTCGCCTTGATCCACCCCTTTGAGCTTAGGGTAATAGGAAAAAATCAGCAAGGGGCCAAGTTGGTGAATACGGGGGTTGCTCCAGAGTTGGCACGTTCCTCTCTGCCAGAAATGTCGATTGCTCAAGGGACTGTGAGCAGGGGTCAGTTTGTCATAGTGGAGCACCCAGGCGTTGTTCTCCCACAGATCCCTCCTCTTGTCCGGGACTGATCTCATGAGGCGCGCATGAGGACTCCTTGTACACGTATGGGATTTACACTAGTTTGATCCTGTGGTAGAAACTCGAAGTGGACGATGCCTTGATGTCAAAAAAACGCGATGAGCATTCACCATTGACCTTTCGACTTCGACATCCTTAGCTTTCTTTGGTCATTGGTGATGCCAATCTTATCCAATACGACATCTGCCGTTTGTCTCAGGATCAGATTCGAATATCCACCGATTCAATCGCCAAGTAAATGACCTCTCCCGAGCAGGTCCTGGATCGTCCACGAGGCGCTCGATAATGTCTTGACACGACAGTGAACTCTTTGCTGTTTCTGGTCCTCGGACAACAGCTTAGGGACCATCTTTGTGCACACCTTGCGCATTTCGAAATTTTCAGTGATGATGCTCTAGACAGTGTCCTTGTTGATGGAAAGTTCCTCAGCAATCATCTGCACCGTGAGTCGATGATCTGCGTGCACCATCTGCTTCACACGCTCGATGTTGTCCGCCGCTGATCGTTGGTCTTTCCAGACCGTGGATCGTCTTCAAACCTCCTCCGCCCCTCTCTTGAATCTCTTGTGCCATTCAAATGCACATGTACGTTAAATCGTTTTCTTCCGTTTATACTTGCTGCAGCATTGCGAAGGATTCGGAAGGTGTTTTGCCAAGCTTGGCAAGAAACTTCAGATTGGCTCTCTGCTCACGACTCAGAGGATGACTCAGACTAGACACGTGTAAAGCACGACCTGTAAAAAAATCAAACATTGAGCACAGTCAACCATCACCAATCATATATATTGCTGGAATGTGTGAAACACTGTGATGCAACCCGTTCATTCAAGTTGTGTAAGTGGAGCACACAGCAGGCTCAGTCCCGTTACTTTTTAGACGGACCTCGTATATGTATGTATAATATATTACTAGTGAGGTGCCCATGCTCAGCATGGGTGGGAGTCCAGAATCTCAACAATAACAAATGTTTTGAGACACTGTGTTTTATGGGAACTCCCACCCACTTTCAGCCAAGTACGGGGACCCCAAAAGCTGCCCAGAAAATTTGGTCGGGCTGGCCCCAAAACTCTTGGAATAGTTCTGTGTGAAATCATTGTGCCTTGAAGAAAGGATCCAGAGAAGACTTGGGAAACTATAGACCTGTTAGTTTGACTTCAGTTGTGGGGAAGGTGTTGGAGACATTAATTGAGGACCAGATGAGGAACCATTGAAACAAATACAAACGAATTAAAGGTCCTCAGCATGGGTTTACCAAAGGTAGTTCCTGTTTAACAAATCTTTTAGAGTTCGATGAAGCAGTGTCGGATTGGGTGGATGATGGAAAGGCAGTGGACATAGTATATCGAGACTTTAAGAAGGTATTTGATAAGGTACCACATCGGAGGTTGTTAGCCAAAGTAAGGGCTTGTGGAGTGGCTGGTCAGGAAGCAAATTGGATTGCAAACTGGTTTAGTGGTAGGAAGCAAAGAGTGGCTGTGAGTGTGAGGATGTCTTACTGGGAGGATGTAAGTAGCGGGGTCTCTCAGGTATCAGTACTCGGACCATTACTATTCATTATTTACATCAACAATTTCGATAATGGGGTAAAGAGTAAGCTTTCCAAATTTGCAGATGACACCGAGCTTGGAGGTGAGGTGGATAGCAGAGGGGATGCTGATCAGATTTAGGAAAGTATTGATTCTTGTGTAGATTGGGCAAAAGATTGGCAGATGCAATTTAACCTGAGCAAGTGTAAGGTGTTGGGGATGGGAAAGAACAATGAAAATAGAGATTACAGGATGTAAGGGGTAATTTTGGAGCGTGTGACAAGGGAGAAGGATCTGGGGGTGGCAATATATACGGGAGGTAAGCAGGCAGCACAGTGCCAGGCAGCCATAGGTAAAGCAAATAGGGCTTTAGGTTGTATTTGGAGGGGTGTCATTTATAAATCAAAAGTGGTCATGTACACATTGTAAAATAATTTAATGAGGGCCACATTTAGAATATTGTGTGCAGTTCTGGTCACCACAATTCTGGAAGGACATAGAAGCCATGGAGAGGGTTCAGCACAGAGCTACTTTATTGATTCCGGGCCAAGCTAGACTGAGCTATGAGGAGTGGTTGAAGGAGACAGGGCTTCATACACTAGAAAGGAGGTGGTTGCAGGGAGATATGATCGAGATGTTTAAGATAATGAAAGTTGTCGATAAAATAAGTACAGATGAATTATTCAACAGAGTAGACAGTGATAGAACTAGGGGCCATAGCCTGAGAGTAAAGAAGAGGAGAGTTAAGACGGTAGTAAGGTAGGGGACTTTCACTCAGAGAGTAGTTAATGCATGGAATGGTCTCCCTGGAAAGGTAGTGGCAGCAGAAAAAGTAGATAAGTTTAAATTGGAATTAGATAAGGACCTGGAAGTTATGGAGATAGAGGGGTATCGGGATGTTGACAGGACTTTTAGGTAGTTTGAACATTGATGGGTGATTGCGTGCATGTTGCCAGAGTGCTGTTGGTGGGGGTCTTGTGAAGGGGTGTTGTATGGATGATGTTGTGTGTTTTTAACCAAGCCCATGTCCCCTCCCCTCAGGGGAGGGGAAGATAAAAAAAAAAAAAATATATATATATATATATGTCAAAAACCATGAAAACTACAAAAACCCCAAAAAACAAACCCAAAAAATTAATTCATTAATTTAAAACTTTTTTTTGCATTTTCTTCCTTGGATCTTGGGTGGATGGGTTGGTGTGCTGTTCGCGCAGGCATGATGGGTTGAATAGCCTCCACCTGTGTTGTATTTCCTTGTTTCCTTTAATGATGATGATGAAGCTGATAACAATGATGATGGTGATGGTGTTTGCTGGGAAGGGGAAAGTGGCTCTTATGTACCATGATGAAGGAAATCAGTTATTACAGAAAAATAGCAAAACATCTCAGGCGAATGTGGTGTGATGTTAACAGAAAACTCCAGAAACGGATCATGCCGAAACGGCAAATGCTGGGCCACCTTGGTGCGTAATATTTTTACACGCGAAACTGGAAATGCCGAATCCGTGAATGGGCTTTCATGCGAAAAATTGCAGCATCTCACGGGTGGAAACTGAGAAACTCAATTGTATTGAGAACTTGCCAAAGCCAAGAATGTGTTTACATGCAAAGAGAGAGCAGCTTTGTCCAGGTGGAAACTCGAAATCATAATTGCATTGAGAAATTTATGAAACCTTCCACCCACCTTAGAACACCCGCTGCGACTCCAAAAAGTTCCAGAGAAAGTTTGGCGGTGCTAGCTCCAAAACTGGGGGAGTAGTTCAGGGACGGACAAACAGACAGACTTGCTTTGTTGTTAGATATAGATATATATATATATATATACATATATATATGCAGGGTGTCCCAAAAAAATACAACTTTTCATCTGCAAAGAGGATGGTCATAACATATATATTTTAAAAAGATATTATGCGCGATAAGAAAAGCTAAAGGTTGAAGTTATTGTACCAATGTCAAAAATTTTGCCACCAAAATTTAAAATTTGGTATATAGATATCGTCATTTTCTTTTAGACCACATGTTCGACGTAGGCTCCACGTTTCCGATCCTGCCTGCAACGCGTCGTCATGTTCTCCATCACTTTGGGAAACGTTTCCTGAGGAATGTTCTGGATTTCTCGGTGGATGTTGTTCCTTCAGCTGATCAAGAGTCTGAGGCCTAGGTTTCCATAGATCCTGTCCTTGGATACCCCACAAGAAGAAGTCTGGAGGAGTAAGGTCAGGGGAGGATACGTGGCCACTCACGTCTTTGTTTAGAGGAGATAAAGCGGCCCTCAAAATGTTGGTTGAGAAAACGCCTTGTTTGGAAAGGCATGAATGTCTTGGCGAAGGATCCTTCTGAACGGTGCTCTTATGAATTTGTCTCGGCAGAAAGTCATCGAATCTATTTCTTTGGACTCTGAACGACCGCCCTGTCTCACCATTTCCACATTTTCTTCACTACCACCTGTCCTCTTCCGAGCACTGTGACCTCCTGTGAAGGTCACAGATGGTTCCCACATTGGTAAACTTTGCGATGGTGCACTTTATTGTCCAAAAGTTTGGTGCATGGCGCAAGTGGATACCGAAATGTCTCGAGTAAAACGTTGCACCTGTATGACACTTTTCGTCTGGTCCAAAGTTCAACAATTTTCGTCCGTTGTTTGTACGGTCAGTCTTGGCATTTTCTTGGCGCTTGCTTGGTACCAAAATAAACTTCAGGTCGTCTCTGCAACAAGAAATGAAGCATTATTGACAAAATTCACTGCTTTTTTTTAGGATCAAACGAAGCATTTTAAAAGTTGTATATTTTTTGGGACACCCTATATATACATATATCTCACACTAATCCATTAAAAGAGCAGGTCTCTGAAAACACACACAGCGCATGCTCGAAAAGCCTCTTTAGCATTCATACAGTCATTTTGAAAGTCACATATTGGGGATCTTGACGTTTCAAAGTGAACAAAGAATTTGATTCTTGTTCAATTTCTCCAGTCTGTGATCATATCAAGGTGTATGCTTGCGAAAGGTGGACGACACCCAGTCATGCCCATAATCAGGGACAACCAAGCAAATGGTGTCCCCCCCCCCCCCCCCCCCCACCCCATGTACAGCACTCGCTTTCTTGATATGTACTGTATTGCATTTTAAATTGTGATGGCAAATATATTGTATTCAATCATGTAGCTCGAGGAAACGCATGTAGCAATCAATTTTGACTCGGAACCTGAGTCGTTGCTTTTTGCCAAACGTTTCTCTCATTACCCCAGATGTATTTTTGTCTTCCCAAATTGTTTCTTCGTCAGTGCTCACAGTCTTTGAAAACAAGGATATCATATCCCCCAGCCCCTCATCCCCAAACCTAATTAGCGTCATGTCCACATCAAAGGAGCGGATGGTTTAAAACTTGTCAAGCACCTTGATGTACACAAGGAAGGATGTGTGTGTACTAATCAGAAGATTCAAAGGAGACATGAAATAAACATCTCGACAGCTTCGGGCCAAGCACGCAGAGTGAAAGGCCTACAACCATCCCCCACCACCCCCTGCCCCCCCCCACAACACACACCACTCTCCCCCACACCCATTTAACCTTACAGCCTCCCTCCCTCCCCTGTCCAGACTTGGGTCAGCCAGCAGTTTGGAGGAACAAGGCTTCCTGAGATTTAACACGTATTTCACAAAACGGGCTCAAAATTCTTCGACTCTCACTGGGATTTCTCAAACAACGTCTTTCACACAGAGTGCTGCATAGCAAACATGGCACAGCGACTCGTGACACGTCATGAATCCCACCAAGTTTAATGGGTGGGAAGAAAACCAGCATTACTCTGAAATCATGATGAACAGGGCCTGCGAAAGATTTCAATGCAAATTTCCACATTTGGAAAGCTTTGCTTGAAACAAGCAGTCTTTTATAGAGGACGAGCTTTGAGATCAAACGTACTTTTCAACGGTTGGGAATATATCCCTTGATAAAAAGGTGACACACACACAATGGTACATTTTGTTTTGGTGACATTTACCCCATCACCCACCCCTCACCCTAATGGAGTATACTATTGACTTATCATTTGCTTTTGACCTGTCATAACATATATATCTTTGCGTTTGGTTACCCGACATTCCCCACTGATTACCATCATGGTTGTCCTTGGAAATTGAACACTACGGTTCACTTGTGACAAGTGAACACCTAGGTGTGGGATTGGGAATTTGCCTGAAGTATCGGTACAGCATCCCAGAAAGCCACACTCTGAGACAGCAAGTATTACACTGGCGACCCACAGTCCAGGTGGTAATTTGTTTCAGGGTGCCAACGATAACTTGCTTACTCTTCAGGAAAGACACCGTAGGATCTTTAATGTCCACCAATGATGAATGACGATATCTGCTGCACGCGAAACACAACAGGATGGCAGTTTGTAGCCAGGTTGGGATTCAAACCAAGGGTAGACAGCTTACATGTGAGTGTGCATACCTCACTCATTCACCGATATGTATGTATGTGTACATGTAAATATATATATAGACACACTGATGAGCCAAAACATTATGACCACCTGCCT
>CM068966.1:74545477-74560746 GCA_035128595.1 Eptatretus atami | reverse complement strand
CCGCATGTTCAATACGAACGATAAAGTTGCGTGGGGGTCGTTCGCCTTGCAGAACAAAACAAAGTCGGAAAGTAGTCTTTCGCCAACATCGCACTCGCGCTTGTATTGCAAAAGAGACGACGTTCCGGTTTCGTTGTGTCATGCGCAAACGGACACATTCCCGTACTCCGTCGCGCATCATCGCAAACGCAGGACGATCGTGTCGTCGCCATGCTCTCCAATCCACACCATCCCGGTCGTTCATGCCCCATGCAACCACGATACTTCCCGGGCTCTTCCGCATGCTGCAGAACACGTGAGTTCGGGTCGTTCCGAGTGCAAAACGCAGGACGATTCCCGGTTTGTTGCGCAGCAAACAACACATTGGGTCGTTCGCGCATGTGCAAACGCAGACATTCCGGGGTCGTTCGCGCATGGCGCCAAACGACCACGATGATTCCGTCGTTTCGGCTGCGCAAAAACGACCAGTTTTCGGGGTCTTCGCGCCATGTGCAAAACTCAGACAGTTCCGGGTCAATTCGCATGCGCAAACGACCACGAGTTCCAGGTGTTCCGCATCGAGAACTGAACGACGAGTTTCGGGGTCGTCGCGCTGTGCAAACGCAGGACGATTTCCGGGTCGTCCCATGCGAAACGGACACGAAGTTCCCGGGTCGTTCGCTCATTGCGGCAAGAACGAACGACGAGTTTCGGTCGTTCACGCATGTGCAAAAACAGGAGATTCCGGGCGTTCGCGCAATGCGCAAACGGACCACGAGTCCCGGGGTCGTTCGCGCATGCCAAGAACGATCGACGAGTTCAGCGTCGTTCGCGCATGTGTGCAAAAACAGATTCGCGGGTGTTCCGCATGCGCAAAAACAGACCACGAAGTTCCCGGCGTCGTCGGCAAGCGCAGAACGGAACGACGATTTCGGTCGTTTCTCGCATGTGCAAAAAACCCAGGACAGTACCGGGGTCTCGCGGCATCAAACGACCACGATTCGCTTGCGCATGCGCAGAAAACGACGAGTTGGTCGTTCGCGGCATGGTGCAAAACGCATGGACTATGCCGGGTCTCGCAGGTGCAAACGACCACGATCCTTGTCTCGCGCATCGCAAAACGAACGACAGTTTCGGGTCTTCGCATGGTGAAAACAGCAGTGACAGTTCCGCGTCGTCCGGCCAAAGCAGACGAGTTCGTCGTTCGCCATGCGCAAACGAACACGGGATCCCGAGTCGTTTCCGCTCGCAGAACGAACTACATTCGGGTCGTTCCGCATGGGTCAAAAGCAGACGAGTCAGTGTCGTTCGCGCAGCGCAAACGGACAACAGCTTTCCCGTCTTCCGCATGGCGTAAGACAACGCAGTTTCGGGTCATTCGCGCATTCGCAAAAGCCAGACGATTCCCGGTCGTCCGCATGCGCAACGGACCACGAGTCCCCGGTCGTTCGCGCATGCGCAGGAACGAACACGAGTTGCGGGTCGTTCACGCATGTGCCAAAAAAGGACGATTCCGGCGGTCATTCGCGCATCGCAACGGACCACGATTCCCGGTCGTTCGCGCATGGCGCAAAACGACGACGAGTTTCGGTCTTCGCGCATGGCAAAAACGCAGGACAGTTCCGGGGTCTTCCGCATGCGCAAAACGACCACGATCCGGGCTTTCGCGCATCGCGCAAACTTACGACGCTCGGGGTCGTTTCGCGCATGTGCAAACGCAGACAGTTCGGGGTCTTCGCGCAGCGCAAACGACCAGGTGCCCGGGTCGTTCCGCAAGCGCAAGAACGAACGACTAGTTCGGGGGTCGTTTCGCGCATGTGCAAAACGCAGACGCGTCCGGTCGTTCGCTCATGCGCAAACGGACACGAGTTCCCTTGGTCGTCCGCGCAAGCCAGAACAACGACAGTTTCTGAGTCGTTCCATGGGGGGCAAACCCAGACGACCGGGTCGTTCCGCATCGCCAAAAGCCATGACGATCTCCGGGGTCCGATCGCGCAGTGCGCAAACGACCCGAGTCCGGGGTCAGTTCGCAATGGCAAACGAACGACAGTTTCGGATTCGTCGCGCATGGCAAAAACGCGGAGTTTCGGTCCTTTCGCGCATTGCAGAACGAACGGACGGTTTCGGGGGGCGTTCGCATGTGCAGAACGAACGACGAGTCCGGGTCTTCGCCATCGTGAAGAAACGAACGACGAGTTCGGTCGTTCGCGCATGTGCCAAACAACGAAGAGTTCGGCGTCTCGCGGCATTTAGAAACAACGAAGGATTATCGGGGGTGTTCGCGCATGGCAAAAGGCAGAGACGAGTAGGTACCTTCGCGCATCGCAAAACCGCCACAGTTCCCGGGGTCGTCTCGGCGCATGCGCAGAAGAAGACGAGTTTCGGTCGTTCCCATGTGCAAAACGCAGGACGATCCCGGTCCTTTCCCATGCCAAACGGACCACGGATTCCCGGGGTCGTTCACGCAGCCAAACAAACACGAGTTCCGGGTCGTCCGCATGTGCAAAACGCCAGACGAGTTCCCGGGTTGTCCGCAGGCAACGAACCACAGTTCGGGGGTCGTTCGCGCATGTTGCAAAAGGCAGACGAGGTCCGCTGTCTTCGCCATGCGGCAAACGACACGGATCCCGGGGATCGTTCCCAAAACATCGCAGAACGAACACGAGTTTCGGTCAGTTGCGCCATTGCAAAAAGCAGACGAGTTCCGGGGTCAATCGACGACCGGCAAACGGACCAGGTTAGGGTCGATCCGCATGCGCAAACGTACGACGAGTTCGGGGTCGTCCGCATGTGCAAACGCAGAACGATTCCGGGTCGTTCGCGCAGGCAACGGACCACATTATCCTGGTCTTCGCTGATGCGAGAACGAACGACGAGTCGGGTCTCCGGCATGTCATCAAACGCAGACGATCCGCGTGTCGCGCAGCGCAAACGGAGCACGAGTTCCGGTCGTCCGTGCGCAGAACGATCCGAGTTCGGGTCGTCGCGGCATGCATAAACGCTTTGACGAGTTCCGGGGATCGTCGCGGATGCGCAAACCCACAGTTGCCGGTCGGTTCGCGCATGGCGCAAACAACGAATTCGGGGGCTTCTTCATGGCAAACGCAGGACATTCCGTCGTTCCGATGCGGCAAACGGACCAACATTCCCGGTCTTCGATGCAGAAAGAGACGACACTTTCGGGTCGTTCGCGCAATGTCAAAACCAGACGAGTCGAGTCGTCGCGCATGATCAACTACCACGATTCCCTGGTCTTCGCCTGACGCAGAAAACACGATTGGGTCTCGCGCATTAAAAACGCAAGACAATTCCGGTCTTCGCCATCGCAAAACGCAGACGATCCGGGGTCCGCCATGCGCCCAAACACACTTCCCGGTCGTGCCCATGCCAGAACGAACGACAGGTTCGGTCGGTTCCATGCAAAAAGGCAGACGAGCAGCGTCGCCACCGCAAGACAACGAGCCCGGTCGTTCGCGCACGAGAAAACGACGAGTTTCAATTTGTCCACCAAAATTTCCTTTTCCTCAAGGTACTTCACCGACATACTTAGACAGTCTGACATAGGACTATCTATACCAGACTGAGTTGCGAAGGATTCGGTCGACATATGAAGCAAGCAAGAACGCAGTTGGTACGGCTATTCACCGAAGATGAGTCTGGTGGGTCGTTCGACGGCGGAGCACAGAGTTGGAAAAGGGGGGGTTCACTTTGGGACCGTTAGAAGACTTGAAAAGACAACGGAGAGCTCCTCAGTTTGTGCAGGTGCGCGCGGCGCGACAAGTTCGAACAACTGAAGACAAAGAGTCAGAAGTTGCGGAGCGTCGACATAAGATAGCGAATTGGAACGGCGGGCAGAAAAAGGGGACGAATGGATACTGCGTGAGCTGTTATTCGCTCGGCAAGTGCGAGGCACATTAGATTCGAGAAGACGCACGAGTCCCGTGAGGGCCGAAGAACCATTTGGCGCGTGGCTCTATTGGTGCTTTAGAAGTTGACGAGAGACGAATCAGAGACCTTGATCGACGTATCAAGGGGAAGCGATCGCACTAGTGCAAAAAATGAGCGAGACTGAAGCAGGTACAAGGAGGAGCAGGTACTTGGAGTCGCCATGGCGCCAAAGGACCAGGTCGTTCCCCAGAGGTTGATGAGCGACTAAAGTATCGGAGCCCAGGTCGCCTGTGTACTGGTAGGCGCATGCCAAGCGGACGTCAATTGACAGATCTTGAAAGATGACATGTCGCAGAGAGACAGAGTTAGGATTGCGGGCAGACGAAACACAGTTCGCCGACGAGAGATCTGAGAGGGTTGAGTATCTATCGGCGTGGCTGATGCGCGCAACATAGAACCCAACTGTGGCGTAGTATTCGGGAGGTCCGTCGCGTTGTCAAGAATACTTAAGCAACAGCGTTGGACCAATGCACTTCTATTCTACACCGAAACTTCCAGTGCTAGAGACGTCACCTGACACGAGATATTCGCGCAAGGAACTTCTCGCGTCAAATGTCAACAACATACTCGAAACCCGTGACAAGTTTGGACACTGAATTGCCTTTCAATAATGTCCCGTTGTACGAACACCGCGATAGTTTATCTCAAGAGACTAGTCAGGACTTAGATTGAGTTTCCGGTGTTCGTTTAACCATGCACAAAACGGACCACGAGTTCCCGGTCGTCGCGCACGCAAGACGAAGACATAAGCATTAACAGCGATATTATATAGTAGTCTAGTTCTCGCATGTTGCAAAACGCAGGACTGAATATATTCCCGGTATACGTCGTATTCCATAGTCATGCCATAGACCAAACGGACACATGTTACTCACATATTGGTCGATTCGCGTATGCCGAAGATCAATCTAACGACAGAGATTCGACGGGGAGGCCGCTCCTTCAGCCAATGTAAATGTCAAACGAAGACCGAGTTGATTCCAAAGTCAGAGTATACTCGAACATCACGAGCTCTATACCCACATTCCACGAAGTTTCTACCAGCTGTTCGCATTCCTTCTAACTTCCTCACTGCTGCATCAAACGCTAGACGACCTCGCCCAGAAGCTTAGACCTATCGTGGTCGATATCAGTCCCTCCGTCAGCGACTCCACTGACATCCGACACCCTTCCTGGTGTCCCAAACCTTCACATCAGAGACGACGAGCAGTTTCGGTCGTGCGCTCTTCCGTATTGCGACCCACACATCGAGCTTCTGAGGGAAACAGTTCGAAAGAAAATATTCACAAGGGCCAGCGCTCTGCGCAATGAAAACTGAGCCGACCCGAGTCTTGCACTCGCAACTTTGCGCAGCGTTTCTCTCTGCCACGAAAATGTCGAGTACGCGTCAGGAACACGGCACCTGTTTGCATGGGGCAATTAGTCAAGTTCGTTTCGCACGCACCACAGAGAGCGGCAAAATCGATCTATGCCCACGCATATCCCTTCCTGCGTCCTCGCGGATGCGAGCTGAATTCATGCAGACAGCGCGACTCCCCAGGATGCATCCTGTCCCTGTCGAGCGTAATGACAGATCACTGTACGATACGTACGTTTTCTGGTGAGAATACTCGAATCCCATGCGGACAAACCGCAGGACCTTGTATCGGTCAAAAAAACCGGTCCCCCGCATGCGACAGAGACAGGACACGACCTTTCCGAACTTCGACGTTCTCGCTTCCGAATCAGCAGCACTATAGCATCTCGGTGTTAGGGTTTCGGTGCTTTGGTTCCGCTGCCAGACATTTTGTCCAAAAACATAACGGACCGTGCGTACTTTTCGGTCGTATCGCTGCATGCCCAAACGACTCGAGCAAATCCTATCGACCATGGCATGCCCGCGCGCCATAATGATCTCCTCAGAACGAACAATCGACAGTTGCTTGGACTTCCATCGAGGCGCTCATAATGTCTTGACAACAGTGACTCTTTGCTGTCTGGTCTCGGACAACAGCTTAGGGACATCCTTTGTCACCCCTTGCGCATTTTCGAATTTTCCTTACGGTCGCTAATTATGCCAATAAGCACCGCAGACGAGCACGGTCGTTCGAGTGCACTTGTTGATAGTGAAGTCGCTCCAACAGACACTCAACGATTTCCCACCGTGAGCGATGGAGCTCCTGTCGGCTGCCACCATCTGCTTCACGACCTCGATGTTGTCCTCCCTATATACGTCTAGGCGAGTTCCAGACCGGGGTCGTACTCCGTACTCAGGAGCACCTACCGCTCCCGCCACTCTACTTAGATTATCTGCTGTGTGGTCATTCAAAATTCATCTACTCTACCGTTTTATCATCAATTACGTCCAGGCCCACGATACTTTGCCCGCAGCATTGCATACGATTCTGAAGGTGTTTGGCCCAAGCTTGCAAGAACTACTCAAATTGCTCTCTTGTCTTCGACGTTCCACGACGTGATGATCAAGATAGACAACGTATTGCGCAAAAGCCACTGTACCAACGAAAAGGCTACAAGTCACACTTGAGCACAGTCAACGTTCTTTCGCGGCATGTGCAAAACGCAGACAGGTTCCCGGTCTTTCAGCGACATCTATAATAGTACGTCTAGAGAGCAGTGACTACGATGTTCGCACGAAACATCTCGTCGACTCTCAATCCCGTTCGACATATCACAACTGTGTACAGTTTCGGGCGTGTAAATGGATCACACAGCTCGTTCGAGGCCGTTGAGTCCCTAATAACCTGTGACGATTCTTAGTGTCCGGCACCTCAGCGCAAACGGCACATATTAGTTTTCCTGGATTCTAGTTTACCGCTATATATATTATAATGCGCAGAATACCATGAATAAGTTTCAGGGGTAGTACATATTCATCAGCTATCTATTTGACTGTCAGAAAACGTGCTGCGCCGGAATTTCCGTCGTTACGTGTCATGCGCATTGACGGTATCCAAGAAACTAGACCCACGAGTAACCACCGAAATTTTCGTTCGCAGAGCTCTTTTTAATGACCGTCCCACAGAACGATTATCGTCGATGTCCAAGTGCGTCTATCTCCCACCCCGAGAAAGCAAACGCTGCCATAAAAATAGTACGTGATTTCGCCTGGGCGCCCACAATATCCTCTTGCGACATAATTCTGTTTGAAATCATTGCGTTTACAAAGACAGTATCACTGAACTTCGCGGAAATCGCAGAACAATTAGTTATTAGCCGACTCGTGATAAGAACGCGAATTTCGAGAGTTTCTGTATACGCATGTGACCATTTTCAAGAAAACGACGATGAGGAGACACCAAGTTGAAACACAATAGCAAGGTCTCGCGCACGATTGTGCAAAAGTCAACGACCCACTCAAGTCATCGCGCTATTCAGAATCGTTTTCTCCTGCTTTAACAAAATCTTGCGTGAAGTAGATCGAGTAGACCGTAGTCCGAGGTGTGGGATGAATTCGTTTCGCCAGAAAGTCAGTACAAATAATAATCATAACATTTAAGACAGCATTTATACAGACGGTTCCGGTCGTTCGCGGGATTACAGCAGATGCAAGACTTATAGCCAAATTACAGAGCGCTTTGTGAGTGGCTTCCCTCAGGAAGCAAATCCTGTCGACTGCCAAACACTGTTTCATCTAAGAAGCAAAACGAGAAACAGTGGCTACGTGAGTTTCTGGGAGGTGCTGTCTTATCTCGACGCATGTGCAAAACCATGAGACATTAATAGTCCGGGCATGCGCGCCTCTCAGTATAGCCTCGGGCAACCACATACTATACATTCTGTTTATCCCCTTCAACAATTTTCTGTACGAAGCGGTAAGTTAAGGCTCTACACTTGCAGATACACACCGTTTGACCGTGAGGGATTGATTACGAGGGTATCGCTGCGATCAAATTAGAAAGTAATATTCGTTGCGATATGGAGTGCAACAAAACTGGCAGTATCGCAATGTTATCGCTTGTCAGCGCAATGGAACAAGTATGGCGATCAGACGATTAGAACGAATGGAAGAATAGCATGGACTAGTGATGTAATTGGTAATTTTGGAGCGTTCTACAGAGGAGAAAGGATCTGGGGATGCAGCAACTGCGAAATCAACGAGCCTCAGCAGGCAGCACTATGCTCGCTACGGCCCAGCGATAGCGTACGATAAAAAGCTAACAACCGAGCTTTCTAGTTCGTGTCGCAATGTGCTAAGAAAAGCAGGAGCGTATCATTATATAAATCAAAATCCGAGGCTGCAACACGTATCCAAGAATGCACATTAATGAGATGGTCGCGGCCGCCACATATTGTCGGCGAAAACATACATACGATGCATAGCTTTGTCAGCCGACATCTCTGGTTGCCAAAGGACCAATGAAGCAAACACGAACACAATTCGGAGAGGGTTCAGACAGATCTAGCTTTTCAGCTTCATTTCCGCAACGCCAGAAAACCACGAACGTTTATCCTCGAGTGACGGAGTGGTGTTCGATACCGACACGGCTATGTGCAGAGAACGATACACTACGACAAATTTAGTGTTGCATTCGCTAGATTTCCGCAGTGACACGAAAGCAACAGTTTCCGTCGTTATCCCCCCATGCAACAATTTTCTAGACCACGATAATGTACACTGTCGATGGTATATCGTCACGTTCGAGATGAATCTATTCAACAGAGTAGACAGCTGATAAACTAGCCATAGCTATCGCAGAAAACGAATGAGAACGTAAAGTGGCAAGGAGGATACAGGCTCCTGCATGGCAATACGACCAGGGGACGAGGCATTCTTCCTCACGTCAGACGAGTACCTTAATTCATGGGCGCATGGTCTCATCTGGCAGGTAAAAGTGACAGCAAGATACACAAGTGGATAAGTTAAATTTGCAATTACGCCTGCCAGCGAACGACGAGTTCGGGATGGGGGACCTGGAGGGAGGTTCGTTACAGTCGCGTGCAAAACGCAAGCGAGTCCCTTATCGATGTTAAGCTTGCGCGGCTTCTAGGTATTTGAAATAGGCATGTAGATGAGACACGAGTGACGGTTCCCGTGGGTATTCTCGCAATGTTGCGTGTGCGATAAACGCAGGACCGAGTTCGGGTTCTTGCGCATGCGAAACGGACCAAGATTCGCTTGCGTCTGAAGGGTTGGTACTGTGCATGATGCGGCAATGATTTTTAACCAACGAGACGCCCGAGTTCCCCCCTCATCGTGTGCAGGTGCAAATTGACAAAAAAAAAAAGAAGAGGACAAGTTATCCGGGGCAAATATCGAATCGCATCGTGCATAATAACGTGACTCAATTCCAAGAGAGCCATCGCTGTAAAACTCACCAAAAAAACCCCAACATTCATACACCCAGAAAAAGACTTACGGCCTGTTGCAAACGTCTAGTAACGAAATATCCTGTATTTTGCGACGTTTTTCGCGCTCCTTGATCTTGATGCGCAAACGACACATGGTTACCCGAGTGGGTTGGGTCTTCTTGTTCCTGCACGCATGGCCAAACGACACAACTGGAATGTCGGTCTGATCTAAGCCGTCCAACCTGCGATTAGTAAAAGCTTTCACGTACGATGTGGTTCCTTAAGTCGTCATGAGTATGCTGCAAGCTCAAGTGCCAATCCGATGTATGCATTCGCGTCGGTGATATGTGCTTCTAACACGAATCGACAGTTGTCAAGAGTCTGTTCGCGCTTAGTATGTCCCCATGAATGAAAGGAACATACAGTTATACAAGAGATCACAGATAGCAAGTCGACTATTCTCCGCATGCGGCAAGAAGCAGAACATATGTGAGTCCTTGATGTCGTCTTATCGCGACAGAAAACTCAGAAACGTGTCCCCCGAACGGCAATTTCTAGCGACAATCTGGTAGCGCGTATTAGGTGTACGTCGACTCTCGGCAAACTGACAAAATAACCGAACTCCGGTAGACATGGGCATTCATGGCGAAACAATTTGCCGAGGCATCTCAGATGCCTAGACAAAACCTACGAAGAGACCCCTCAATTGTATGAACCTTGCCAACCCAGAATGTTCCGCTTTAATGCAAGAGAATGCCAGCATTATAACAAACGTGAGAGGAACCGATATCAGCGAGACTCATGTCAGAGCAACTTCAGGACGAGGATATATCCTGATAAGACCTTCCGTCCGCAGTGCTCGACCCACAACGCTACCAGATACCCGTAAGTACACCCCGTCTGCGCGACTCCAAAAGTTCACAGCAGAACCAGATACGTCTAGCTCCAAAACAACTGACTACGGTTCGGTCGTTCGGCATATTGAAGATCACCAAGGACGATTCCACGGGACAAACAGGTACTCTACTTCCTGTCGATGTGTCGCAATAAAAACACTAAATACGAGCGGTCTTATCCGCATATTATTATACATATATATATGCAGGGGTCCCAAAAAAATACAACTGCACATCGAAAGAGACGACCCACGTGTCCCAGTGAACATATTTCTATCCTTACAAGACTATATGCCTGAGATAGAAAATGCGGCAGATACGATTTAACAGTATTAATTCACGCAATGCGGAAATGCCACCAAAATTTAAGACTGGTTCGCGTAATGAGATATCACATCATTATGTCCTATGTACAAGACTACAAGCAGTTTCCATCTCACGCGCTCCACGTTTGAGCCCGCATCATGCCACGCAAAACGCATTCCCGCTCGTCAGCTTCCATTTCTCCATCAACTTCTGGGAAACCTTTCGGCTGGGAATTTCTGATTCTCGGTGTGTTTTTCCTTCAGAACGAACTCACGATTTTCACGGGGGAGTGTCAGATTCCTGCAGTTATTCAACAATACGTCAACGTATCGTTCTTGGTGGGATGACCCCCACAAGAAGAAAGTCTCGCGCAGAGAATGTCGAGGGAATACCAAACGACCGACTGGGACCGATTCCCCAACGTCTTTGTAGAGGGAGATAAAGGCCCTTCCGCGTCAAAATGTGGTTGAAGAAAACGCATCGCTCGATATGAAAGGCAACGAGAGAGTAGCTGAGTTTCCTTGCGTCCTATCACAGCGGGATCCTTGAACGTATGTCTCTTGCTAGAATGCCTTAGATCTGCTAGTCGCGCGAGGAAAGTCTACATCTGATCAAGCGCTCATAGTCTGCGTTCTAAACGGACTGACACGCCACCCCTTCCCGTGTGCTCACCCAGCTGCTCCACATGTTCGTAACTCAAACACAACCATCTCGCACGTTCCGTTCCGGCACTGCGACGTCTCGCTCGATGTTGCCATATGAACGCTTGCCCACGTGTTCCACTTTGCCAGGTGTGCACCCTCTATCTGCTGCAAACAAGTTTACCACGGAGCATGGCCTACAGCCGGGTCGTTCGCCATACCGAAAATTGATCATCGGAACGGACAGACGAAGATCCGGTGTACACGCCTTCGTATTACAGCCGTTTCGTATCTTGGTGCCACAAAAAGCAGCCAAACAAAGTTTGTCACGTAGTTCCCGGTTGGTTCTGTTACTCCAGTCTTGGCACTCTTTATCGCGCAACGACCACAGTGTCTCTCTCTGTACCATAAAAAATAAAGCTTCAGGGTCTCTGCAACAAGAAATGACAGCACATATAGAGACTAACAATTCTGCTTTTTTAGGATCAACAGGAGAGACATTTTAAAAGTGATATATTTTTGGGGACCCCATATATACATATAAAATTCACACACTAATCATCTAAAAGCAGTCTCTGAAACAAACACACACAGCCATGCGCAAACCAAACGTCGAGTTTTCGGGTCGTTCGTCTCTCGTAAACAACCTATTTAGCATCATAACAGTCATTTGTAAACGTAACCAGACATGAGAGAGTTCTTGCCGTTCGCAAAGGTCACGACAAAGTAGTCATGGCATACTGAGTTCAACTCGATCCGAGTCTTCTGATCAATCCAAGGGTTTATCGCCGTCTACGACAAAACGAACGATCTAGTTCTCACACCGAGTCGTCGTCGCAGTCGGCCGCAAACATAACTCAGGGAACCACGAAGCCGACAAGCGAATATTCGCTCCCCCCCCCCACCTCGCCCACCACACGAACCAATCGATACAGCTACCCTCGCCTCTCCTCTCGATAATTACCGTGCTAAATTGACGCAATTTAAGATCGACGTTTCGGGGTTTCGTTCCGCGATGTGGGCAAAAACCAGACAGTTCCCGGTGTTCTGCAGCAAGTCATATGTAATCTCAATCACATAGCTAGAACAGAACGACCATGTTGCCACGAGTCAGTTTCGACCTGCGGAATCCTCATCTAGAGCTTATTACTAGACCAACAGATTTTTTCTCGCTCATTACCCCAATGATTTTTGTTCTATCGCCCAATTAGGTCAGAGCTGCCATTCCATGTGCCCCAGCTTTGAAGACGAATCGTTCCACTATCATATCCCCAGAGCCCTCATCCCCAAACCAATGGTAGCGTCCATGTCGCACATCAATAGATGCGGAATGAGTATTATATAACGTGTCAAGCACCACCTTGATGTACACAAGAAGATGTGTTGTTACTAATCAAGATTCAAAGAAACATGAATAAAACATCTCTCGACACAGCTTCGGGCAAGCACGCAGAGTGAAAGGCCTACAACCATCCCCACCACCCCCTGCCCCCCCCCACACACACACACCATCTCTCCACCCACACCCATTTAACCTTACAGCTCCCTCCCCCCCTGTCCAGAACTCGTTCTGTTCCACGCAAGACACGTGGCACAACAGAACACGGCGTTCCTTGAGATCCTCAGTAACACGATATCTCACATATCACCGGCAAGACCTCCAGACTATCTATACGACATCCCGCGTAGCTCAGCTGGATTCCCTTTCACGCCAAACAATGTCGTTCATCACCAGACGATGCATCGCATATCTACCATGCGCACATCGACCTTGACACTCGTCGCGCATTAAGCCAATTCGAGACAATGCGATGGTATACCGAAAAACCGTCTTCGACGCCATTATACTCAAGTATGACGAACAACACAGTTCGCTGGCGACAGTTCTTACATGCATAAGTGCTCAGCGACAGGAAAAGCTAACGTCGCAAGCGAGTTCCCGATTGAAACAAGCAGTCTGTCGTACGCGATGACGAGCTTATAGATCGACACAAACGCAACTCACCAAGACTCCCTTGGGTATATCGATATCGCGCCTCTGAATTAAACAAAAGAGCGAAGCGACAACGAACTTCATCGCAGCGATATCAGCCCTATTCAATATTACAGACATGACATTTTTACCCCATCAGCCCACCCCTCACTCCTTATAGCGCGAGTATACTAATGCGTCATCCATATTGCCTACCTGACACCTGTCAATCACTGATATATCTGTGCTCGCTCTTTTTACTCCGCCTACAGATATCCCACTAGCGACGATATACCCATTCATTCGTTGCCTGTATCAGAATTCGCCACTGAGCCTCACTTGTGACAGAAAAACCATACAGTCGTGAGTACTTGGAATTGCCGTGATCGTTGCGCAGATCATGCGCAAACGACACGAGTCTCCAGTCGTCGCGCTGATGCGCATAAACGATCGACGAGTTTCGTTGGGTACAGCATTCTCCGAGGCAGAGATGCACAACACCTCTGAACAGCAAGTTACGCATTACGACTCGTTTTCGACCCACGTCCAACCATAAAGGTAAATGACCACTCAAGTTCCTCTCCAAAGGCAGAACTCCTTACTCTTCTAGGATAAGAACCTAGAATTTTAAATGTCACCCAATTACGCTGGACATATGACGTATATCTGCTGCCACGTACCGAAACAAGCAACGAACGACTGAGTATTGCACGGTGTAGGGCCAGTTTGTGATCAAATCAAGGTTAACAAAGAGGCCTTACATAGTGAGGCGGCTTCCGGTCACTCAGGCTTCGACCATTCTAGCGCATGTATGTACATTAAAATTACGCCAAACGACCAACAGAAATCGACTTACCGATGATCAAACCGCGTCTATGATCACCTGCCTAATATCTTTGGACTTGCCACTGTCCACAAAAAGCAACAAACGCCACTCTGCTGCGCAGGGACTCCACATAGCAGGTCCCCCTCTGAAGTCAATAAACGCCTAGTAGGAGTCTGCGCACCAAAGACATACCAGGTCAGTCGAGCCATTGCGCGTCAAGTACACCGACACTATACCTTCCGAGGTGGAGTCCTGCCCTCTGGTACTGCAAACGAACCGACTATTTTCGGGGGTTCTCGCGCATGAGGACAAAACCCATCCACACCGACGAGCCGGGCTCGTTCGGCGCGACAACTCTGGATGACGACATATGGAGAAAATCTTGGACACCACGGCTATCAGCCGGGTCGTTCGGCGCATCGCAAACGATCGAGATTTCGGGGTCGCTACACACACATGGTTAGCACAACAATTACGCATGCACGTATTCCCGTCAAAACCCATGTCGTCGTTCCGGCAGCCAACAGACCCACGAGGTTCCCGGGTCTTCGCGAATTGCCAGAAACGAACGGACAGTTCGGTCGTTCTCCATGGGCAAAACGAAGACGGTCGGTCGTTCGCCGCAGCATGACCAGACTCGATCGGCACCAGCGAGTTCTCCGGGGCAAGGCTCGTATCCTTCCCTGGAAAGACCACTGCCATCCATGCGCAGAAAGACGTACGATTTTTCGTCTGATATATTTACCATTTCCATGAAGGGGGTCCTTCTGGCACATGATGTTTATGGTAGTGACAACTTCAAATATTGACGTTCCACATATAATGCCAGATATCCAGGCTTCCCAGCATAAAATCATTCACAGAGCATCACACTCCCTCCACGCTTGTCGTCTTCCCACAGTGCATCCTGGTGCCATCACTTCCCCAGGTAAACGGCGCACACGTACACAGCTATCCACGTGATCTATAAGAAAACGTGACTCATCGGACCAGGCGACCTTCTTCCGATGCTTACGTGCCCATTGTAGGTGCTTTCAATGGTGGACAGGGGTCATCATTGGCACTCTGACTGGTCTGCGGCTACGCAGCCCCATACGAAGCAGGGTGCCATGCACTGTGGATTGTGACACATTCCTCCCGTGACCACCATTAACATTTTCTGTGACTTGTGCCACAGTAGACCTTCTGTCGTTCAGACCAACAGGATAGCCTAACGTGCCCCTCGCGCATCGATGAGCCTTGGGCGCCCAACACCCTGTCGCCGGTTTGTGGTTTGTCTCTCCTTGGAACACTGTCGGTAGGTCCTCACCACTGCTGACCGGGAGCACCCCACAAGCCTTGCCGTTTCACAGATGCTCTGACTCAGTCGTCTGGCCATAACAATTTGGCCCTTGTCAAAGTCGCTCAGGTCT
>CM068966.1:74516585-74536062 GCA_035128595.1 Eptatretus atami | reverse complement strand
GAATTATAAAGGCTGTTGCCGCGGTAAATGTACATTTGGACCGAGGGGACTTCGGCAACCGTCCGCTCGGGTTGCGCACGGGTTGGGCACGCTAACGGCTCGACTCGTACGAGGGCCGTCGAGGGTGTGAATACTGGGTAACTCGCCACGTGGAGCTCTAGGTATTTTGAAGACTGGCAAATAACCCTGTACCACGTGGTGTAATTATTGACGATTCACGGTCTGGTAAGGTACCCATACCTGTCGGAGTTTTCCGAAAGGTACGATCTAGATTCCGGGTGTTCGGTAGAGTCGACCCTACCGCCCCACCCAGCGGTCGTGCTCGTAGCCGATACCCGGTCCGCAACAATATGACGTGCTGAGGTATTGAGAGTGAAGACCATTAATTATGTGGTTCCCAATCGGTGGTCCGCAGTCATTTATTGCTAACCTAGGCCAGTCCCTGCAGAGAAAAAGGTTAAGAGCTACTACTCTTGGAGTCATTTCCACAACAATATATATGATGTACAAATCTCTTTGCAGTGTTGGAGCTGCTGAAGCAGTTTCTTGGCAAACGTTATACTGGGTGGTTTGCCATTACCTTCCCAGCATTGTTTGTTCGTGCTCTCTGCTTTTGAATGCTAAGCGTCAAGGAAGTTAACAGCTCGTACCATTTATATCATGTGCAGAAAAGTCCATCAAAATGATGGGCGACCCTTCTGCATTTTCACACTAATAATAAGCCTTGAACAAAAAATACTCTGGCAAAACCCAAAATTATGCACAAAGACTTAAATTTATTACACTAATTGCTCATCAATTTTTTTTTGGTGGTGTTTCGAAAATGGACCACTGCATTGATCACATCTCAAAATAAAAAAAATAACCCGGATTACATACATGAAGAAAAAACATGTCATGCTTATTATGGGCGACCCTTCTGTATTTTCACATTAATCAGCCTTAAAAACACGGGGTAAAACCAAATTCCATACAAAAAAACTTCATTTATTTAATAAATTGCTCATCCCTTTATTCGGGCAGTGTATAGGCAACACACTGCTGCCTCAATCACTCCCAAAATAACCGTACATGAAGGAAAAACATGACTACTGCTTCTGTGCATACATGCATAATACATCGTGGTTATATAATAACTCGGATAATTACCTCCGTCACCGAAGATGGACAGAGGTTATATGTTTTCACCCCTGTTTGTTTATCTGTCTGTCTGTTCATATGTGGTAGCTTAAACCCTTGCATAGATTCTAAGGTAACTACAGGTCAGGTCAGGTATGGGAGCATCTCCCCGAGGAGCGCATCGCGGCATCCACTTTCCACCGGTACTCCAGGGGCCTCTGTCTGGCCATCCCACAGGCAGATGTCTGGCCTATCCCCATCGCCTTGAGATGCTGATCAACCTGCTGCAACCATGAGGGACATGATTGGCCCATTGGCCTCCTACACTCATGAGGCTCCCTCGCTGAGAGAATCTGGTGAGCAGGAACAGCGTCAGGAAAATGAGCCACATGTCCATACAGTCACAGCTGATGCTCACGGACTATGCAGGTAACAAATCTTATTTGACTCTCTCTCAGCAACCGCTTGTTGGACACAAAGTCCGACCAGCGATCGACAAGGATTCTCCCAAGAGACTTGGTATCAAAGGAATTAAGTCTCCATTTCAGATCCCTAGTCAGAGTCCAAGTCTTCCATCTGGAAGCCCCAAGGACCTGAAGACTCAGACTTTCATCCTCCTGCACAGGTACTGGCAGCGTCACAGTCCATGACTCAGTGAATCCATGACGCCACAGGCCCGAATCAGACGTCTATTGACCTCTGGCTCACAGCCAGCAGAAACATGAATATCACTGCCAAGGTAAGTGAAACTCTCCGTGACCTCAATAACCTCACCACAAACAGGTACAGCCAAGATAGCAGCATCCAATATGACATTGAAAGTCTGGATCTTAGTTTTAACCAAGGAAACCCGTGACATTGACTCCTCACTGAGCATCTCACGCCCCCCCCCCAAAAAGCATATCTCCACAAAGATAACTGCATCATCTGCGAAATCAAGGTCAATGATCTTGACATTCCCAAACAATGCACCACAGCTTAATCCCTCTGACATCTTCCCCAGCATCCAGTACAGCAAAGCGCTGAAAAGTGTGGGGCCAAGACATACCCCTGATGAACTCCAGTTACAACTGGAAATATGTTGGAATACAACACCACAGCTGGTGGATCAGCCTGGTACAGCCGCACAAAGTAACCAGCCCAGCAGGCCTTCACTTCAGACTCCTCAGTCAAGAGCCCACCACCCTCTGCTCTAACTGCAGCACACCGAGGGACAGGCTTGGATGAACGCAATGCGCAAATTCCCCTGGAAGCAGGACAAGAATCACTTGACCACAGGTGATGCTGTACCCCTTCACAAATTCCTCGCACAAAGGCCTCCTTGTCTACCCTCAGCGCTTGTACAGTTTTACGCCTCAGCTCCCTGAACAGCTCAGCTCTGCCATTCAGCATGGCCCTGCCGACTCTGGTCAATGGTATTCAGTGTCCCTTGAGAGACAAATTCTTCTTCGCCCTCCAGTGAGTTCCAAGATATCCACCAGCAACATCAAGAACGGTGGTCTTGAAGGCACTCCACAACTCTTCAGGATCCCCAAAGCACCCAGACCCCCCCCCCCAAATCCCCACTCAGCCTGTTGCAAACCCCTCAGCTACCCTCTCATCCTTGAGCTTGTCAACATCCAGGCTAGGCTGGGATGGTACCATTTTCCCAGATTTAAGCTGCAACTTCAGAGTTGCTACCACAAGCCTGTGGTCGGTATTGAGGAACTGAGCAATCAAGTAGACTCTGTATTTATGGATTCATCCTCCAGTGAGCATCAAAGAGCACATGGTCAATCTCCTTTGCTCCGCAACCAGCATTGGAATACCAAGTCCAGCGATGAGTCTTTGGGTGCTGAAACCTTGAACCAGCCACCCTAAGTCCATGACTTCTTGCAAAGTCAAGCAACTTAGTGCTATTCTGGTTCATATTTCCAGACCAATGGGGAACAACACATGTCTCGTAACCATACCTATCAGTTCCAGTCGATGCATTGAAATCCCCCAAGACTGGAAGGGTATCTCGCCTGGGGAACTGGTCAACCACAGACTCGAACGCTGCACAGAATGCGTCCTTCATGGTGAGATCACTCCCCTCAGTCGGAGCATATACAGAGACCAGGGAAACGACACCCAAGTCGTGACGAATCCTTCGTCTCATAATCCGCTCGTTGACCGGTGTTACCTCATTCATCAATGGAGTCAGCTTCTGGGATACAGCTACAGCATCTCCTTGGGCATGGTAAATATCACATCATGGTAACCATCAGAGCGACCAGACCAAGAATAGGTGTAACCACCTGCCATAATCTCACCACTATCCTGTCTCCAAACCTCAGAGAGGGCTGCAATAATCATGTTCAAACGCTTGAGCTCAGATGATAACAGAGACAGATGATAACAGAGACAGGTGATCATCCTCTCTTAGGGATAGGACATTGCAGGCAGGCACCCACCTGAAGGGACCGCCTCAGGTTAACCCAAGGACATCGCCGTCTGGTGGACGACACCTCAACACCACTCTGCCACACACCATCGCAATCTGTCCCTGGAAGTTTACCACGTGATTTTCCCCTATCATCAAGAAATGTGGTTCCTGAAGGCTTTGCCCCAATCCCGTCATCTGGCGAGCTGCCCTGCGGAGTGCAGCTGAACAGGAGGTCCTCCCACGGAGTGGGTTTTCAGATTTTCTTAGATTTATGGGTTTTGTGGAATGAAGTGTTTTATGGTGGCCATAGTGCAAATCCTGCCACCAACCTCATAAAATATAAGTAGCCCAACTGCAGAAGGACATCCACAGACACAGTTGGGCACGAGAAATGGATGGTCATTGGCTCACAAGGAGCTCCTCCACCCTTTGACAGGTTTTGTTTTTCATCCTGCTGGGTGTCCATATTCATACACACTCCTCACCAGAAAACCTGGTGGGGGAGACGGTTTATTCGTCGACAAACCCACCATGAAAAAGGTTAATACAGGTTTACCTGGCACCTGTAGCAAGACACAGATCCAATCTAGCTTGACCTGACAAAACATAACTACCTATACCTCAAAATTGGGGCGTCGAGGTGCTATGGTTCGGCTGTAAAAGAATAACGTACAAACAAACATACACACAAAGACTTGAAAATATTTATATATCTATATTCTATATATATATATATGTATATGCAAGTGTTTGTAAAAAATAGAGAATATACCAAGGGCCCTCTGAGAGGTGTGGTGGAAGGTGGGCCGAAATGAATGGATAAAACAGATAAAGACCCCCATACTGATTTTGAGAAGTGAGTATGGATTGTGAATGCAAGTTGGCAAGGTGTCAGTGTGATCATGAGTGTGAATCGATCACAGGGTTGTGGATCTATCACCATCGGAAATGGTATGGGAGTGATCGTGTGGGAGAGTTTGGTCAGTAATGTGATGTGTGCGGGGAAGTATGATAGATTCGAGAGAAGTGTGGGTGTAGACGTGAGATTGAGTCAGTGAGAGGGTTACATATTCTTTAGTTGGATGGATTGTGGTGGCGTGAGTGAAGAGGAACATAATAGTCTTGAAAGGTGTGAGTGTGGACGAGAGTTTCAGTCACCTTGAGAATTTGTCAGAGCCGGATGGGCTGTATGTGTGAAGTGTGTGAGGAGGAGTTACAACAATGCCGTGCCATTAAAAAGGGGGCACGTAAGACGACCGGGAGAACAGACAGGTAGAAAACCACAGTGTTGTAGGTCCTGAGGTTGTACTTAAGCAGTGAAAGGATGTGAGGAGGAAAGTTAAATGGTCAGGTATGAGAGAAAGGGGATTATGGGAGAGGATGGATGGAGCAGTGGGTGGGGCACATCAGATTTTGAAAGGAAGGGTGATAGATAATTTGAGGAAGATAAATAAGATTGTGTTTGAGTATGCATGCGTCACACTTGGAGTGATGGAGAGTGTCGAGAGGGGTGAGAAGGAGGCATGGTTGAGCAGGAAGCAGAGGGAGATCCAGGAGTTGAGAATGGATTTGAGGAGCTTGAGCAGAAGATGGAAGAAGGTGGTGAAAGGAGAGAGGAATGGATGTGAGGTGCTGATGAAGCAGGGGAGAGTGAGCTTGGTGGAGTAGAACAGAGTGGAAAGGATGAAGAGGTGAAGGAAGGAGAGACAGAGGAAGAGAAAGAGGTTCTTTGAGAATCCCTTTCAATTCATTAATGGTCTGTTCGAGCAGTCTACATCTGGTGCACTGAAGGTTCTGAAGGAATAGTTGGAAGGTCACCTGCATGTCACGTACAAGGAGGGATGAAGTGGTGGAGGATATAGAAGGCCTGGTGAGACCGCCAGAGTCAGGTGTTCCATTTGATTTGGCAGAGCTGAAAATGTCTGAGGTTGAGGCAGTTTTGAGGAGGCACAGGTCGCATCAGCTCCAGGACCAAGTGGAGTTCCATATAAGGTGTTTAAATGATCAGATTTAACAACAGATTTTGACACTTATTTAGTCTGGATGATATCCTATCCTCCAAACTGAAATAATATTTTGATGATATACTTCAATTAGTCCATGAGAGTATATCGTGGAAAACCATATCATATAATGCAGGAAATCGCTCCAAGCTCGGAAAATGAAAACTATAGTGCTTACAAAAGCGATGCACACAACGATTCATAGCTATGATGAGCAGGCATTCGATGAGTGAGGAAAGTGAAAAAAAACTTTATCGTTAAGAAATCATTGCGGCCTGTTCCAAGTCGAGGTATGGTTGAGCAGGCCAAAAAACATGGCGGCTTAAGACCCCAGCGAGGTCACCCAGGAAACGCCTTCAGACCCAGAGAGCGAGGTGGCCGAGGATCACCTGATGAAGGATATAATTAAATAATGCCGTTAATTATCTTCAAAAGCGGTGTTTTAATTCACCCAAACACCCAATTTTTACTCCTGCACTTCCTTGGAGTTTTCTTTGTATGCATGCAATGTTTCAGGCTGCTAGGTTTTATTGTTTTGGAGTTATGGAGGGGAGACACACACTGACACACAAACACACAGAGCCTTTTGTTGGTATCGAATATATATATCATATATATCAATATATATATATATATATATATTATATAATATATAATATATATATATACTAGCTGAATACCGCGTAATACCCGGGAATTTGCCCTATTTTCCTCACGTAGTTAGACTGAGGCATTAGTTGTATGGAGAAAATTAGGAAGGCTTCTTTTATTCCTCAGATTTATGGAAGGAAGGCTTTATGCTGCCGTAATCCTCAGATAGGTCATAGTTGAAGGCGGCCTTGAGCCACTCAATGTTTCTAGCAGCAGTGGCAACTGTCCTTGATGTCCTGCCAAAACCCGGACCTAGAAAGCTGGAACGTGAGTTTTGTCTTCTCTCGCCCGTCGTGTGACGCTCTATTTGCAGTTGGGCGACGCTCTCTCTCTGCAGCCGACTCTGCTTGCCTGGCTCGTTCATGAGCAGATATATCAGCAGTAAGAGACTCTCTCTCTCTCCGCAGCTGACTCCGCTTGCCTGGCTCATTCATGAGCAGATATATCAGCAGTTAGCTGTTGCCGTGCGCGTGCAGTTCAAGAATTCAAATAACAGGAGGCGAATGTGTATGTTTAAAAAGTCAACGAATACAACATTTTGTAATTTCAGAAAAACCCTAGCGTTTTTAACCATGAAGCCTTTTGTTACGATTAATATGCCGGCGCACTATTCGAAAGACTTATTTTTTTTAATATATATTTTTTCATTTTTATGGAAAGCCACTTAGCGCATCCTGGAGCTGAATGTTAGGTGACCAGTGAACCGATCTTGTTGAAACTTCTACACATATATAGAACTTAACATTCCAGCTCCAGGATGCGGCTAAGTGGCATCTCCATAAAAATGAAAAAATATATATATTAAAAAAAAAAAATATTATATATATATAATAAAAAAATAAAATTTCCATTAGAAAAAAAAATGGCTTTCGAATAGTGCGCCGGCGTATTAATCATAAAAAAGGCTTCATGGTTAAAACACTAGGTTTTTTTGAAATACAAAATGTTCATATTCGTTGACTTTTTAAACATAACAATTTCCTCCTGTTATTTGAATTCTCGGAACTGCACGCGCACGGCAAAGCTAACTGCTGATCGATCTGCTCAGAAGAGCCAGGCAGCGAGTCAGCTGCAGAGAAGAGAGAGAGAGAGAGAGAGAGAGTCGTCTTACTGCTAGTATATCTCCTCATCTACTATATTAAATGCAGTCCTTCTGTCTGTTTGTCTGTCTGTCTGTTTGTTTGTAACCTAAAGCTCCTAGACAGTGACCGATCTTGATGAAACTTACACACATATAGACCTAACATCAGCTCCAGGATGCGCTAAGTGGCTTTCCATAAAATGAAAAAATATATTAAAAAAATAAGTCTTTCGAATAGTGCGCCGCATATTAATCGTAACAAAGGCTTCATGGTTAAAGCGTAGGGTTTTTTGAAATACAAAATGTTCGTATTCGTTGACTTTTAAACATACACATTCGCCTCCTGTTATTTGAATTCTTGAACTGCACGCGACACGGCAACAGCTAACTGCTGATATATCGCTCATGAATGAGCCAGGCAAGCGAGTCAGCTGCGAGAGAGAGAGTCATCTTACTGCTGATATATCTGTCATTGAAGAGCCAGGCAAGCAGAGTCGGCTGCAGAGAGAGAGCGTCGCCCAACTGCAAATAGAGGTCACACACGCACGGGCGAGGAGAAGCACAAAACTCACGTTCCAGCTTTCTAGGTCCGGGTTTTGGCAGGACTCAAGGACAGTTGCCACTGCTGCTAGAAAATTGAGTGGCTTCAAGGCGCCTTCAACTATGACCTATCTGAGGATTACGGCAGCATAAAGCCTTCCTTCCATAAATCTGAGGAATAAAGAAGCCTTCCTAATCTTTCTCATAAACTAATGCCTAGTCTAACTAGCGTGAGGAAAATAGGGCAAATTTCCGGGTATTACCGGGTACTTCAGCTAGTATATATATATATCGATACCAACAAAAGGCTCTGTGTGTTTGTGTGTCAGTGTGTGCTCCCCTCCATAAACTCCAAAACAATAAAACCTAGCAGCCTGAAACAATTGCATGCATACAAAGAAAACTCCAAGGAAGTTGCAGGAGTAAAAATTGGGTGTTTGGGTGAATTAAAACACCGCTTTGAAGATAATTAACGGCTTATTTTAATTATATCCTTCATCAGGTGATCTCGGCCACCTCGTCTCTGGGTCTGAAGGCGTTTCCTGGGTGACCTCGCTGGGGTCTAAGCCGCCATGTTTTTGGCTCTGCTCAACCATACCTCGACTTGGAACAGGCGCAATGATTTCTTAACGATAAAGTTTTTTTTCACTTTCCTCACTCATCGAATGCCTGCTCATCATAGCTATGAATCGTTGTGTGCATCGCTTTTGTAAGCACTATAGTTTTCATTTCCTCGAGCTTGGAGCGATTTCCTGCATTATATGATATGGTTTTTCACGATATACTCTCATGGACTAATTGAAGTATATCATCAAAATATTATTTCAGTTTGAGGATGGATATCATCCAGACTAAATAAGTGTCAAATCTGTTGTTAAATCTGATCTTTAAACACCTTATATGGAACTCCACTTGGTCCTGGAGCTGATGCGACCTGTGCCTCCTCAAAACTGCCTCAACCTCAGACATTTTCAGCTCTGCCAAATCAAATGAACACCTGACTCTGGCGGTCTCACCAGGCTTCTATATCCTCCACCACTTCATCCCCTCTTGTACGTGACATGCAGGTGACCTTCCAACTATTCCTTCAGACCTTCAGTGCACCAGATGTAGACTGCTCGAACAGACCATTAATGAATTGAAAGGGATTCTCAAAGAACTCTTTCTCTCCTCTGTCTCTCCTTTCCTTCACCTCTTCATTCCTTCCACTCTGTTCTACTCCACCAAGCTCACTCTCCCCTGCTTCATCAGCAACCTACATCCATTCCTCTCTCCTTTCACACCTTCTTCCATCTTCTGCTCAGCTCCTCAAATCCATTCTTCAACTCCTGGATCTCCCTCTGCTTCCTGCTCAACCATGCTCCTTCTCACCCCTCTCGACACTCTCCATCACTCAAGTTGACGCATGCATACTCAAACACAATCTTATTTATCTTCCTCAAATTATCTATCACCCTTCCTTTCAAAATCTGATGTGCCCACCCACTGCTTCCATCATCCTCTCCCATAATCCCCTTTCTCTCATACCTGACCATTTAATTTCCTCCTCACATCTATTCACTGCTTAAGTACAAACTCAGGACTACACACTGTGGTTTTACCTGTCTGTTCTCCCGGTGTCTTACGTGCCCCTTTTTAATGGCACGGCATTGTTGTACTCTCCTCACACACTTCACACATACAGCCCATCGGCTTCTGACAAATTCTCAAGGTGACTGAAACTCTCGTCCACACTCACACCTTTCAAGACTATTATGTTCCTCTCACTCACGCCACCACAATCCACCAATAAAGAATATGTACCCTCTCACTGACTCAAATTCTCACGTCTACACCCACACTTCTCTCGAATCTATCATACTTCCCCGCACACATACATTACTGACCAAATCTCCCACACGATCACCTCCCATACCATTTCCGATGGTGATAGATCCACAACCCTGTGATCGATTCACACTCATGATCACACTGACACCTTGCCAACTTGCATTCACAATCCTATACTCACTTCTCAAAATCAGTATGGGGGTCTTTATCTGTTTTATCCATTCATTTCGGCCACCTTCCACAACCTCTCAGAGGGCTTGGTATATTCTCTATTTTTTTACAAACACTTGCATCATATATATATATATATTATATATATATATATATATATAGAATATAGATATATAAATATTTTCAAGTCTTTTGTGTGTATGTTTGTTTGTACGTTATTCTTTTACAGCCGACCATAGCACCTCACGCCCAATTTTGAGTATAGGTTGTTATGTTTTGTCAGGTCAAGCTAGATTGGATCTGTGTCTTGCTAAGGTGCCAGGTAAACCTGTATTAACCTTTTCATGGTGGGTTTGTCGACGATAAACCGTCTCCCCCACAGGTTTTCTTGGTGAGGAGTGTGTATGAATATGGACACCCAGCAGGATGAAAAACAAAACCTGTCAAAGGGGAGGAGCTCCTTGTGAGCCAATGACCATCATTTCTCGTGCCCAACTGTGTTCTGTGGATGTCCTTCTGCGATTGGGCTACTATATTTTATGAGGTTGGTGGCAGGATTTGCACTATGGCCACCATAAAACACTTCATTCCACAAACCCTAAATCTAAGAAAATCTGAAACCACTCCGTGGGAGGACTCCTGTTCAGCTGCACTCCGCAGGGGCTCTGCCAGATGACGGCATTGGGGCAAAGCCTTCAGGAACCAACATTTCTTGATGATAGGGGGAATCACGTGGTAAACTTCCAGGGACAGATTGCGATGGTGTGTGCAGGTGGTGTTGAGGTGTCGTCCACCAGACGGCGATGTCCTTGGTTAACCTGAGGCGGTCCCTTCAGCGTGGGGTGCCTGCCTGCAATGCCTATCCCTAAGGAGGATGATCACCTGTCTCTGTTATCATCTGTCTTGTTTCATCTGAGCTCAAGCGTTTGAAACATGATTATTGCAGCCCTCTCTGAGGTTTGGAGACAGGATAGTGTGAGATTATGGCAGGTGGTTACACCTATTTTGGTCTGGTCGCTCTGATGGTTACCATGATGTGATTTTACCATGCCAAGGAGATGCTGTAGCTGGTATCCCAGAAGCTGACTCCATTGATGAATGAGGTAACACCGGTCAACGAGCGGATTATGAGACGAAGGATTCGTCACGACTTGGGTGTCGTTTCCCTGGTCTCTGTATATGCTCCGGCACTAGGGAGTGATCTCACCATGAAGGACGCATTTGTGCAGCGTTCGAGTCTGTGGTTGACCAGTTCCCCAGGCGAGATCACCCTTCCAGTCTTGGGGATTTCAATGCATCGACTGGAACTGATAGGTATGGGTTACGAGACATGTGTTGTTCCCCATTGGTCTGGAAATATGAACAGAATAGCACTAAGTTGCTTGACTTTGCAAGAAGTCATGGACTTAGGTGGCGGTTCAAGGTTTCAGCACCCAAGACTCATCGCTGGACTGTATTCCAATGCTGGTTGCGGAGCAAAGGAGATTGACCATGTGCTCTTGATGCTCACTGGAGGATGATCCAGAAATACAGAGTCTACTTGATTGCTCAGTTCCTCAATACGACCACAGCTTGTGGTTAGCAACTCTGAAGTTGCAGCTTAAATCTGGAAAATGGTACCATCCCAGCCTAGGCTGGATGTTGACAAGCTCAGGATGAGAGGGTAGCTGAGGGGTTTGCAAACAGGCTGAGCGGGATTTGGGGGGGGGGGTCTGGGTGCTTTGGGGATCCTGAAGAGTTGTGGAGTGCCTTCAAGACCACCGTTCTTGATGTTGCCGTGGATATCTTGGAACTCACTGGAGGGCGAAGAAGAATTTTGTCTCTCAAGGGACCACTGAATACCATTGATCAGAGTCGCAGGGCCATGCTGAATGAGAGAGCTGAGCTGTTCAGGGAGCTGAGGCGTTAAACTGTACAAGCGCTGAGGGTAGACAAGGAGGCCTTTGTGCGAGGAATTTGTGAAGGGGTACAGCAATCAACCTGTGGTCAAGTGATTTCTTGTCCTGCTTCCAGGGGAATTTGCGCATTGCTTGTTCATCCAAGCCTGTCCCTCGGTGTGCTGCAGTTAGAGCAGAGGGTGGTGGGCTCTTGACTGAGGAGTCTGAAGTGAAGGCTCTGCTGGGCTGGTTACTTTGTGGGCTTGTACCAGGCTGATCCACCAGCTGTGGTGTTGTATTTCCAACATATTTCCAGTTGTTAACTGGAGTCATCAGGGTATGTTTTGGCCCACACTTTTCAGCGTTTGCTGTACTGGATGCTGGGGAAGATGTCAGAGGGATTAAGTGTGTGGCATTGTTTGGGAATGTCAAGATCATTGACCTTGAATTCGCAGATGATGCAGTATCTTTGTGGAGATATGCTTTTTGGGGGGGGCGTGAGATGCTCAGTGAGGAGTCAATGTCACGGGTTTCCTTGGTTAAAACTAAGATCCAGACTTTCAATGTCATATTTGGATGTGCTGCTATCTTGGCTGTACCTGTTTGTGGTGAGGTTATTGAGGTCAGGAGAGTTTCACTTACCTTGGCAGTGATATTCATGTTTCTGCTGGCTGTGAGCCAGAGGTCAATAGACGTCTGATTCGGGCCTGTGGCGTCATGGATCACTGAGTCATGCTGTGACGCTGCCAGTACCTGTGCAGGAGGATGAAAGTCTGAGTCTTCAGGTCCTTGGTGGCTTCCAGATGGAAGGACTTGGACTCTGACTAGGGATCTGAATGGAGACTTAATTCCTTTGATACCAAGTCTCTTGGAGAATCCTTGTCGATCGCTGGTCGGACTTTGTGTCCAACAGCGGTTTGCTGAGAGAGAGTCAAATAAGATTTGTTACTGGCATAGTCGTGAGCATCAGCTGTGACTGTATGGACATGTGGCTCATTTTCCTGACGCTGTCTGCTCACCAGATTCTCTCAGCGAGGGAGGCCTTGAGTGTAGGAGGCCAATGGGCCAATCATGCCTCATGGTTGCAGCAGGTTGATCGCATCTCAAGGCGATGGGGATAGGCCAGACATCTGCCTGTGTGGATGGCCAGACAGAGGCCCTGGCAGTACCGGTGGAAAGTGGATGCCGCGATGCGCTCCTCGGGGAGATGCTCCCATACCTGACCTGACCTGTAGTTACCTTAGAATCTATGCAAGGGTTTTAAGCTACCACATATGAACAGACAGACAGATAAACAAACAGGGGTGAAAACATATAACTCTGTCCATCTTCGGTGACGGAGGTAATTATCCGAGTTATTATATAACCACGATGTATTTTCATGTATGCACAGAAGCAGTAGTCATGTGTTTTCCTTCATGTACGGTTATTTGGGGTGATTGAGGCAGCAGTGGTGTTGGCCTTTACATGCCCGAATAAAGGGATGAGCAATTTATTAATAAAATGAAGTTTTTTGTATGGAATTGTTTTTACCCGTGTTTTAAGGCTGATTAATGTGAAAATACGAGAAGGGTCGCCATAATAGCATGACTGTTTTTTTTCTCATGTATGTATCCGGGTTATTTTTTTTATTTGAGATGTGATCAATGCAGTGGTCCATTTTCGAAACACCACCAAAAAAAATTGATGAGGCATTAGTGTAAATAAATTTAAGTCTTTGTGCATAATTTTGGTTTTGCCAGAGTATTTTTTGTTCAAGGCTTTTATTAGTGTGAAAATGCAGAAGGGTCGCCATCATTTTGAGTGGACTTTTCTGCACATGATATAAATGGTACGAGCTGTTAACTTCCTTGACGCTTAGCATTCAAAAGCAGAGAGCACGAACAAACATGCTGGGAAGGTAATGGCAAACCACCAAGTAGGTGGATATACTGATTCTGGCTCACTTTTCCCCTGTAAATGATGGGGGATTTTCAGCGATTCACTTTTTTTTTCCCTTAAAATTTTCACCCCTTTTATCCAAGGTATATTTGTTTGTCTCCCCTTTTAACCTTTAGGGCATTCTATTCAAATAACCAATGTCGACAAGATAGATTGGTTCAAGTAGCAACGTAGTAATGTGGTTTGTTCAGGTGATTCTGAAGAAATATCTGAAACATGCAAGCCTAGGGACACTCTTTTTCAAATAACCAATGCATATTGTTTAGCTCACTCTTGAGCTATAAAGATTTGTTCATTCTCATATTCCTTTAATAGTTTAATTTTCTTTGCAACAATAATTCCCATCTTAAATATTTAAATAAAACATTTGATCTTTATATTTTTTAAGATACCCTTTTGTGCATTACGAAATGATAAACTTCTCTTAATGATCTCATCTGACCACCTCCTGAGCCTCAGATTATTTTTTGCATAAGCCCCGCCCACTTTTCATAACCCGCCCATTTTTTCATAAGCCCGCCCACTTTCCTTAAGCCCCGCACCTTTTTATAAGCCCGCCCACTGTTCCTAAGCCCCGCCCACTTTTCATAAGCCCCACCACTTTCTTGAGGTGTTTCCATAAGCCACGCCCACTTTTGCTAAGCCTCGCCCACTTTTCATAAGCCCCGCCCACTTTTGTGAGGTATTTTCATAGCACGCCCATTTCCCTAAGCCCGCCCACTTTCTTAGCCCACCATACTCTTACATCATTTCAGATTCATCCTTGATCACAAGAAATCACTAGAAAATTCTACAATGTTTATGGTTTGAAAATTCCGAACGAAGGCTGCCTGGGGCTTGCCCAGGGAATTTCACAGGAACCACGCCACCAGTCTTTCTCTATAAAGCTCAGGCCCAGGCTCATTTTTAAACATATTTTACTTTTACTGAGAATGGAACTACTGTGTGAGCTTCCTGGAACTCTATGACTTGTATGGAACTAAACTTACAAGTTGAAGAATTGGATTCAACCTATTATCTGTTGAGGTAAGATCTAATTTCCCTATTTTCAGTTCTTTTAAACATTGACTCATTTAATAATTAAAATAACTTAATAATACTTATTATTTTCTCTCACAGGAAATTGTATTCTGAAATAACGATTTTGCACAACTTTGGGCGAATTGATGACTTGGTTTGAAGACTTGTGAGCGGACCAAGACCACAGAACGAGCGAGACCTTGAGTGGGATGACTTTGGGGTTCTTGGAGATTGACTATTGTATGGAACTAAACCTACAACTTGATCAATTGGATTCAAAACTCTTATCTGTTGAGGTAAGATTTTATTTTCCTATTTTCAGTTTGATTTAAGCATAGACTCATTTAATAATTAAATCACTTAATTAATACATTATTTATTTTCTCTCACAGGAAATTGTATCTGAAATACGAAATGAAAATACTGCTTTGTGCACAACTGGGGCGAAATGTTGGCTTGGTGAAGACCTCATGAGCGACCAAGACCCACAGAACGAGTTCGTCCTTGATGACCAACCAAAGAGTTATACCTTGGAGACCAGCAAATCTGAAAAAGAGTTTTACAACATAGTACTCATTGCGAGTTATCAAGACAATACCCACTGAACAAGTTATACCTTGATGAGCCAGAATACAAGTTTTACCTTGGAGACCAGCAAAATCCTGAAAAGAGTTTTACACAATATTACTCATTGGAGTTATCAAGACATACCCCTGAACAAGTATATACCTTTTATGAGCAGAATACAATTTACCTTGGAACTCACAAATTTCAGACATTTTGAAAAATGGAGTTTTCCTTGAATGATCACAGTTTATACTATGTGAGATCTATCACTGAAACTCAAAATAATTGGAAAAATGAGAATTCCTTGATGATCCACAGTCTTATACTATGTGGAATCTATCACTGAAACCCATCAAAATTGGAAAAATGGAGATTTCTTGATGATCCACAGTTATACTATGTGAGATCTATCACTGAAACCCATAAAATTGGAAAAATGGAGTTTTCCTTGATGATCCACCAATTATACTATGTGAGATTATCACTGAACCATCAAAATTGGAAAAATGGAGTATTCCTTGATGATCCACAGTTATACTATGTGAGATCTATCACTGAAACCCAACAATTTCTGGAAATTGTGAATACTACTTGAGAGTCTTGGATAGATGTAATATATTTTTGGAGACTTGAAATGTGGGTTCTGGCTTGATAACCTACAATGTGTACATATTTGGAAACTCAACAGATGTCGGTCATATACTGTGGAGAATTGAAATGATTGCGGTTCTGGTTGATAACTCCACTCGTGCATACGTATTTGGAAACTCACAGTGATGTGGTTATACCTTGGAGGACTTTGGAAAGTTGGGTCTATTTTGGAGGCTTGAAATGCTACACCTTTTGGGTCTCAACCTATCAAGAAAGTTTGACTCCCTTCTCTCTAATCAATCAAACCGAAAGGCTGAAACAGACCAGAATTGGAAGAAGAGAAAAAACATAAAACAATATATATGTAGTTAGTTTGGGAAGCAAAGTCGAGACTTACTCCCCTTTCTAACATCATCAAACACTGAAAGCCTGACAAAGACAGAATGTGGAAGAAGAGAAAAACGAAAAACTACTATTAGGTGGAAACTCATATTTGCAAAACGATTGTGTTGGGGTGTTGGGACACACATACACACATACACCAACACACAACAACAAAAAGTTAAGCTTGATATTCCTGTGAGGTTCTGTGTTTGGCGGTTCAACAGCTCTCAAGACGTTCCCCACTTGGCACACCCAAAACAAACAAAAGTTAAGCTTGACTATCTCAGTTGGGATTCTGTGTTTGGGGTTCACAGATCTAAGAACGTCCCCCACTGCACACTCACAAACAAAAAAGTGTAGCTTGACTATTAAGTTGAGCGTTCTGTGTTTGGGTTCAAGATTAAGAACGTCCCCACTGCACACCCACAAACAACAAAAGTTAGAGCCCTTGACTATTCGGTTGAGGATTCTGTGTTTGTGTTACAGATTAAGAAGCTCCCTTCCCACATATTATGTACCTGTCTATACACCTCGATGTGTCCACAACGGCGTGTTTATAGTGGATGGAGCCTGAAGCGCCAACACATTCGTCCATGGGTATATCTGCTTAGTTTTGTCTTTTTGTACATCCTGTGAATAAATAAACTAAAATCTTCTTCCTTCTAAATCTATATCTTACAATCCAATAACCTGTATCTTTTTATCTTTCGTTATTTTCCCTGCTCGTTGGTTGACAAAGAATTGAATATTCAACAGTGAGCTTCTCTTAGTGTTTTACGAGAAATTGAATATTTCATCATTGTCTGTCCGTCCGTTGTGTACGAGATGAATATTTTCATCCATAGTCGGTCTGTCTCGTTTGTGTGACGACAATGAATATCATCCTATTCGGCTGTTTTTGTTTGACGAGAATTGAAAATTCCATCATATGTTGGTATGTCTGTTGTATTACGAAATTGAAAAATTTTCATCATGGTCGTCGTCTTTTGTTTTACGAGAATTGAAATTTTCATCATATTCGTCTGTCTGTTTTATGAGATTGAAAATTTTCATCCTATTCTCTGTTCTCGTTTTGTGATGAGAATAATATTTTCATATATATCGTCTGTTCTTCTTTGTTGTGACGAGAACTGAAAAAATTGTCATCAAATGTCGGTCGGCATGTCTTTGTGACGAGAATATCAAAATATCATTAGATGTCGCGTCGTCTCGTTGTGTGAGAGAATGAAAATTCATCAATCCGGCCGTCTCGTTGTGTGACGAAACTTAAAATTTCATCAAAGTCGGTCGCCTTTTGTTTTGACGTGAACTGAAAAATTTCATTTCACAGCGGTCTGCCTGTTGTGTGATGAGAAAATTTAATATTCATTCAAATGTCGGTTGTCTCGTTGGTGACAGATGAACAATTCATCATGTGCGTCTGTCCGCTTGTTGTGACCGAAAATTAAAATTTTCATCAATAAATGAATCGGTCTGCCTGTGTTGTGACGGAATTGAAAATTTTCATCACTGTCGCTCTGTCTCTTGTTGTGACGAGAATTTGAAAAGTTCATCAAAGTGAGTCTGTCTCAATTTGTTGGACGAATTTGAAATTCATCAATATATCGGTGTTCGTTGTTGACAGAATTGAAAAATTTTCATCATTGTGAGTTGCTGTCTCGTTTGTGTGACGAGAACTGAAAATTCATCCAAATGTCGTCTGCCTCGTTGTTGACGAGAACTGAATATTATTCTCATATGCGGTCGGTCTCGTGTTTTGTGTGACGAGAAATTGAAATTTCATCATATTCGGTTGTGCCTCGTTTGTTGTGAGAGAACGGAAAAGTTCATCAAATGTAGGTCGTGTTCAGGTGGGGACAAAAATTTTAAATTGGCGCATATTGCGGTCTGCGTGGTGGGTGACGAAATTGATATTCATTTCAGGTGGTTCGTCTGGCTCAGGGGACGAGAAGGAATTAGGGTCATCAAGCCGCCGGGGGAGGTGAACGAAATTGGAAAGGGGCAGCGTAAGCGCGGCCAGTCGGTGGGACAAGAATGAAGGGCCAGCAGGGCGCTGCGCGGGGGGGACGAGAAGTTTGGAATAGTGCAGCATGTGGCGGCGGCGTCGTGCGGGGGGGACGAGAGGAAGAGGCAGCATAGCGGCGGCCGTGGGGACGACCAATATGAAGATGCAATTAGGCGGTCGGGCGGGTTGGACGAGAAGGGAAATGGGCATTCAGAGGGGAGGTCGGTGGGTACGAGAAGAGTGAAAAAGCAGCATGCGGCGGAGCTGGGGGGACAGAATTGAAAAGTTTGCATTCCAGATGTCGGCGGCGTGGAGAGAAGGAAATCAGCCGGCGGCGGGCGCGGGGTGGGATTGAGAATGGAAGATTCATCGAGAGATCGGCTGGCTTCGTTGGGGGGAGAGAATGAAAAGTCAGGAGAGGCGGTTCGCCGGGGGGATGGAATGAAATGGGCAGCATATGGTGCGGCGGCCGGGGTGACGAGATGGAAGATCATCATTGGCGGGCTAGGCCTGGATTGTGGACAAGAAGGGAAGATGGCGCAGAACGGTCGCGTGCCGTGGGGGACGAGAAGGGAATAGTTCAGCAGGGCGGCGTCGCGTTGGGACGAGAAGGAAATTGCATCAGGGGCCGGCTGTGTCCGTGGGGAGGAAATGAAGATTGTGTCAGATCGGGTCGGTCTGCGCGGGTGGGGGACGAGAAGAAAGCAGCAGAGTCGGTCCCGGGGGGTGGGAGAACGGAAAAGTGCATCAAGTAGGGGGGTCGCAGGGGGGGACAAAAGTGGAAAAGGGCGCATATTGGCGGAGCGCGCAGGGGGGGGACGAGAATGAAATGAATGATAGGTCAGGGCGCCGTGGAGGGGACGAAAAGGAAATGGGCAGCAGAGTCGGCAGGCTGCGGGGACAAAAGAAGAGGGCATTTGCGGCGGGCTCGGGTGACGAGAACGAAGAGCAGCATTGGTCGGCGGCGCGGTGGGCTGACGAGAATGAATAGGCAGCAGAGTCGCGGCGCGGGTGGGTGACGACAAGGGAAGAGGTGCAGCATAGTCGGTCGGCGGTGGGTGGATCGAGAAGGGAAAAGGCATCAGAGGGAGTGGCGGGGATGACGAAAGGAAAAAGTGGCAGAGGGTCGGCTGGCTGTGGGGGCAAAGGGAAAAGGCAGCAGAGGCGGCTTGGTCTTGGGTGAGGGAAGGAAAAGGCACCGAGGCGGCTGCTACGTTGGGGGTAGAGAAGGGAAGATGTCAGTAGAGAGCGGGCGGCCGGTGGATGAGAGGAAAATGGCAGGAGAGCGGG
>CM068966.1:74489555-74516560 GCA_035128595.1 Eptatretus atami | reverse complement strand
GTTTCATCAAGATCGGTTCACTGGTCTAGGAGCTTATGCGTCACAAAAAAACAGACAGACAGACAGACACAGACAGAAGGACTGCCATTTATATAGTAGATATATATATATATATAGTGTTACGGCTGTGGAAATTCGCAAACCACCATGAAGGGCCGTTAGGAGATATCTCTAAGTACATGTGTAGTTAGCCCCAAACCCGTTGTTTAGAGGAATTATGTGATTCATTCGGGCTTGCGATCCTTTGAGATAGCCGTTTTTCTGTTCATCTTTATTTTGAACCAGCCACGTCCCAACCGCCATCACACAACAACCACCGCAACCACCACGCCACCCATCGTCACCAATTGCAACCACGCTCCAACCCTCAGACAACAACGCAACAGCCACGACCTTACCGTCACAACTCGCTCCCACATCATCGCATCATGCCATTCCCACACGCCACCATGACCATTCCCGCAGCACCTGTGAACACTGAGCGTCGGGCTGTCCTGGGCTCGTTCAGCGATACGCACCGACCGCGAGTGCAAATAGCGGCCTTTTCGAGGGAAAATTCGGATCAGGAATGCTACACGCCCACTTCTGATCCGTCCAATTAGCAAGCGCGGGGCGGCTTGGCTCCGCCTCCAGCGCGCGTCTGTGTGAAATCGAGATATGCAAATTCTAGGATCAGGGGAGGTTCACGCCCCCCTTTCCTCCGACAATGGGCGAGCGTGGCTCCGCCCCGAGGTGATCCTGATCCGGAATTTGCATACTGGTGTTCTCCTGCCGCCTATAAAACGCCGAGCGCAGAGGGTTTTGGCAGTCAAGAGAAGTCAAGTCAAGTCGGGTTGGAGAACGGAGTCGAGTCGGGTGGGGAAGGCATCGAGTGGTTTCTGCAGTCGGCTGAGGAGAATTGGGGGAAGAGGCCAAGGAGCTCGGTCGAGGCAGGAAGACGGCGGTCGGCGACAAGGTCGCGGTGGGATCGCTCGTCGTGGGACCCAGCAGCATGCCATTCCCTCCCCCAGGGCATCAACAACCCCCCCCTTTTCCCCTCGCTGAGAGAGTGCAAAAAGGGGCCCTGTTCCCACCCCACTCCAAGCGGTGCCAACGAAACCCGCGAAGGAGCACGAAGTTGGGCACCGCCGCGCAGCGACATTTGCGGCTCGTCACGAGGACGCGGGTAGGACCCCCCCGGTCTCGCGGGCCTGGCCGCTCCTTCAGGTCACGCGCACATATTGGCCCACGGGCCCCGTCTGCCCCCTGGTCTTTGAGGTGGCCTTTTCTTTTGCTTTTGAGTAAATGTTGTCGGCGCCGTCTGTAAAGGAACTGTATAAGTGTTGCCGAGTGTTCGCGTATCCGGTAGTATCTATGCGTCATTGTTTCTTTTGTTGCATTTGCTTATGTGCATATGTATGGCTGTAATGTGTGCTATCCGTGTGTCGCGAAATAAATGTGCTTACTTGTTGAACTGTGCCCGTTTCGCTTCGTCTTTTCTTTAATTGAATCTCCATCTTGCTTCACGTAAAAGGTTCGTAGTGGGCTTGATACGCCCGATAATTAATTGAACCGTCGAGGCCGACGATAACACCGCTCGGTTATCCCGATAGCACGGAACGGACCGCTTAAGCGGCCCGTGTCTGGAGTCGACCTACGGTGAGGTGCGATCGCCCGGTTTACCATCCGCGTGGGTACTTAGGTAGTTCGAGTTTGGCGAACAACCCTACCCACGCGGGTGGCCGATTGGCACGATCGTGGTGAGGTCGAAAGGCCCACCCGTGACTGGCTCCGGGCGATAGTTCCTGGAGGGTCACGACAGAATTGTCCTCTGGTGGCGAGGCGGCTGCCATTCGAGTCACGTGGCCGTTCGCACGCCGGCGGGCGCGAATTCGCAAAACAAACACACACACACGTATAAAAACATATGTTTGCAAAAAACACTTGTGCTTCACTGTGAAGCTGTGTTTGGTGCTTTGGTTTGAGCCTGCCCTGAAAGTGCATTTAATGAAACTTTTTATACATTTAGAATTATTCTCACTCAGATTTCAACATCACTGCAATGTAATTTGTTTAAACTTGCCTCTTCGGTGAATTATACAAGTCATCATCGTGAGTGTTGTTTTTTCAAATATATATTTTTTAAATCCTTGCGTGACTATGGACACGGTGACCAGAAAAAACACTGTATCGACCTCGCTTCTTATAACTTCCTCCATGCTAATTATATCCTCTTACTTTTTGCAGGCGTGCAAAAGTGGACTTCATGAATTATCAGCAGATTTAGATTTCGTCAAGACAGCCACACTTTTTTTCAACGTGCTGTGGTTAAGTAAAGAAAAATCGTTTTCAGTCGAAATCTACCTGATAAATATATCCTTGAAGAAGACAAATCAAGTTCAGAGATAGATGCTCAAGCACAACATCTACTGAAGGAGGACACAAACCATAGATGATATCAAAACAGCAACAACTGACAAAATCCATTCAATCACTGCAGCCAAACATGTCAGAGTCAAACATAATTTTTATGCAGAGAGGCCGACATCCAGAGCATGTGCTAGAACCTCAATCAAATAAATGACATTCAAGATATCCATCTGAAACCTTCCATAGTGATCATGTGTCTTCCTCCTTCAAATGTAGCACAAGGCTGCGGGTAGAATCATTGGCTGAGGGCGCAGCTGTGCCGCTGATGCAATGCCCCGATTACCAGGACACTGGTACTCATTTTTTCCAACCCAGAAGGATGACAGGTTGAGTCAACCCACCTGGTGTTAATTCAACAGCAGACGGGGTTCACACTAAGGACACTAAGATCCCAAGCCAGCCCCCCCCCCAACTGCGAACATGTCTTTTAATTAAAACTAGAGTGAAGTTGATGGCACTCCATCACAAATCCCCGCTTCCCACCTTAAGTAACGTTGAAAGATGGCAAAAAGATCGACCAAGAATGGTGCAATATCAACTTAGAGTTCATTATTTTTTCCCCGTTTTGACCCCTACGACTGTAAGTCCCTACCCCCAGGGCATGAACTTGGGGTGAAATCCAAGAAATCTTTGCATATTTCATGTATCCCCCCCCTCCCCCAATGTTGAATGTATATACAAAGTTTCATTAAAATGCTTCTGGGTACACAACATTTGTTGTCATCCCATTATGTGTATACATGAAGAAATTCCTTCCTGAACCAACTCTCGAGACACAACATAGAATTATCCATGAAAGAAGTCAGGCAACTCCAGGTTAAGATCAAAAACTTTGAGAGAATGACCTGGAATCTTGTTGATAGTCATGGCAAAGCAAAGTTTCACAGGAAACTGTCTCCTCATGAATAGGAAGGGAAAGCCAGAACTCTTTTTCATTGGGATTCTTGGAATTAAAACATTGTGGCCTTTATATTGACCCTTGATCATAGCAGCATCAATACAGAGCTCCATTAACTGTTTTACAACTAATTTGGTACAATAGACTAATTATGAATGATCAATATTTATGAAGCACATTATAGGCACACCAGGTTTGAGCTCAAGATTGTGTGATGGGAAGCTGGAGGGATTGAGTGAGTTTAAGAATTCACTTGGGTAAATCAGTTACATCGTCTTCATCGAGGACCTTATCGATGGTCTTGTATGTAGTTTTTTTTGTGTCGGAAATTTTTGCAAGAGTTCTTTATTGATCACATTGGTTTGCTCATTTATTGGAGAAAGTATATTCTCTCAGCCAGCCAGTCTTGATTGATTGATTTAGCCGTTTTCAAGATCTGGGTAAACAGCGTCTTTGAGCTCTTCTTTTACTGTAGTAACTGTCTCCAATTCTTCAGGAATGTCGCTCTGTCCATTTTCTGTATTAGCTTCTAGTTCACCATTTCCAATATTGATGAGAAGTTCTGAAAACTGTCCCACCTCTTGATCATTCTTCAAATGGACTTTCATATTGGTTTTGATGCATTTTTTTAGTGTGCCTCCAGAGATAAGATTTTTTTGAGGCATGACTTGACCTCATCAGCACGTGTCCCACATCTGACAATTGGCAAGGTTTGATGGAAATCACCTGATGGAGTATCAGTGCACTCACCACCCATTACTACATTAGGTTTATTTTGAATGTCTCATAATGTCCTGTCTCGTGCTTCAAAACCTTTCTTATTGGCCATTGTGCATTCGTTCGAAACAATGAGTTTACAATCTTTAAGGACCTTACCAATTGGGCTCTTCTTGCTGATGTTGCACAAGGGGCTTTCTGAGCTTTGCAAATCCAATGGCAGTTTAAGGGCTGAGTATGCTGTCTGTCAACCAGTAAGCAATGTTGCAGCAATTCCTGATGATGTGCAGGCATAAGCTATCCCATTTTGCATTTGTCTAATTTTAGCAACAGGTTCTTCAGGAACATGTTTCCCGTGCTCCCAGCTGAATCAAGGAAGTACGATCCAGATTGTTCTGTCTGAACCACCACCAATGTCTCCCAGGCATTGCACTGATCTTCAACCACTTTTTGGTTCCGTGTCCATAATAAATCTTATAAATTCTGCTTTACTATAGGAGACCTCCCGAAGATATCCCTTTGCCATGCTTTGATCAACAGCATCTCTTGGTGGTTTGGGGAGTTCATAACCCACTAGTGTCTTTCCACCAATCAAGAGTACTCTGTCTTCAATAAGTCTCGTAGCACTGTCACAAATGCCCTGGTTGAATTCCACATGTACATCTTCACTCTGCTCCCTTCTCGTCTCCATGAGGATGTCTTCAGCCATGCTTTCTCTGTGATTTCCCAATAAAAGCTTTGGATCTGTCAGTTCAGCAGCTGGAGGTGAAGAGAATAGGCTTCCATTTGACCTTTGGGACTGGTCGTGGATACCCATCTAAGAGCATCTGAAGACTTGATGCCAGGAAATTCCGGATGAGGGATACCCTGTATACGGCATTTCCATGTTTTGTTTGGCTGCAAAGTGTAGTATTTTGGGACCTCTGAATACATCAATGTTTTCGCAAAGTCTTTATTTATACACAGTTCGTAAAAAGAGGTCAATGTGGAGCGAGGTTGAGTCTAAGCTCATTCTAAATCATTACCTGAGATATAGTAAACATGCTAACCATTTTCCAAATGAATGCTGAGCCTCACCACCGTTGGAAACCCTATGTGGATTGGAAGCATATGCAGTATATTGTCAAAGCTGCCTCATTGCTGGAAATGTGGCGGCCAGTTTGATACATTTGAATTTAATTTATCCCAGCACTAAAGACTGCTTGGTCACTTCCTTTATTTATGTATTTACAGATGTACTTGATAGCTTTAACAGAGTGACATTACTGTACATTGATGTGTGACTTAAATATCTCGGATAGAAAGGGTCGGTGGAAAACAACCCACCTGTTGCCAATTGTAAAGTGCTCCCTGCATATTTTTTTATTGTGAAGCCTCCATCACCTGGTCGCCGTCTTCGATATTTCAGGTAACCTTCACTCATGCAGGGAGCGCATTGTTTCAGCGGACCACAGGGCCCATGAATCATGATGCTTGAAAAAATTTCATAAAGCTGAGGATGCTGATTTGTATCTGGTAATTCCGCAATTATGGTGAAATCAATCTCGGCCGGTCTAATTTTTCCTTTCAGCCATATCAAAATGTGGACATCTGAACAGCTGCTTTTCCATTTTGATTTGAGCTGAATAGTATTCTCTTGTTTATAGTACCGTTTCAGAAGAAGATAGCCCAACACTTTGCTGATGGATCTAAACAAAATATGGCATGATGTACCCTACAAACATTCTGCTCCATTGATTATTCACTCCATCGTTTGCCCAAGGTCATCTTCCATCTGCATTAAAGTCAGCTAACATCACCTTAATGTAGCATCCTTGCTGTATATATATATATATATATATGCATGAGCAAAAAATCACTCCCACTTCGCTGCGAAGCTCCATGTTGGCTTCGTTGGTTTCAACCTCTGCTATAAAATGAGTGAAATGAAACATTTTGAAAATTTCGAATTTATTCTCACTTGTATTTCAACGTCACCATAATGCACCATGTCAGGTTGTTTAAACTTTCTTTATAAAGATGATTTCTAATACCGGCTACCACTAGGGCGCTATATGATGTTACTATATATTATATATATTATATATATATATATATATCAGGAATGGTGTCTTCCCCCCACCTTGAAGCCCCTCCCACAGATATGCTACCCCAACAGAAACCACACTTGGGGTACGTTAGGCAACATGCCAAATTTGGTTGGATTTTATTCATTAGTTTTTTAGTTTTGAAGCATATATAAACAAACTACAATGGAACTTGGTAAAGCGCATACCTCCGCCAGTCTGAATAAGTTACATTTAGTATCCCACCGATAGGCCAGATCTGCATCCGGACCTTAACCAAAATCTAATCGACTTGTTCTCGTCACCTCACCAACTCGTCCACCGAGGTTTGTCATAAGTCATCCACAACTTTTTGAAATATAAGTCATCATGCTATATATAGCTTTTGGTCCCATCTCTCAATGGTGAAAGAATCACTTAAAAGAAACTAAAAATTCTCGTGTCCAGATTTGGATATTCACCAAAATTGAATCCATTCGACCTCGTCACACACCTGACCTGACCACCAAGTTTCAGCTGAATCCATCCACAACTTTTTGAGATAACCTGCTCACAGACAGACATACAGGAGTGCAAACATAACCTCTGCATGTCCACCTTCGGTGGTGGAGGTAACAAATATCAAACAAATATACCAATTCACTTTTACAGGATATTATATATATATATATATATATATATATATATATATATATATATATATATATTGAATATGTTATGGAAGCAGCAAATAAAGCAGATAACGAAAGGCCTGGTGGTGACAATTTGACATTTTGAAACGTTTTCCATTTATTCCTCGAGAAATATAAATAATTTATAAGAAATGCGAATTTGACGAAACAAAGAAATAATAATAATGAAAAAGACAAAGAAGGAAACCAATCCATATTGTGTTCAATTTCCAAAACACAAGGTGTAAAAGGCAGCAATGAAGATTAAACAACCAGGAAATGATGTGTAAGCAAGGAAAGAGAAGGTGTGACCACAGGAACCCTACACAATCACATTGTGTGACAGAAACGGCTCAGAACTCGAAACACTACATCGAGCAAGCTTGCAAATATCACAATATGGTAATGCATGAAATACAGAGTCGAGCTTGAATGACAAAGAATACAGTACAATAAGGTTGACTCACAGGATCTCTTGATGAGTTCTTGTGCAGGTGCTTATGCAGAAAATGTTCAGCCACTTGCATTTATGAATCTCCCAGTGCACAAGTCCAAATAAAAACAAAGATTTGACAAGTCTGAAGACGACAATGGCTCACGAGTGTTATTTGACGATGTAGACTGTTTCAGAAGTCAAGGATGAGACAATGTGATAATTTTTGACCAAGTTATAAATATGATCAACATGATGTGGTACGGGTGACAGGTTATTAGCTGCAAAATGTCGAAAGCCCGCTTTCGTTCAACAACTTTCAAAATTTGACCTTTGCATAACCTTTAAAGGTCACAAAACAATGTTGTGGACATTAAAATAAGGAAACAGGATACGTGCTACAGCTTATTGGAGTTAGTTCGTCGAAGAATGTCGAAAACCCGGTTCGATTCCCACAACTTTAAAAATTTGACCTTTGTGGCCTAAGGATTATGACTTTTGGTGCAAAACTTCCTCTGGAACATTCCAGGAATAATATAACGTCATATAGGGTATATGGCATTTCGCACTCCTCGGATTATCCATACTTTGATGAAATCAGCGTAAAAACATACTTGAAGGGGGCGCCACGGGCAAGGTGTTCGAGATGGAGCAAAATGGTTTCAAGACTTGAGGTGGGGAATGACCTCAAGATTATGCATAAAAAATATTGTCATCCTTGCTCTCAATGTTTGGGCGGTCGTATGATTTTTATATCACAATTTGCAATTTTCTAAGTTTTTGACCTTGACCTTGGGACGAAAATGAAAACTCGGACAACGCCAAGTTTTAGATAATTCATTTTGCTATTCAAAATACCGAAGAACCAATTCCATTCAGTCAATTCCCTTCGAGAAGATAGATTTTTAATCCGACCACCCCCTAAAAATGGCAATTTTTGGGCGTGGCTCCGTCCACAATGGGTGTAGCACGCCCTCATCCAGGAAAACACAACTAGACATTGATATCGAACACATAACCAAGTTTCATCAAGATCGGATCAAAGTCCACGGAGTTATGCTCTGGACAGAGAGACACACAGAAAAGCCATAGGCGGACATGGGTAGTCGACTACCAAATAGAACCTGATATGATGGGCCCGTTCGATGGGGAATGACCTGAGGATAAAGCACAAGAAAATTCATGATTCTAGCTTCAAGGATTAATGCTGCAGATTGTTTTTTCGTTAAATACCCCCACATTTAGAGGTTTTTCGGCTGTTGCTAGGCAATGGAGGGGTCCATAGCAACGGTACTTTCTCACACATAACTAGGACATACCATGAACCTACCATACCAGTTTCATGTATATCTGACTCATAGTCTCTGAGATATAACGAACTTCGTTTTCTTATTGTTTCGACCAGGTTCATTCAAGTCTATCTTCTCCGACAGTTTTCATAGGATCCGGCTGGAAATTTTTGACAATATGGCTGAATGTACTGCCCACAGTCGCTCGTGCCCGATTTTTGATTTTCGAAAAAATAATTTTTTATGATTTTTCAAAAATTTCAAACTTCCGTTGCTAGGCAACGGTGGTGTCCATAGCAACGGTCTCATTTGCACACAACTAGATCATGGTATTGAACCTACCAACCAAGTTTCATCGAAATCGCCATTGTATTAACGGAGCACTGGACCGAACAGAGGACAGACAGACAGACAAGCAGGTAGGCGGACGCCGGACATGGGTAGTCGACTACCCAATAAACCTGACGTGATGGGCCCGTTCGATGGGGAATGACCTGAGGATTAAGCACAATATAATTCATGATTCAAGCTTCAAGGGTTAATGCTGCAGATTGTTTTTTCGTTAAAATACCCCCACATTTAGAGGTTTTTCGGCCATTGCTAGGCAACGGAGGTGTCCATAGCAACGGTTTCTTTCTCACACATAACTAGGACATACCATGAACCTACCATACCAGTTTCATGTATATCTGACTCATAGTCTCTGAGATATAACGAACTTCTTTTTTTATTGTTTTCGACCAGGTTCATTCAAAGTCTATCTTCTCCGACAGTTTTCATAGGATCCGGCTGGAAATTTTGACAATATGGCTGAATGTACTGCCCACAGTCGCTCGTGGCCGATTTTTGATTTTCGAAAAAATTAATTTTAATGATTTTTAAAAATTTAAAAGTCCGTTGCTAGGCAACGGTGTGCCATGGCAACGGTTGTCATTTGCACACACTAGGTCATGGTATGAACCTACCAACCAAGCTTCATCGAAATCGCCATTGTATTAACGGAGCACTGGACCGAACAGACATACATACAGACAAGCCGGTAGGCACATGGCTGCTCGCTCTAGATGGAAAGCTGGCCGACGCGACTAGCCGATATTCATGTACATGCTATCAATCAATTTAGCACAATAAATATGATTATCACAGCCCTCTTAGTTTGCGCCCAGAACCCACCTTGTGAAATCTCAGGCATGTTTCCAAAGAGACTCTAACAAATGGCAGCCCTGGTCATTCCATTTATCTATTCGGTAAAGATTATTTTTTTTATATGATTCTGTAAGACATTCTCTTTGGGCACATAAAAACAGGTCCCTCGGAGGTCCAGTTTCGGAGGTATTTATTTTTTTGTACAGTCCACAATAAGTGTACGATGTACGATAAAGTATTTTAGCTGTTGCTAAGCAAAAAGAGGTGTGCATAGCAACCATTCATTTTTGTGTACATGCTAGCCACATTGTACACATTTCACCGAAGTTTCATCAAATCAGACCCTTTCTCTTAGAGATATTCGCAATTAACCGTTTCTTCTGAAATGTTTCGACATGTACTCGCCCAAAACCTATCTCCTCCTACAAATATTTTTTGTTAGGGCTGCAAATTGGCATGAAGGGAGCTAGATAGATTGCTCACAGAACTCTAAGCTTCGATTTTTCGATTTATTTTTTTTGTTTTTTTTTCGATTTTTACCACTTTAAAGGGCCGTTGCATGCCGTTGCTAGGGCCCGGGGTCCCATATTCGAAAGCACACGATTCCAGAAATATTGGCTCTACCTACCAAATTTCATTGGAATCAGTTGAGTGGTTTAGCCCCGAGGCTTGACCAAAGTTTCACGGACAGACAGACAGATGGAAATGTCCAGAATAAGGGTGCTCTAAGAGCAGCCAACAGACAGACAGACAGACAAACATATCGACGGAAATACTGATAATAAGGGTAGAAAAAAAAAAATCTCAATTTTTTTTTTTCGACTACATCGACTACCCAACAGACAGACAGACACATACATAATGAATATAGTGGTCACTCTGGCTGGGCGTCATGAACCAATCATTTATCATTGCAGAGCCTGGTCGGTATGTTATTTACAGTAGATACCAATCAACAAACACACCACACACACACACACACACACACACCACCCACACTGTGACATATTGCATGATTATTATGGTACGTACATTTTCCGTGACGTGTTACACATGTTACATGCCACATATTATGGATGACGTTATATGCACACACATTATACATGGGAGAGGAGGGAAAGGAGATGAGAGAGGAGGGAGGGGAGAGAGAGGAAGGAGGGGAGAGAGAGGAAGCAGATGAGGCAAGGGGGGGGGGGGGAAGGAGGCAGGGGAGGCAGAGGAGACAGGGGAGGGGAGGCAGAGAGGATGGAGGGAGAGGGAGGGTAGCTAGGAAGGGAGAAGAGCAAAGAAGGAGGGGGAGGAGGGAGGTGGGGGAAAGCGATGCCTCACCAAAAGTTGCTATACACTGCGGAGAGATAGGTCGAGAGAGAGAGAGAGAGAGAGAGAGAGAGAGAGAGAGAGAGAGAGAGAGAGAGAGAGAGAGAGAGAGAGAGAGAGAGAGAGAGAGAGAAGAGTGTGAGATGGAGTGGAACAAATAGAAGACATGTTATGTTAATGACCGAACACACACAAAAAATTCAGAACAGCTGTACACACAATACCCAACAGAGTTTGTAAAGTAATCCACTGGCACATCTGCAAAAACTTTGATATTGCAGTTCCAGAAAATTTGTGGAACATGAACCAAAAGCAATCACTGAAAACATTGAAGTATTTGAAGAGAAGAAAAAAAAAAAAAACAATCACTGAAAAATGCTCACGCACGACCTAATGAGCCCAACGAGCATGAACATCTAAAACAAAGCATTGCGACCCGATATCATACTTAGGTACAAAAATATTGAAGAAGGCATTACTAATTGAGGTATTAACCCCATGATTTTGGACTCAACGATGCAGACATCAAGAAAATGATCCAACTACCAAGACCTTAAGAATGAAGTGAAAATATCCTGAAAGCTGAAGAATACAAAAGTTGTACCAGTGAGAGTTGAGCTCCATGAATGATGATGATGAACCTCAGAGATATTAACAATCATCCCTGGGAATATTATTACACATGAACTACAGTTGTAAGCTGTCCCAGGCTCAGTGACAATGCTGAAGAGAGCCTTCGGCGCAAAACTTTGAGAAAGAAACACTTCACAGCTTGGTCCATGAATCGTGACTCCTTACCCAAATGAAGGTGGATACTTTGAGCCTGCCCTGGGAGGACTCATTCCACATTCTGAAACCCACATATGTAGATACCAATCAACGACGCAGACACGGAGGTGGATACTTTGAGACCTGTAGGTCTTCATTTCACCTCCTGAAACCCACCCATATGTGGAGATAGCAGGCAACAAAGGCAACTTGCATGTACACACATCTGCGGAGAGTCACTAAATTACAGATCCAAATATACCCATATATGTATGTACCTCTACCGACTGTACATGCCAATCGGAACACGAACTGCACTGCCGCCCACTGTAGGACGCTCAGCAAGCAGCTTAAGCACTCAAGCAAGCACTCCAATTAAATGGTTGGTAAGGCCTAAGTCACATTTGCTCTACGGCGAGGATACGGCAGCCGTACGCCCTCTGAATTGACAGAAACGTGCGGCGGCCGCAGAGTTTCTGAGGTGGCCTCAGGGTGGCCCGACGCAATATGGCTATATTTTACAGGCCGTAGGGTCGCCGTGGAATTATAGCGCGGAGTTATAACTTTTTTCATTTCTACGTTCGCCGTAGCAATTCGACAAGCCGAAACAAAAGAACTGGTAAAAAAAAAAAAGAACCCACTCTTTACCGTCCGTCTGGCCGCACGTTCGCCTTAGGGCCCCCTGCGGTCGCCTTGCAGTCGCCTTGCAGGCACCTTGCGTCTGCCTTGAAAATTATATGGCCGCCGCAGGAACGCCCTAAGGTCACCGTGCGACATCAAATCAAAGACCATACGGCACCCCCACGTTTTCGTCTCCACAATTTATAAATACGCCGTGCGGCTCCCGAAAAATAAAAACATATGTGACTGCTACATTGTGCGACCGTGGAAATACTGCGGCCGCCGTATAATTGCTAGTGCGCGTAGATTTTGGAGACCCCACGGCCGCCGTAGCAAATGTGACTTAGGCCTAAGCAATTGCTCTGTCTGAATGTCCAATCATTGTCCGAATTAAGACAAATGAACTTTTTTTTTGGAGCCAATTCTGGAGCTTAACTTTTGTAATTCGTCTTAGTTTAAGAGATTCTCAAGGTTATGGCATGCACTTAAATGAAACAAAGCCACGAACGTTGGTCTCAGGGCGTTCATAAGCTTTGCAATGAACCTCGAGATTTGTCACAATGATGAACAGGCATTCGATATATATGAGTGAGGAAAGTGGAAAAAGAAAACTTTATCGTGAAGAAATCATTGCGGCCTGTTCCAAGACGAGGCATGGTTGAGCAGGCCAAAAAAACATGGCGGCTTCAGATGCCAGCAAGGTAACCCAGGATATGCCTTCAGACACCGGAGAGCAAAGTGGCCGAGGAGCGTCCGATAAAGGATATAATTAAATAAGGCCGTTAATTTGTTCAAAAGGGGTGTTTTAATTAACCCAGACAACCAAGTTTTACTCCTGCACTTCCTTGGAGTTCTCTTTGTGTGCATGCAGTTTCAGGCTGCTAGGTTTAATGGGTTTGGAGTTATGGAGACACACATGCACACTGACGCACACGCACATGCACACACACACACACACACGCACTTATTAGTATAGTTGAAATGTTGTCATGTTATATTAAATACACACATGTAATACGTACATGCTGCACAAGTTATACACACATAAAATATTTGACGTGTTGCACATTATATACACACGTTATATGTGATGTGTTGCCCATGTTATACAGTATACGTAATACATGTGTTGCACATATTATGCATACACACATTATATGTGACATGTTACACATGGCATAAACACACATATTTACTTGACATGTTGCACATAAATATACAGACGTGATATGTGATGTGTTGCACATGTTATAAACACATTATAATCTGGAGACATTATATGTGACAAGTTGCATGTTATCTACACATATATCATACGTAACATGTTGCACATGTTATATACACACATCAAGTCAATTGGATGAAAACTTTTTGTCAGGTCAGATCAGATCTGTGACTTGCTACAGGTATCATGTAAACCTGTACTAACCTGTTCCATGGTCGGTTGTCGGTGACTAAACTGTCTCCCCCACCAGTTTCTTGGTGAGGAGGGTGTTTGGATATGGACACCCAGCAGGATTAAAAACAAAACCTGTCAAAGGGCAGAGGAGCTCCTTGTGAGCCAAAGGCCATCCATATCTAGTGCCCAACTGTGTCAGCGGACGTCCTCCTGCAGTTGGGTTACATTTTTATTAAGAGGTTGGTGGCAGGATTTGCACTCCAGCCACCGTAAAACCCGTAATTCCTCAAAACATATGAAAAGCACAAAAAATCTGAAAACTCACTCCTGGGAGTACCTACTGTGCAGCTTCCCTTCGCAGGCAGCTCACCGGATGACGGGATTGGGACAATTCTTCGGGACCCCAATCTTTGTAGATAGGAGGAAAACCACGGGTAACCTTCCCGGGTCAGATTGCGGTAGTGTCTGTCGGGGTGTTACTGAGGTGTCGCCCACCAGACGGCGGTCTCCTTCAGTTAACCTGAGGCGTCCCTTCAGGTGGGTTCCTGGAATATCCTTTCGCTAAGAAAGGATGATCACATGTCTCTGTTATCATCTGACATTGGACATCGGTATTGCAGCACTCTCTGAGGTTCGGAGGCCAGATGGTGGCGGGATCATGGCGGTGGTCACACCGACTATTGGTCTGGTCACTCTGATGGTTACCATGCCCAAGGGGTTGCTGTAGCTGAGTCCAATAAGTTGACCAGTGTTAATTGAGGTAACACCGGTCAATGAGCGTATTATGAGACATAATTCGTCACTCCTTGGGTGTCGTTTCCCTGGTCTCTATATATGCTCTGACTGAGGCAAGTGATCTCACCGTGAAGGACACATTCAATGCCACACTCAAGTCTGTGGTTGATCAGTGCCCCAGGCGAGATACTCTTCTCGTCTTGGGTCATGGGTGATTTCAATGCATCGACTGGAACTGATAGGGAGGGTTATGAGACATGTTTTGGTCCCCATGGGTCTGGAACTGTGAACCAGAATAGCACTAAGTTCCTTGACTTTGCAAGAAGTCATGTTACTTAGGGTAGTGGTTCATGGTTGCAGCGACCACAGGCTCATCGCTGGACTGGTATTCCAACGTTGGTGTTGTGGCAAAGGAGACTGACCATGTCCTGTTGATGGCCACTGGAGGATGATCCAGAACTGCAGGGTCTACCGGAGTGCTCATTTCCTCAATACTGACCAGAGGCTTGTAAGAGCATCTCTGAAGTTGTAGCTTAAATCCAGGATAATGGTACCATCCCAGCCTAGGCTGGATGATGGCAAGCTCAAGGATGAGAGGGTAGCTGAAGAGTTTGCGAACAGGCTGAGTGGAGATTTGGGGGTTTGGGTGCTTTGGAGGATCCTGAAGAGTTGGGAGTGCCTTCAAGACCACCGTCCTTGATGTTGCGGTGGATGTCTTGAGACTCACTGGAGGTGAAGAAGAATTTTGTCTCTCAAGGGACACTGATACCATTGACCAGAGTCGCAGGGCCAGGCTGAATGGCAGAGCTGAGCTGTTCAGGGAGCTGAGGCGTAAAACTACACATGCACTATGGTGGACAAGGAGCCTATGTGCGAGGAATCAGTGAGGGGATAGAGCATTACCTGTGGTCAATGATTCTCGTCCTGCTTACAGGGGAATTTGTGCATTGCGTACCTCCAACCCATCCCTCGGTGTACTGCAGTTAGATCAGAGGGCGGTGGGCTCTTGACAGAGGAGTTCGAAGTGAAGGCCCACTGGGCCAGTTACTTTGAGCAGCTGTACTAGGCAATTCCACCTGCTGTTGAGTTGGATGGCAGAGGTGTTACTATCCCTATTGCTGACCCTCCAATGAACTGCGGTCCACCTTCGTTTGTGGAAACACAGACTGCGGTGAACCAGTTGAAATGGGGTAAGCTCCTGGGATCTGTAACATCTGTGCTGAACTTCTCAAGGCTGGTGGAAATGCTGAACTCACATCGTTGCATGCATTTCTGTGCTCTGCCTGGAACACAGGCATCATCCCAACTGACTGGAAGAGGGCCTTGTTGTCCCTCTTTGAAAGCGAAGTGTGATCACCAAGACTGCAAGAACTACCGAAGGTTGACGCTGCTCTCAGTGCCGGGCAAGGTCTTTGCTCAGATCATTCTTGATAGGGTTCGCCACCATCTGCTTGAGCAACAGCGTCGAGAGCAGTCAGGCGTTAAACAAAGGTCAACAATTTATCATATCCTTGCTCTTCGGGTCCTCACGTAATGCAGACGAGAGTTTTGACAGGGGCTGCTTGCAGCCAATATTGATCTCTGTGAAGCATTTGATTCAGTGAATTGGGATGTCCTCTGGAGATTCTTGGTCTTCGGGGTGCCACCAAAACTGATCAATCTGATGTCTCAACTACGCAGTAGTACTGACAGTGCTGTGTGATGTGGTGATACCATGTCTGACTTATTTCCAGTTGTTACTGGAGTTCATCAGGGGTTTTACTGGCCCCCACACTTTCAGCACTTGTATGGATTAGATTCTGGGGAGGATGTCAGAGCTCAAACTGCGGTGCATTATTTGGGACCGTCAAGATGTCTGACCTTAATTTCGCAGATGACGCAGTCATCTTTCCGGAGACTCTAGATATCATTTGGGGCCCTCGAGGTGCTGAATGAGGAGTAGAAGCTGCTGGATTACGGGTTTACTGTGGCAAAACTAAGATCCAGGCTTTCAATGACATCTTGGATGCAGCTGTCCTGTCTGTACCTGTTTGTGGCAAGGATGTTGAGGTCATGGAGAGTTCACTTACCTTGGCAGTGATATTCTTGTCTCTACTGGCTGTGAGCCAGAGGTCAACAGACATCTGGTCGGTCCTGGGGATTCATGGATTTCTCGGATCATGGGTGTCGCACTGTCGGTACCTGTGCGGGAGATGCAAATCCTGTTCAAATTTAAAGTAAATCGGATGAAAATTGAAGATTTCAGAAATTCGGTCTTTGTTGACCTTTTGATCTTTAGACATAAAAATAAATGGTGGTTGAATTTACTGATCTGATATGCAAATCCTCTTCAAATTTCAAGGCAATCAATGAAAATTGATAATTTTAGAAATTTGACGAATCTGTTAACCTTTGGCGTGTGTTGACCTTTTCACCCCAAAATCAATAAGCATCTTGCTTATGCCCAACTACCATTTCATGAAGTTTCGTGAAGATCGTTTAAAATTGTGACTGCAGGCGATTGAAATACAGACAGACGGACTTATCGATCAGACTCACCAATGTACATAGAAATCTTCGATTTCGCTAGTGACAAAAAGATAAACAGAGAGGGGTGAACACATTCCCTCCATCTCTGTCCATTGCAGATGATGGAGGGAAGAAAACAACTTTAGTTCATCAGGAAAATATGATTTTTTGCTTTAATTTTGCACAAAAAGAGTGTGTTGTAATGTACAAATTTAAGGTTAAAATTACAAAATTTCCCAACCATGAGAGGATGAACTCCCACCCCTTGAGGCCTTTCTCCCTCTCGATTGCTTCGGTCCCTTGTGATCCTTTCCATCCGACCGCTTTTTCTTCTCTCAATATTGGCATCTACTCGTATAAAGACGAATTCACTCAAAATTGTTAATCAACCAACATCTGTCTGCCTGTTATAAAGAACATCGAAGCTCCAATTTGAGCCATCCTCTTATAACCACCTACAGCCCAGATTAGATGTACAGCAGCTCTAAGTAATTGTATAAAATGACATATGAGGGTGTGTTCCATTAGCAAGCAGCTTGCTATCGCTTGCCAAGTTAGTTGTTCTGTATCAACCACTTTGCAAGCCGCTCACCTGGCCACTAGGCAAACAGAGCAACGATTAAAGGAGGTGCCTTCGTTATGTTTGCAAAAATGTCCGCCATAGTCGGATTCAAAATAATACTTTTTGAATGGAGATCGCCCCAAATAAGACATAAAGGCCATAGGTAAGGCCATAAAGGCCATAAAAAAGACATAGGTAAGGGCTAAAAGATACTACAAACAATTAAATGTTCAGAGGCATACCCGGTTATGTATACTCAAAATCTCTACTATAAAAAATGTCTGTTGTCTGTCTGTCTGTGAAAAGTTATGCGATGTACTTGCAGTATGTCTCTTGACTTAATTGCCCCATGCACATGAAGCAAAAATGAGGTTAAGCAATTGGTTGATGTCCGTGCATCTTATCAGGTTATTATCAACGAACAACATATCTAAATTGAATGTTATATTGAGAACACGAATCGGAACATGAATAAGAAGACAAATATGAATCTACCGTTTAAATGTACTTTGGCTTGGAAATCATCCCGATCGTAGATGCGCAGACAGGAGGGAGATATTTTATTACTCTGTCTGCTTGCTGGGCAGTCAAACAAAATTGAAAATCACTTCAAACAGGAAACTTACTGTTTTTAAGGATGTCATAAAGGACACAAACAACAGGCATGAATAACTAATGTAATGTATAAGAGGGGGTGATGTAATACACTGGATAAAATGGCGGTAAACCTGAATCAATTTATTTATGCACCTTTAAACTTTTATGTTAATTGAATTATATACTTGAACATTTTAGAATACAAATGGCCTTCATAATACCTCCAAGAACCATGATATAGTATATTGATATATAGAATGAGAGGGGTGGCATGTGAGAGGGTGCAGTATTGGGGTGAAGAAGAAGCCGCTGATATGGCTATGGTGATGCGGATTGATGCTGTGTTCTACGACGATCAATTAAGCTCCATCTCCTGAACTGTGTGTTAGAATTTAGTTCTTATACGAGCCTCGACATTATATTTAAAAAAATAAAACTAAAAACTGTGACTCAATGCTTCTTTATTACAATGTATAAGGGTGGTGTATAATACCACTCCAGTTGCGTTAAACTTCCGGATTTTTTTAAAGATCTTTATATATATAACTAGAGACACGCTCCCTATGGGAGCAATTGGGTTTGGGGGGGGGGGGTGATCACATGTATGTGCGCACCATGCAGACGGTGTTTTTTAAATATCCTCATTGTTTAATGGCCACAATTATTCCATGTTATTGTGGTGTTGGCTGGGGAAGCTGGCCAAAGTCTTTCACGAACTATCTGGACAGGCCTGACATTCAACTGAGGTTAAGGCAGGAATTTGTAATTTGTTCAGGGTGCCGCCGATAGCTCACCTGCTCTCGTGAATGACACCATGGGATCTTTAAAGTCCACCAACTAATGCTGGCAGATGGACACCAGTTTAACATCCATCCAAGGAACGGCACACACAGTGTTGAATCACCCTACCTGTGAACACTGGGATGACACCAGTATGACAGTTTGGTCGGGATTCAAACCCATGCTAGATAGCTTAGAGGAGAGTGTGCATAGCTATAGCCATCCTGCAGCCCCATGTTAATATTATCATCATTATGCACTTATAATGGGATGGAATCGACCGATTAATTTGTGTTATAATAATTTTGATGAAAAATCAACTTGGATGACGTAGATGCTGGAGTCAGGATTGGAGAAAGATGCATCAACAACCTAAGGTATGCTGATGATACCGTTCTCTTGTCAGAAAGTAAAGAGGACTTGATGAAACTGCTGCAGACAGTGAAGAAGGAAAGTGAAAAGGCTGATCTTTATTTTTAAACCTCAAAAATATTGAAATTTTGTCAACTGAGAAGATTAACGTGTTCAGAAGGATGTGTGTTCCATCACAATCAGCTTATAGAGTGTTCGCCAAGTGGCTCGCTATATTTTAAGCACTTCAGCAAATGCTCCAATGAAACGGTGATAAGGAATGGCTGGCTTGGCAAGCGATCGAAGCTGATTGTAATATAACACACCCCCACTGGATGGGGTAAAGGCTGCAACCAAGCTGTGTCTGCCAGAGCTTTGGAAAGCAGTGCAGGATAGGGATGTTTGGAGACATCTCATCATGAATGTCACCAGAAATCGGCCACGACTTAACGAACTGGATAACTGGTTATAATAGTACCGATAGGTGTGGACCACCGACTGTTCGCGATAACCACCCATGCGTAAGGTTGTCAAATTTTTTCCAAATTCCCTCTGGCGAGTATCACAATTTAAAGGAACTAAGGAATATGATTAGCATCAAATATCGGTCACAATTGGGCTGTAAGGGTGCTAGTGGCAATATCACGCATGAAACCATGGCTGAGAGAGCCCCAAGATATGTTATAAACAATCCGTACACAGTCCACATATAATGTCACGGCTAGAAAAATCAGACAGGTAATGGGATATCATATTCACATGTAAGACTCATGCAAACAACTTTGTTAGGCAAAGATTGTTTGCCACTTACAAGTAGGCCAAGCAAGTCGAGATGGCTCTGATCCGTTCATCTGTTCATTTGAGGAGATGCAATGAGTACATAATGCTGAATCACGTTGAGTTCCTCCAAACTTCTTCAGTTTAGTCGTGACTAGTTGAAATTGACTGAAACGTTTGTGGTTTTAAATAATTTTATGCCCGGAAGGTGTGCCCCATTAAACGCATGATAACCGATTATACACCTCAACACGGAGTTCGTCCAAGGCGCAAATCCCCTTTGGAGGGGGCAAGTTAGATCGCTACAACCTCAATTGTGTGACCTTAGTCCCTGTCAAGTTTGGTTGTGATTGGAAAGTAACGACCGAATGTATCGCGGTCAAAAACACAGACAGACCCAAATTGCGTGTTTTAGTATGATTGAAGTATATATATTTGGACACAGCGTGGGTATTGTGTTCTATAAACTCACTAGTTCACTATGTAAAAAGACACTGATTATTCTAACACAGTACTTAATTGTCCTGCTTGTGTCTATTTCAAGCTCATCTCTGAGCTTACATCGCTGGAAGAAAAAGCAGTAACGGATTATCATGGTAGAATACAAAAAATATTGCGCGTGTTCTGTATCTATAACAGTCGAAAACAACTGACTCCGTCGGTGCACGATGCCTGTGCTATTGGCAAATGAACAGAAATGCTTTTAATCCAAAGTTATTCAGGTACTGGGAGTATATTCAGAAAATGGCTTCAAACATGGCAGTTGTTGGAATCACTGGCTATGCATGTGGTGAGACTGGTGTTAAATTACCCTGACAGTGTCACTACCTGCAAATCCAGCAGTAGACGTAAAAAGGGGTAGAGAAGGAAGACCGTCAACTCGAGGAAGCAGCGTTGCAGCAGAGAAGACAACATGCCAACTGAGAAGTAATGCCAGTCAATAAGGTAGAGTGTCAGTAGAGAGTACATGAATCCATGATGCAGTGGAGAGGGCAGGGTGTCAGTCGTGAAGACATCGTGCCACGATGCCAATATGGAAGGCAGCATGTCTGTCGAGACTGCAGTGTCAGTGAAGATGGCGAAGTGCCAAGACAGAGGGCAGACTGTCAGTGAAGTTAAGGCAGAGAGCCAGTAGGGATGGCAAGATTCCAGAAATAAGGCAGGTTGTCAGTAGTGAAAGCAAGTGTCAGTAGAGAAGACATGAATGCCATGCCAGTACTGAAGGCAAAACGCTAACAAACAAGGTCTTTAAAGGAACACCCGTGGTGACTGCGGTCCATCTCGCACCACGCCTGATAAAACGTACAACGGGCCCTCCTCACACGCTTCCAGACTCCAGCTGAATGTAGTAATTGCCAGCTGTTCGGAGTTGGCACTGGGGCATCCGCCACGCATAAATGGGAAGTTAAAACGGCCCCCGCAGCCTTGTCACCATTTGACTTCCCTTTTCACAGCCGTTCTCTACATCTACATCGCAACCACACCTGTCCGTGGACAGAATCACCGGAGCTAAGGTAGGTGCAGCTCTAGACAAATGGTCGTCACGCTCGTCGTCCAGATTTTTCGTGTCTCTCCGCACTTGTCTGCCAATAATGGAGATGCTGAGGGAGGTGCACTTGGAATGTGATCAAGGTGGAGAAAGGAGAGTGTGTGTGTGTGTGTTTTTTTGTAGCAGTGGGACAGTGTAGTTGCACTTTAGTCAAATATGGAAGATTTGTGCTGTTCCTGTTGAATGGTGAGTCAGGTTCCAATAATACATGATTGATATTTTATAGAGCAGAAATTAAAATAGTTCTCTGAAATAAAAATTCTCATCAAGAGGTTAAAGTCCAACACACGGATTACTTCACCAAATACAAAGTAATGCATCAATTGGTTTGATTATGAAAATAAATATTTTGAAGCAAAATGTCAAAACTGCTTCATGCAGTTACATTTCTAAGTACACGTTATAGAACCAGGGTAACATCAGTTTATGGACGCATTCAATACAGCAACTGGGTAGCGCTTGTTTCAGATTTGGGAGAGTCCTGTTCAACATCTGGGTGGTGAATGGGTGCTTCAGCACTGGGGAGCAGTTGCTGCAGCACCCGGGGGAGCGGTTGCTTTCAGCACCGGGAGGAGCGGTTGCTTCAGCATCTGGGGGAGCGGTTGCTGAGCATCTGGGGGGAGCGTTGCTGCAGCAGCACCCAGGGAGCGTTGCTGCAGCACCTGGGGGAGTGTTGCTGCAGCACCCGAAGGATGGTTGCTGCAGCACCGAGGGTGCGGTTGTGCTAGCACTTGAGGGAGTGGTTGCTGCAGCACCCGAGGGAGCGTTTTTGCAGCACCTGGTGGGAGCAGTGGCTTCAGCACCCGAGGGAGTGTTGCTGGCAGCACCTGGGAGAGCGGTTGGTTCAGTACGTGTGACAGCGCTGTTTACCTCTGGTCATCGCTCATTTCAGACCTGGATAGCACCCGTTTCAGCACTGGATAGCACTCTTGTTTGCAATGGCAGCACTCGTTTCAGCACCTGCACAGCACTCGTTTCAGCACTGGATAGGCACCCGTTTCAGCCCTTGCATAGCACTCGTTTCAGCACATGAGACACTCGTTTCAGCACCTGAGCACTTTCAGCACCTGGATAGCACCCGTTTCAGCACTCTAGCACGTCAGCACATGGAAGCATCGTTTAGCACATGGACAGCACTCGTTTCAGCCCTGCACAGCACTCATTCAGCACATGCATAGCACTCGTTTCAGAACCTGCATAGTGCTGTATTCAGCACTGTGTTGTGCTTCTTTCTACACGTGTACAGCGTTTCAGCATATGGGTAGCGGTTTGTGGTTGAGTGATTCTAAAAGCCATATCATTACTGTGAAAAGCGTCCACTGTCGTTGCAATTTGAGGCTCTTTGGCAACACCTTCAGTTCCTTGCAAGAAGCGATTTTGATAACAATTACGGTAAAGGTGGAAATTATGATCAAAAGACCTCTGGCAAGTGAGGGAAAACAAAGCAGCGAGAGGAGTGTCACATGCACCCCGAGTGACTAAAAACATAGACACCACACACAAGGAGCAGTATTCAACAATCACGTGATTTATTGCCCTGGTGTTGCTTAGTGGTTATGGTGGCAGCTTGGATCCGAGGTCTGAGTTCAAGTCCCGTTGGCCGCTGAATTAATATACACCAGGAGGTTGACTCAGCCTGTCATCTTCGCAGGTCGCAAATGAGTACAGTGTACTGGTAAGGGGGACACTGCATCAGCGGCGTACCGCGTCCAACCAATGATGCACCAGCAGCCACAGGCTGCACACGAGAGGAGGAGGAGAGCGAGAGAGGAGAGAGAGAGAGAGAGAGGAGAGAGAGAGAAGGAGAGAGAGAGAGAGAGAGAGAGAGAGAGAGACGTGATTATTTATTTAGTTAGGAGTTCGCTGAGATTACAACCTGTAAACCAATGGATGCATCACTTTCACGACCTCAGGTTAGTGGAAGATGGGGGAAAAACATGGAAAATACCACCCAAATGACACACAAATTCAATGGTGCTGAAAACAAAGGCTTCTGGAAAATATAGAAATAGTTAAAGGTAGACATCAAGGTGGAAATAGAAAAACAAGTTTGAGAAGGAAAGAAAACAGATAAATAAATAAATAAAGGAAGAAGCAGAAACAAGGAAAGGCCATCAAGATGAATGTGCTTATAAGGTCCCTGCATATTATTAGCATAAGCAGCGGAAAGAGATCCACTGTGATTTGACTCAGAGATGTTACAGACACCAGTGGAAGAGCTGGAGAGTGAAATATGAAAAGAGTGAACACAGCAGGAGGTTGGAGGAAGGAGAGAGGAGGGAAGGGGCGGTGTGTTGGGTAGGCAAAGTGAGAAAGGCGGAGATAGGCAGAGCGGAGAGAGGGAGCCAAAGAGAGTAAGCGGTTCTGCGGTGGGAAGAGAGGAGGAACTGGCGAAGAAGCGTTGCAGTATAGAAGAGCGAGGACTCCTCCCGTGCGCGAAACGGGAACAGGAGGAAGGAGAGAGAGAGAGTGAGAGCATATAAGGCGCATTTCAGCGCACTGTACCTTTCTGCATAGAAGGAGTAATCCGCACGTACCACAAAGGATCCTGCGGAGGGTTATGGAGAGGAAAGGTGCGGGTCACCCGCCTTCCAATGAAGAGTCAAGCCCAGCGCAGACTGTCTCTCGTGGTGGCCTGGAAACGGCAGGTGAGCACCAGCTCGATGCGCCTCGCCTTGTGCCGCGCCGGGCCTGAGAGCGGCCGTGCTGCCCGGCGAGCGTGCCGCTCATCTTCCGCTGTTTCACAAACAACGGTCAACAGAAGGATCATCTCTGCGGGTATTATGCGTGAAGCCAAAAAAGTTGAGGGATGAGTTTTAAGGAGGTTTGGAAATCTAGGGATAGGGATCGGATGAAGCCGCAGAGCGAGGATCCATAAAGCTGAAGAAACATCTCCGAAGCCCCGCCGGCGCATTCCGCAAATGCGTTACAGCGATGGTGGAAGAGTATAAAGCACGGATCCACGAGCCATGAATTCCAGCCAAAGCGAGATCGGGAATGGAAGGTGCAGGCGTGCGGGCGGGATCACGGCCTGCTTTACAAACTGCGTAGACTCTTGGATTGCCAAAATAAACCAGAATGGTAAATAACGGTATCTGGTTCTGCTGACTAATGCACGATCGCTTCGTTATACGAGCAAAACCGGCTGCGATGAGCGAAGCCTTTGACGGAGAATTGTTCATATCCTTTTGTGTACCTTTGCGACCAAGATTAATAGCTAAGCGTGTATGGTATGAAGTACTAATATATCATATGGATATATGAGTGTGTGTGTGTATATGTATAATATATATTATATATATATATATATATATAACATTGTTTGTTAAAAATATTGCCAAACAGATCAAACATTAGGTAGATATGAGGTGCATTCAAAGTTTCGAGGAACTTGCTACAATTAGTTCAAGAAACGCCATTTTAGATTTTCTCAAAGCATAAGTATTAGACACTGGTGTAGGAAATAATTTTTCTCTGAATGGCTAATCATGTGTACTTACTTACTGAAAATAAAAACCGCTTTCTTGGACTATTGTGCAAATCTCGTTTGGAGACCTTTCGAACACACCTCAAATAGAAGAGTACGTACACCGTATATTAATACACAAATATTCGAATCATGTATAGAGTGTAAAAAAACATACTTACCCCTGGAGAGGACAGGATAGCCAAGGATATTGACACTCGCCTCTGAGCTGTATATCCCTGAGTTCGATATCGCAGACCAGCTATGAAATGTCACCCGCATGATATCCCAGGCAGGGAGATACTTGGACGTGTGTGCCATCCCAGGACCATTTACTATATCTGGTTTTGGTGGATGTTAATGATCCACAGCGTCTTTTGTGAAGAGCAGCGAGTTATCACCGGCACCTGAACAAATTGCAAATTCTTTCCCCCTTCAATCGCGAGTTCAGACTCTGTCCAGGCGCATTTGTGAAACAATTGGCCAAAAACGTTTCCCAGCTCAGAATACTTCATCTGTTCATATGTATGGTATTATAACTATCGTATATATAGGTGTGTGTGTGTGTATGTATGTGTATATTATATATTTGTGATTGTTTATACTAATTCTGTATAGTATATAACATATGTTATACTGATATATATATATATTATAGTATATATATTATAATATGATATATTATCTATGTATATATAGAATATATGGGTGGTCTATATATATATTGCATAAAACGAGCCATTCATGTTAATTGTTGGAGCACACTCTCAGCATTGATTATGCTGCAGATAATCACGCAGATTTGAACTCAGCGTAATGATAATCACAGCCACGAAAAAGGTCATTCGACATTTGCTGAAGATCCTAGCTAGCTGTCACATTAACAGATCTGAGCCACCCGGCTGTGCTTTGCAAAGTGGTCGGACTGCGTTTCCAGATGAATTGATTGTTAATCTTACCGGGCATTCAATATATCGCATGAACTCATCGCCATCACTGCGTCTCCAACTCCCAGGCCAGAAGGTTGAGGGATGTTTCTCATTCCTCATGGTTGACTTGTTTATCATTCCAATGCTGAGACCGACGGCTGTGCGATTGTTGCGAGCCAAGGTTGAATCCAACATACTTACAAGTCATCTCTCAATGTTACTAATTGTTCTTGACTTCCACACTAAATACAGCATGTTTTGGCCTGCATTGGATTATGTGTGAGCTGCCTCCATAAACTCTTAGCTCTCTGGAGAAGAAAAAAAGAACAGAAAAAAACTCCACACATCCCACACCTTCACCAGCGATGCACGAGCAGACAAGCCAACTCGGAGTATTTGTCGCATCAAAACCGCCCAATGGATCTATCTAACAGCCCGCGGCGCGATTGCGATTCCTTATCCCTTTCGATTCGTACACCGATAACGCTTTGGAGAATGAGGGAGGGAAGGCAAGAGAGAGAATGATGTGGAATCCCACAGGCAGTTTAGCTTCCCGCAGGACAGGGGTGCAATGACCTCAATTGATTGGCCCCAAGTTTTGTTTCTCGCCAATCACGATATCCGATTGGGTGACAAAAATGAAATGCAAAAGCAAGAGACAACTTAGCATTGACTACTAAGTGGATCACGCTGATACCCCAGAAGGGCTACCATAACACCGATGGGAGGTAGGTCAAAATCAGACAACAACTCTTTGGCTCTAATTTGCAAATGGCAATTGCATCAGACAATCGGATAACAAGTAGCAAATAAGAATGAAATGTTATAAGTAAAGCCAGTGTTGAGACCACCGATACAGAATGATTATCCACAATCAACGACACAGATAAAGCGGTATGACAAGACAAAAAAGACAGAGAGCAAAACAATAAGACAGGTGCAAAGTGGACATTGTTGAATTACCAAATTGCCATCATTGTGCTAAGAGACCTTCCATATGAGCTTGATCTCTCTCTT
>CM068966.1:74469512-74482456 GCA_035128595.1 Eptatretus atami | reverse complement strand
ACTGGCCCCCACACTTTTCAGCACTTGTATGGATTAGATTCTGGGGAGGATGTCAGAGCTCAAACTGCGGTGCATTATTTGGGACCGTCAAGATGTCTGACCTTAATTTCGCAGATGACGCAGTCATCTTTCCGGAGACTCTAGATATCATTTTGGGGCCCTCGAGGTGCTGAATGAGGAGTAGGAGCTGCTGGGATTACGGGTTTACTGTGGCAAAACTAAGATCCAGGCTTTCAATGACATCTTGGATGCAGCTGTCCTGTCTGTACCTGTTTGTGGCAAGGATGTTGAGGTCATGGAGAGATTCACTTACCTTGGCAGTGATATTCTTGTCTCTACTGGCTGTGAGCCAGAGGTCAACAGACATCTGGGTCGGTCCTGGGGATTCATGGATTCTCTGGATCATGGGGTGTCGCACTGTCGGTACCTGTGCGGGAGATGCAAATCCTGTTCAAATTTAAAGTAAATCGGATGAAAATTGAAGATTTCAGAAATTCGGTCTTTGTTGACCTTTTGATCTTTAGACATATAAAATAAATGGTGGTTGAATTTACTGATCTGATATGCAAATCCTCTTCAAATTTCAAGGCAATCAGATGAAAATTGATAATTTTAGAAATTTGACGAATCTGTTAACCTTTGGCGTGTGTTGACCTTTTCACCCCAAAATCAATAAGCATCTTGCTTATGCCCAACTACCATTTCATGAAGTTTCGTGAAGATCGGTTTAAAATTGTGACCTGCAGGCGATTGAAATACAGACAGACGGACTTATCGATCAGACTCACCAATGTACATAGAAATCTTCGATTTCGCTAGTGACAAAAAGATAAACAGAGAGGGGTGAACACATTCCCTCCATCTCTGTCCATTGCAGATGATGGAGGGAAGAAAACAACTTTAGTTCATCAGGAAAATATGATTATTTTGCTTTAATTTTGCACAAAAAGAGTGTGTTAGAATGTACAAATTTAAGGTTAAAATTACAAAATTTCCCAACCATGAGAGGATGAAACTCCCACCCCTTGAGGCCTTTCTCCCTCTCGATTGCTTCGGTCCCTTGTGATCCTTTCCATCCGACCGCTTTTTCTTCTCTCAATATTGGCATCTACTCGTATAAAGACGAATTCACTCAAAATTGTTAATCAACCAACATCTGTCTGCCTGTTATAAAGAACATCGAAGCTCCAATTTGAGCCATCCTCTTATAACCACCCTACAGCCCAGATTAGATGTACAGCAGCTCTAAGTAATTGTATAAAATGACATATGAGGGGTGTGTTCCATTAGCAAGCAGCTTGCTATCGCTTGCCAAGTTAGTTGTTCTGTATCAACCACTTTGCAAGCCGCTCACCTGGCCACTAGGCAAACAGAGCAAACGATTAAAGGAGGTGCCTTCGTTATGTTTGCAAAAATGTCCGCCATAGTCGGATTCAAAATAATACTTTTTTGAATGGAGATCGCCCCAAATAAGACATAAAGGCCATAGGTAAGGCCATAAAGGCCATAAAAAAGACATAGGTAAGGGGCTAAGAAAGATACTACAAACAATTAAATGTTCAGAGGCATACCCCGGTTATGTATACTCATAATCTCTACTATAAAAAAATGTCTGTCTGTCTGTCTGTGAGAAAAGTTATGCGATGTACTTGCAGTATGTCTCTTGACTTAATTGCCCCATGCACATGAAGCAAAAAATGAGGTTAAGCAATTGGTTGATGTCCGTGCATCTTATCAGGTTATTATCAACGAACAACATATCTAAATTGAATGTTATATTGAGAACACGAATCGGAACATGAATAAGAAGACAAATATGAATCTACCGTTTAAATGTACTTTGGCTTGGAAATCATCCCGATCGTAGATGCGCAGACAGGAGGGAGATATTTTATTACTCTGTCTGCTTGCTGGGCAGTCAAACAAAATTGAAAATCACTTCAAACAGGAAACTTACTGTTTTTAAGGATGTCATAAAGGACACAAACAACAGGCATGAATAACTAATGTAATGTATAAGAGGGGGTGATGTAATACACTGGATAAAATGGCGGTAAAACCCTGAATCAATTTATTTATGCACCTTTAAACTTTTATGTTAATTGAATTATATACTTGAACATTTTAGAATACAAATGGCCTTCATAATACCTCCAAGAACCATGATATAGTATATTGATATATAGAATGAGAGGGGTGGCATGTGAGAGGGTGCAGTATTGGGGTGAAGAAGAAGCCGCTGATATGGCTATGTGTGATGCGGATTGATGCTGTGTTCTACGACGATCAATTAAGCCTCCATCTCCTGAACTGTGTGTTAGAATCTTAGTTCTTATACGAGCCTCGACATTGTATATTTAAAAAAATAAAACTAAAAACTGTGACTCAATGCCTTCTTATTACAATGTATAAGGGTGGTGTATAATACCACTCCAGTTGCGTTAAACTTCCGGATTTCTTTTTAAAGATCTTTTATATTATAACTAGAGACACCCGCTCCCTATGGGAGCAATTGGGTTTGGGGGGGGGGGGGGGGGGTGATCACATGTATGTGCGCACCATGCAGACGGTGTTTTTTTTAAATATCCTCATTGTTTAATGGCCACAATTATTCCCATGTTATTGTGGTGTTGGCTGGGGGAAGCTTGGCCAAAGTCTTTCACGAACTATCTGGACAGGCCTGACATTCAACTGAGGTTAAGGCAGGAATTTGTAATTTGTTCAGGGTGCCGCCGATAGCTCACCTGCTCTTCGTGAATGACACCATGGGATCTTTAAAGTCCACCAACTAATGCTGGTAGATGGGACACCAGTTTAACATCCATCCAAGGAACGGCACACACAGTGTTGAATCACCCTACCTGTGAAACACTGGGATGACACCAGTATGACAGTTTGGTCGGGATTCAAACCCATGCTAGATAGCTTAGAGGAGAGTGTGCATAGCTCTAGGCCATCCTGCCAGCCCCCATGTTAATATTATCATCATTATGCACTTATAATGGGATGGAATCGACCGATTAATTTGTGGTTATAATAATTTTGATGAAAAATCAAACTTGGATGACGTAGATGCTGGAGTCAGGATTGGAGAAAGATGCATCAACAACCTAAGGTATGCTGATGATACCGTTCTCTTGTCAGAAAGTAAAGAGGACTTGATGAAACTGCTGCAGACAGTGAAGAAGGAAAGTGAAAAGGCTGATCTTTATTTAAACCTCAAAAAATATTGAAATTTTGTCAACTGAGAAGATTAACGTGTTCAGAAGGGATGTGTGTTCCATCACCAATCAGCTTATAGAGTGTTCGCCAAGTGGCTCGCTATATTTTAAGCACTTCAGCAAATGCTCCAATGAAACGGGTGATAAGGAATGGCTGGCTTGGCAAGCGATCGGAAGCTGATTGGTAATATAACACACCCCCCACTGGATGGGGTAAAGGCTGCAACCAAGCTGTGTCTGCCAGAGCTTTGGAAAGCAGTGCAGGATAGGGATGTTTGGAGACATCTCATCATGAATGTCACCAGAAATCGGCCACGACTTAACGGAACTGGATAACTGGTTATAATAGTACCGATAGGTGTGGACCACCGACTGTTCGCCGATACACCACCCATGCGTAAGGTTGTCAAATTTTTTCCAAATTCCCCTCTGGCGAGTATCACAATTTAAAGGAACCTAAGGAATATGATTATGCATCAAATATCGGTCACAATTGGGCTGTAAGGGTGTCAGTGGCAATATCACGCATGAAACCATGGCTGAGAGAGCCCCCAAGATATGTTATAAACAATCCGTACACAGTCCACATATAATGTCACGGCTAGAAAAATCAGACAGGTAATGGGATTCATCATTCACATGTAAAGACTCATGCAAACAACTTTGTTAGGCAAAGATTGTTGCCACTTACCAAGAGGCCAAGCAAGTCGAGATGGCTCTGATCCGTTCATCTGTTCATTTGAGGAAGATGCAATGAGTACATAATGCCTGAATCACGTTGAGTTTCCTCCAAACTTCTTCAAGTTTAGTCGTGACTGGTTGAAATTGACTGAAACGTTTGTGGTTTTAATAATATTTATGCCCGGAAGGTGTGCCCCATTAAAACGCCATGATAACCGATTATACACCTCAACACGGAGTTCGTCCAAGGCGCAAATCCCCCTTTGGGAGGGGGGCAAGTTAGATCGCTACAACCTCAATTGTGTGACCCTTAGTCCCCCTGTCAAGTTTGGTTGTGATTGGATAAGTAACGACCGAATGTATCGCGGTCAAAAACACAGACAGACACCAAATTGCGTGTTTTAGTATGATTGAAGTATATATTTGGACACAGCGTGGGGTATTGTGTTCTATAAACTCACTAGTTCACTATGTAAAAAGACACTGATTATTCTAACACAGTACTTAATTGTCCTGCTTGTTGTCTATTTTCAAGCTCATCTCTGAGCCTTACATCGCTGGAAGGAAAAAGCAGGTAACGGATTATCATGGTAGAAATACAAAAAATATTGCGCGTGTTCTGTATCTATAACAGTCGAAAACAACTGACTCCGTCGGTGCCTACGATGCCTGTGGCTATTGGCACAATGAACAGAAATGGCTTTTAATCCAAAGTTATTCAGGTACTGGGAGTATATTCAGAAAATGGCTTCAAACATGGCAGTTGTTGGAATCACTGGCTAATGCATGTGGTGAGACTGGTGTTCAAAATTACCCTGACAGTGTCACTACCTGCAAATCCAGCAGTAGAACGTAAAAAGGGGGTAGAGAAGGAAGACCGTCACTCGAGGAAGGCAGCGTGCCAGCAGAGAAGACAACATGCCAACTGAGAAGGTAATGCCAGTCAATAAGGTAGAGTGTCAGTAGAGAGTACATGAATCCCATGATGCCAGTGGAGAGGGCAGGGTGTCAGTCGTGAAGACATCGGTGCCACGATGCCAATATGGAAGGCAGCATGTCAGTCGAGACTGCAGTGTCAGTGAAGATGGCGAAGTGCCAAGACAGAGGGCAGACTGTCAGTGAAGTTAAGGCAGAGAGCCAGTAGGGATGGCAAGATTCCAGGAAATAAGGCAGGTTGTCAGTAGTGAAAGCAAGTGTCAGTAGAGAAGACATGAATGCCATGCCAGTACTGAAGGCAAAACGCTAACACAAGGTCTTAAAGGAACACCCGTGGTGACTGCGGTCCATCTCGCACCACCTGCTGATAAAACGCGACAACGGGCCCCCTCCTCACACCGCTTCCAGACTCCAGCTGAATGTAGTAATTGCCAGCTGTTCGGAGTTGGCACTGGGGCATCCGCCACGGCATAAATGGGAAAGTTAAAACGGCCACCCGCAGCCTTGTCACCATTTGACTTCCCTTTCACAGCCGTTCTCTACATCTACATCGCAACCACACCTGTCCGTGGAACAGAATCACCGGAGCTAAGGTAGGTGCAGCTCTAGACAAATGGTCGTCACGCTCGTCGCTCCAGATTTTTCGTGTCTCTCCGCACTTGTCTGCCAATAATGGAGATGCTGGAGGGAGGTGCACTTGGAATGTGATCGAAGGTGGAGAAAGGAGAGTGTGTGTGTGTGTGTGTTTTTTTGTAGCAGTGGGACAGTGTAGTTGCACTTTTAGTCAAATATGGAAGATTTGTGCTGTTTCCTGTTGAATGGTGAGTCAGGTTCCAATAATAACATGATTGATATTTTATAGAAGCAGAAATTAAAATAGTTCTCTTGAAATAAAAATTCTCATCAAGAGGTTAAAGTCCAACACACGGATTACTTCACCCAAATACAAAGTAAATGCATCAATTGGTTTGATTATGAAAATAAATAATTTTGAAGCAAAATTGTCAAAACTGTTCATCAGTTACATTTTCTCAAAGTACACGTTATAGAACCAGGGTAACATCAGTTTATGGACGCATTCAATACAGCAACTGGGTAGCGCTTGTTTCAGATTTGGGAGAGTCCTGGCTTCAACATCTGGGTGGTGAATGGGTGCTTCAGCACCTGGGGAGCAGTTGCTGCAGCACCCGGGGGGAGCGGTTGCTTCAGCACCCGGGAGGAGCGGTTGCTTCAGCATCTGGGGGGAGCGGTTGCTGCAGCATCTGGGGGGAGCAGTTGCTGCAGCAGCACCCGAGGGAGCGTTGCTGCAGCACCTGGGGGAGTGTTGCTGCAGCACCCGAGAGATGGTTGCTGCAGCACCCGAGGGTGCGGTTGCTGTAGCACTTGAGGGAGTGGTTGCTGCAGCACCCGAGGGAGCGGTTTCTGCAGCACCTGGGGGAGCAGTTGCTTCAGCACCCGAGGGAGTGGTTGCTGCAGCACCTGGGAGAGCGGTTGGTTCAGTACGTGGACAGCGCTTGGTTTACTCTGGTCATCGCTCATTTCAGAACCTGGATAGCACCCGTTTCAGCATCTGGATAGCACTCGTTTCAGCACCTGCACAGCACTCGTTTCAGCACCTGGATAGCACCCGTTTCAGCACCTGCATAGCACTCGTTTCAGCACATGCGACAGCACTCGTTTCAGCACCTGCACAGCACTCGTTTCAGCACCTGGATAGCACCCGTTTCAGCACCTGCATAGCACTCGTTTCAGCACATGGGATAGCACTCGTTTCAGCACCTGCACAGCACTCATTTCAGCACATGCATAGCACTCGTTTCAGAACCTGCATAGTGCTGTATTCAGCACCTGTGTTGTGCTTCTTTCTACACGTGTACAGCCGTTCAGCATATGGGTAGCGGTTGTGGTTTGAGTGATTCTAAAAGCCATATCATTACTGTGAAAAGCGCTCCACTGTCGTGCAATTTGAGGCTCTTTGGCAACACCTTCAGTTCCTTGCAAGAAGCGATTTTGATAACAATTACGGTAAAGGTGGAAATTCATGATCAAAAGACCTCTGCAAGTGAGGGAAAACAAAGCAGGAGAGGAGTGTCACAATGCACCCCGAGTGATCTAAAACATAGACCACCACACACAAGGAGCAGTATTCAACAATCACGTGATTTATTGACCCCTGGTGTTGGCTTAGTGGTTATGGTGGCAGCTTGGGATCCGAGGGTCCTGAGTTCAAGCCCCGTTGGCCGCTGAATTAATATACACCAGGAGGTTGACTCAGCCTGTCATCCTTCCGAGGTCGGCAAAATGAATACCAGTGTACTGGTAAGGGGGACACTGCATCAGCGGCGTAGCCGCGTCCCAACCAATGATGCAACCAGCAGCCACAGGCTGCACGAGAGAGAGAGAGAGAGAGAGAGAGAGGAGAGAGAGAGAGAGGAGAGGAGAGAGAGAGAGAAGAGAGAGAGAGAGAGACGTGATTTATTTATTTAGTTAGTGAGTTCGCTGAAATTAACACCAACCGTGGATGGCATCACTTTCACGACCTCAGGTTAGTGTGGAAGATGGGGAAAAACATGGGAAAAAATACACCCAAATGACACCACAAATTCAATGGTGCTGAAAACAAAAGGCTTTCCTGGAAAATATAGAAATAGTTAAAGGTAGACATCAAGGTGGAAATAGAAAAAACAAGTTTGAGAAGGAAAGAAAAACAGATAAATAAATAAATAAAGGAAGAAGCAGAAACAAGAGAAAGGCCATCAAGATGAATGTGCCTTATAAGGTCCCCTGCATATTATTAGCATAAGCAGCGGGAAAGAGATCCACTGTGATTTTGACTCAGAGATGTGTACAGACACAGTGGAAGAGCTGGAGAAGTGAAAATATGAAAAGAGTGAAACAGGCAGCAGGAGGTTGGAGGGAAGGAGAGAGGGAGGGGAAGGGGCGGTGTGTTGGGTAGGCAAAGTGAGAAAGGGGGAGATAGGCAGAGGCGGAGAGAGGGAGCCAAAGAGAGTAAGCGGTTCTGGGTGGGAAGAGAGGAGGAACTGGCGAGAAGCGTTTGCAGTATAGAAGAGCGAGGACTCCTCCCGGTGCGCGAAACGGGAACAGGAGGAAGGAGAGAGAGAGAGTGAGAGCATATAAGGCGCATTCAGCGCCTGTACCTTTCTGCATAGAAGGAGTAATCCGCACGTACCACAAAGGATCCTGGGAGGGTTATGGAGAGCGAAAGGTGCGGGTCACCCGCCTTCCCAGATGAAGAGTCAAGCCCCAGCGCAGACTGTGCTCTCGGTGGTGGCCTGGAAACGGCAGGTGAGCACCAGCTCGATGCGGCCTCGCCTTGTGCCGCGCCGGGCCTGAGAGCGGCCGTGCGTGCCCGGCGAGCGTGCGCTCATCTTCCGCTGTTTCCACAAACAACGGTCAACAGAAGGATCATCTCTGCCGGGTATTTATGCGTGAAGCCAAAAAAGTTGAGGGGATGAGGTTTTAAAGGAGGTTTGGAAATCTAGGGATAGGGATCGGATGAAGCCGCAGAGCGAGGATCCATAAAGCTGAGAAACATCTCCGAAGCCCCGCCGGCGCATTCCGCAAATGCGTTACAGCGATGGTGGAGAGTATAAAGCACGGATCCACCGGAGCCATGAATTCCAGCCAAAGCGAGATCGGGAATGGAAGGTGCAGGGCGTGCGGGCGGGGATCACGGCCTGCTTTACAAAACTGCGTAGACTCTTGGATTGCCCAAATAAACCAGAATGGGTAAATACGGTATCTGGTTCTGCTGCACTAATGCACGATCGCTTCGTTATACGAGCAAACCGGCTGCGATGAGACGAAGCTTTGACGGAGAATTGTTCATATCCTTTTGTGTTACCTTTGCGACCAAATTAATAAGCTAAGCGTGTATGGATATGAAGTACTAATATATCATATGGATATGAAGTGTGTGTGTGTATATGTATATGTATATATATATATATATATATATATATATATATATATATATATATATAAATATAACATTGTTGTTAAAAAATATATGCACAAACAGATCAAACATTAGGTAGATATGAGGTGCATTCAAAAGTTTCGAGGAACTTGCTACAATAGTTCAAGAAACGCCATTTTTAGATTTTTCAAAGCATAAGTATAGATCACTGGTGAGGAAATAATTTTTCTCTGAATGGCTAATCATGTGTACTTACTTACTGAAAAATAAAAACCGCTTTCTTGGACTATTGTGCAAATCTCGTTTGGAGACCTTTTCGAACACACCTCAAATAGAAGAGATACGTACACCGTATATAATACACAAATATTACGAATACATGTATAGAGTGTAAAAACATACTTACCCCTGGAGGGACAGGATAGCCAAGAGATATTGACACTCGCCTCTGAGCTGTATATCCCTGAGTTCGAATCTCGAGCCAGCTATGAAATGTCACCCCATGATATTCCCAAGGCAGGGAGATACATGGACGTGTGTGCCATCCCCAGGACGCATTTACTAGTACTGGTTGTTGGTGGATGTTAATGATCTCACAGCGTCTTTTGTGAAGAGCAAGCGAGTTATCACCGGCACCCTGAACAAATTGCAAATTCTTTCCCCCCTTCAATCGGAGTTCAGACCTGTCCAGGCCATTTGTGAAACAATTGGGCCAAAAAACGTTTCCCAGCTCAGAATACTTCATGGTAATGTATGTATGTATATATATATATATATATGTGTGTGTGTGTGTGTATGTATGTGTATATATATATTTGTGTGTGTATATATCTGTATAGATATATACATATGTGTACTGTATATATATATATATGTATATATATATATATATATTTATCTATGTATATATAGAATTATATATTGGTGGTTATATATATTTGCATAAACGAGCCATTCATGTTAATTGTTGGCATGCCACACTCTCAGCATTGATTTATGCTGCAGATACATCACGCATGATTTGAACTCAGCGTAATGATAATCACAGCCACGAAAAAGGTCATTCGACATTTCTTGAAGATCCCAGTAGCGTTTGTGCATTTTAACAGATCTGAGCCACCCGGCTGTGCTTTGCAAAGTGTCCGACTGCGTTCCAGATGAATTGATTGTACTTACACGGGCATTCAATATATCCATGAAAACCTCCTCCCATCCACTGCGTCTCCAACCTCCAGGCCCAAGATGTTGAGGGATGTTTCTCATTCCTCATGGTTTGACTTGTTTATCATTCCAATCTGAACCGACGGCTTGTGATGTTCGGAGCCAAGGTTGAAATCCAACATACTACAAGTATCTCTCCATAGTCTACTAATGTTCTTGTACTTCACACTAAAGTACACGAATGTCTTTGGCCTGCATGTGATTTATGTGTGAGCTCCTCCATAACCCTTAGCTCCCTGGAGAAAGAAAAAAAGAAAGAAAAAAACTCACACCTCCGGAACTTCACCAGGAAATGGAGGACAAAATGGTTTTGTCAGCACAAAGGATAATTAACGCCGAGCCTTTTGCGCGTCCTTTGTTCTCCACAGTAAAGCTTTGGAGGAATGAGGGAGGGGAAGGCAAAAGAGAGAATGATGTTGGATATCCACAGGCCAGTTTAGTCTTCCACGCACAAGGACAGGGGTGCAATGACCATGTTGATTGGCAAAGTTTGTTCTCTGCAATTCACGATATCGATTGGGTGACAAAAATGAAATGCAAAAGCAGAGACAACTTAGGCATTACATGTACAAGCTGGAATCACGTGAACTACCCAACAGAAGGGTCTACCATAACACCTGGGAGTGTAGGTCAAAATCAGACAACAACTATTTGGCCTCTAATTTGCAAAATGGCAATGATCAGACAATATGGATAACAAGTAGCAAATAAGGATGAAATGTTATAAGTTAAAGCCAGTGTTGAGACCACCATACAGATGTACAGTATATCACATCAACGACACAGATAAAGCGGATGACAAGACAAAAAAGACAGAGAGCAAAACAATAAGACAGGTGCAAGTGGACATTGTTGAATTACCAAATTGCCATCAATTTTTGGTGCTAAAGACCTTCCATATTGAGCTTGGGTCCTAACCATTCGGGAGCAAATAAACTTTGTAGAATTCCTCTTAACATATACTTGTAATCTAAAAATATGATATCAAATACCAGACAAAGACACATCAAAAGAAAAAGAAGAAATCGAAATGAAGATGAAGGAAGAAAGATTGTCCAGAGCCACAAATAATGCAGCAATCGGAATGTTCTCATACACGCAAGTATAAACACACACGTATGTGCTGTTTTAAAATAATTTTGCATTCACTGATGGAATATGAGTGCACAGAGCAAGAGAAGGTATGCTCAAGGCTCAGACCCACAGCATGCAATTCAATCATTCAAAAGGAACAGGCATCTGCACTCTAAGATTAACTCTCCAGGCCTACTGTGCAGCTAGTGCAAGTGAAAAACCCAATAAAGGTGCAGCATCCTCGCTGTTTATTCGATTGCCACTCCACAGGTCCCTGAAAAACTGTTTGCGAGTATATGACACAAACACACACACACCACACACACACACACACACACACACACACACACACACACACATATATATATATATATTATATTATATATATATATATATACATATATCATGCACAAGGGCATGTTGAAAAGTAATGCTTCCTAGCCTCCTAATTTTTTTTCTCCAAAACAGGTAAAGATACTCAAATGAAAAAAGTGCAGTCCGCAAGTTGGTTCTTCGCACTACTGTGGGTAAAGTTTCGTGATTCTGACATTCGATGAATCAATGCTATATTAGTCAAGATGGCAGAGTGGCAGCGTGACGTTGTCAGTGCTGTGAAGTGTGAAGCGCTGGAGATGAGAGTTGGGGTGACTGACTGGAGATGAGATGACCTGAGATGAGAGTTGAGTGCACCATTCCAATCATGAGAGTAAGAGACGGTCAATGGAGTATTCGTACCTCCACAAAGGATCACCATCCCCAACTTGGCTCCTTCAGATTTTCATCTCTTCCCCAAACTTAGGCAATACCTTTGTGGAGAACATTTCTCTGATGATGATGATGATGTCAAGTCCACTGTGAAGCACTAGTTAGATCAGCAGGATGCAGAGTTCTATCCTGACGGCATCACAAAACCACAGGGACGTTGACAGAAATGTGTGCACTGCAGTGGTGATTATGTGGAGAAATAAATATGCACCATGATGGAATAAAGATCGATGTTAGTGGCTGTCTGTTTCAATCGAATATCTTTATCTGTTTTGGCGATATAGAATAAGAGGCATTACTTTTCAACATGCGCTTGTACACACACACACACTCATATATAATTATATGTTTGCATATATACATATATACATATGTATAATTGCAAAAAACTTGAAGATCTCTTAAATTGGTGAGACGTATACTTTGCAATGCCTGAAATAAACTGGCTTGATCGGTACAAGAATAAAGGCCAGGAAGACTCAGAAGAACCTCCCCAAGGCAAGACAAGTGCTTGAAGTTGCTCAGCTTACATGAAAGAAGAAAATCAAATCAGCAGCTGACAAATGAAATGAGAACAGGCCTGCACATTAACATCTCGTCAAGCACTGTGCATAGAAGGCTGATTACAGCAGGTCTCCATGGCAGAGTTGCAGCAAAGAACCCACTGCTGAGGCTATAGGATAAGGCGAAAATACTGAAATTTGCAAGGCAACACAAAGATTTGGCAACTGAACAATGGAATGGTGTATTTTGGTCTGTTGAATCAAAGTTTGAAATTTTTGGATCGAAGAGACACCACTTCGTACACCGAAGACCTGGAGAATGTTTTGACATGCAATGGTTGCAGCCTACTGTTAAACACAGGTGAGGCTCTGTGAGTGTATGGGATGGTATCTCACCTTTTGGGTGTGGAGACAATGTTAAAATCAGTGTGATGCCAACAAAAGAGAAATACAAGCAGATACTGCAGCACCATGCAGTTCCTCATGGAAATCGTTTAATTGGAAAAGGATTTCTTTTCCAACAAGATCACGATCCAAAACACACTTCCAATGTAGTTAAAAGTATTTGGAAAACAAGATTACAGCTGTTGTGCTTCAAATGTT
>CM068966.1:74434159-74451555 GCA_035128595.1 Eptatretus atami | reverse complement strand
TCCACGACCCACACACCACCTCCAATTATTTATTTATTTACCGAAAACGATTCCCCACCCACACACCACCTCCAATTATTATTTCTTACCGAAAACGATTCCACGACCCACACGCCACCTTTAATTATTTATTTATTTACCGAAAACGATTCCACGACCCACACACCACCTTTAATTATTTATTATTAAAGTGGGAGTGGCGTAGGAAAGTGGGCGTGGCTTATGAAAAATAGTGTGGCTCAGGAGGTGTGGTCAAACAAGAGCATTGAGAGAAGTTTATCGTTTTCCGTGTGTGTGTGTGTGTGTGTGCGTGCGCGCAACGCGAAGCTCCACAGCACAAACCAGCAACGCGATATTTTTCAAATGGTAGTCCTTCAAAAATAGGGTGTCTTTACCGTCATTTTTTATGAGGATGCCAGTTGGCAAATACACAATAGCAAACATCTTGCCAGGCAGAGGAACAATTCTATGTGAACCAATACGTCTTGGCAATGAATCTTCGTCGGTGGATCGGTCAGAATGAAAAAGCATCGTATCCAGCGCTTCGATCCTAGCGAATCCCTCGTCGCCTACCGGCTTGTTTGTTTGTCTGTTTATCACCTACAGGTCACAATTCTAAACCGATATTCACGAAGGTTCACCACATGGTAGAGTTTGTCATGAGCAAGAAGCCTTTTGTTTTTGAGGTCAAAAGGTCAACCTAGGCCAAAGGTCAACAAATTTTCCAAATTTCTAAATCCTCAATTTTCATCCGATTGACGACAAATTTGAAAAGGATTTTCAAATCAGCTTACTGAATTCAACCACCAATTATTTTTGAGGTCAACCTCAGCCAAAGGGTCAAGTATGTTCTTTGTCAAGGTCAAGTATGCCCCTCTAGTATGTTCCTTGTGTATTAGGCACAGAACCATTTTGGTGCGTTTACAATTTTAGAAAGCTAAGTTTTTGGTGTTGTAGAATTAGTATCATTTATAGCATATTTTAATGTTCGTGTTATGCTTTCGGAATAGCAATTATTGTTCAACTAACGATATTATTTGAGGAACACTTTTTTGGGGGGGGGTGGTGTGGTTTGGGAATTGTGTGCGTTTGTGTGTCTACTGATGGTGACCATCGTTTGGAGAGGTTCTGGGTTGAATGGGCTGAAGCCTCAATGAAGAACGCAGCACAGCTGATGATCCGGGCAGTCAGGAATGGATTACTCGCTGACAAGTTACTGAAGTTCTTGCTTTACGCATACACCTATTTTAGCCATCACTGTTCAATAAATGATCATAATTGGTGAGAGAAGTTTTCTGAAAATAAAAGTCGGTGTGTGTGTGTGTGTGGTGTGTGTGTGTGATGGCATTTTTTCCACCTGTCAAAAACGTGTTAGGGTCATTTACTGTGACGTTCATATCGATGGCGTAAAGTTCAATGTTTGTGCGTGTCGAAGGACTCACATCAGCTCACAACGTGGGCTTAGGGCTTTCATTAAAACGTTCAATTCAGAAAACCATTTCCATAAGTGGTTCCCTGACAATGAATGAAGTGCTGTGACAAGATTATTTTTCTGTCGATTGTTTTGTATCTTTGGCAAAAACTTCAAATGCACAAACTTGCCATCTGGGGCCATCTGTTCTAATAAACTCTGAATAGAGGCGGAGCATTCAAAACGCTGTCGGTCGGAGACACTCACAACAGTCCATGACACGCCATCTTTATTTTTCAATCTTCGAGTACGCGTGATTTTTCTAACTAATTATTTATACTCATGATTTGAAAAATATTTTTTAAAGTTGGCATGACTTGGCCAAATGTGAGTATTTCGTTCCGAGAACACTTTGAATGCCACACGTACACACACATCACGACAAAACCTTCACTCCGACACCCCAAGCCACATTATCCATAAAACATTTTTTTTTCGAAAAAATGATTAGCACAATGATTGTAATGCATTAACTGGCAACCTTCATCACATAATCATGCCGATTGTGCAGTAAACACTGCCTTGTGTCATCATGATATTGCTCTTTTAAAACACTATCATAAGTCTGACTCGTGTTCTCTGCAGACTTGGAGAAAGTCCAAAAGGCTGAGAATGGAGGGATAGAGGAGCATGGCAAAAAGTACATTGACGTTGTGAGCAACAGGAACATGAAGCTGGTAGAAAGGGTAATCATTCCAGTGAAACAACACCCCAAGGTTTGTGTGTTCGGCACTTGTATGCACGATGGCGGTAAATAATGGACAATGATTTCATGTGACCTCATGGAGAAACTGTAAACATAAATAAGCAAAGGGGGGAAAAAATCGAAATGAAATGGAAACGAGTAAACATGGCTCTTGTACGATTAGCTTACAGTCAAGTACGAGGGTCATTCAACAACAAGTCCTCGGAACAAGATACTCAGAGCAGTCCAAGAAACGCCAATTTAAATATGTTGAATAATTATGGGGGGAATTTTCTTTTACGTCTACTTGTATGTTTAAAAATGAAAAATTTTGGCATTTTTTGGACGATCGTAAGGATTTCATAAGTTCGCAGAACTTATCGAACGTCCTCGTATGTACACAACCGTTAAATGCATTCATAAAGGTTTTATAAAAACTATTTTTTGCACCAATAGCTTTTCTCATTCCGTTAGGGGTATGTTTAAAGTGCTGCCTTTTCAGGCACCATTTTAATGTGCCCGTTCTGATTTGCTTGGAGAATCTTAAAATTAGTTCACGCCACACCAGCAGTGCTTCCTGCAGCTTTTGCTGGGTCACGTCGGTCGGAACGTGACAAAACGCTGGTGTTGCATGGCTTAAGTTGATGCTCCGGTGAAGTTACTGATGACGTCAATGACCAAGTAGCCTTGTGATTACGAACTGTGGTCGTGTAGGTCATGTTGGCAGGATGCCAATAAAAAAAAAGAAGAAGAAGAAGAAGAATATAATACAACTCTTACCCAAGATTGTTATGTGCTACAAGTGCATGTGTTGTTTTTTCTTCTTCTTATGTTTTATGAAGTGCCACAATATCCATAAAAGTTCAAAGGTCATTGTAGACCCAAACTTCCCAAAGCTTGCCGATGGCTTAATTGGTTACATATAATTCATGGCTTACAACAGCAGTGTAACTTTATAACCAAAACAGTATGGAAATGCCAAAATGTGTACCATGATTTAGAAAACATGAGAATATCACATTTGTCTGTTAAACCTCCTCGCAAATGTATCCTCTTCTTTTTATTTGCCAGATATACTTCCTGGTGACCGTGGTGATGATCCTAATTGTTGCAGCAGCTTTTTATTCTGCTTTACAAAAGGCAGTGTAACTCTCTAAACAATGATTAGATTGAGGCGCAGTTTGTACAACATAAATTAGTGAATGTGACAAATAGAGGGTTTACCCATACATGATAGAGAGATCGATGGGGAGAGCTTGGTCAATCACACAATATGGTATCCATTTTGATCCAAATGATGCTATGGATACATGGCGATAGACAGAGATAACATCAGTCATTGATTTCCAAGCCAACTTCCCCTCTGAATTATTCCCTATTTACACTTATTATAATTTGGATTAAACAAATTATTGAAATTGATATTAATAACCCATGCCACTCGATAACAGATAGTGCCATCATACTAAAATACACAATTTGGTGTCTGCCTGTCTGTCTGACTGCGATACATTCGGTCGTTATTTATCTAATTTCAAACAAATTTAACAGGAGGAATAAGGGCCAAGCGATGGGTGTTTTCGCCACTTCATTTACCCCCCTCCCTGTGGGGGTTTTCCACCTTCAGTGAAACCCGAGTTAAGGTGTATAGATAGCTTATTGTGGTGTTTTTCCAAGGCCGCTTCTAATAACAACACAGATGATGAAAACATAGTATTAATGTTATGACAAAACAATATTAATACTAATAATATCCCCCCTCCCCAAAGGGTATTTCCTCCTTGGACAAACGCTGTGTTAATGTGCATAAATATCTTATCGTGGCATTTCATGGAGCAACCCCACCAGATATTAAAAAAAACAATAATTATAAACCACAAAAACTTATGATTACCTTATTAAACAGTCGCTACTACTGTTTAACACTAAACTCAAAGGGCAGAAACCCGACGATGTTCTTGAGGCATTATATGCTTATCGCGTGCCATGCAGACTAAAGGTCCCAAGCCAAGTTCTACGGTAATCTGTATACCCCATAGAGCATAATAACATGGTACTTTCTACTTCTCTTGTGTAAGGAGTGGGTGTGCTAGTCCCTTTAAATCACTTTTTGTTGCGACACCAGAAGCAAAAATAATACATTTTTTTAAAAGGCCACAAAATAATTCATTGTATTCCTTATGAAAATAATTCATTTGAAAAATTTGCAAAAACGATTAATAATTACAATTGCATAAAGAAACTAGAGCGTCACTCTGGACAGCGCACACCTTTTCCAAGCTGAACTGTTTACGTTTTGTATCCCACTGAAAGGCTGGATCTACATCTGGATCTTAACCAAAATCGAAGCGGCTTCTTCTTGTCACCTAGCCAACTCATCCACCAAGTTTCATACGAATCCGTCCACGACTTTTCGAAATATCGTGCAATATGTCGCTTTTGGACATCTCTCAATGGTGAAGAATCACTTAAAAAAATTATAGTATCCGGATCTGGATCTGGATCTTCACCAAAATCGAATCAATTCGTCCTTGTCACACACCAAACCTACCCACCAAATTTCGACCGAATCTATCCATAATGTTTTGAGATATCCTGCTCACAGACAGACAGACAGGGATGAAAACGATATCCATCCGTCTTCGGTGGTGGAGGTACTGAATCGATTGCACTCAGTAGAATATATCATGTACTTTTCAATTTGAATTACAAGGACATCAGTAAACAATGGACAAATACATGTTGTGTAAGGGATTTGAACATGAGTTACAAGTACCATATGTGCCATTCACCAAGATGGGAATGCTAAACAGGCCAATTAACAATATGGCAACTACAATAAAATTTATATATGTTTATAACATTATTACAGAAATCAAACTACTCCAAAGTTAACGATGGGGACACAAAAGAAAAGAAAAAAAAGCTTTTGTCATGAACATTGTTATTGCAGTAAAAAATTGCTATTTAAAGAATGATAGACCAGTGAACAATCATTGTAAAATTTTCTCATCTTAGTTTGAAATATTAATATTTTATTGTTATTTGATTACAGACAAAAGGATGAAAAGTAAATATTTGTAACAAGGGACAAATGAGACAAAGAAAATGTAAATGGTGGACACTGTTAACCTTATTTGAACAGAAATATGACTCATTAAAAGGTTATTGATCATCATCATCATCATCATCATCATCATCATCATCATCATCATCATCATCATCATACGTTTTGACAGATCGTCGGTGCTGTTGAAGCAATCTTTTGGCAAAGGTTATACTGAGTGTTTTAGCTTTGCTTTATGGGCATTCAATCAGGGTAAGGATTTGTAATTTTGTTCAGGGTGCTGGTGATAACTTTCCTAACGCTTTGTGAAGGACAACATGTGATCTTTACCATCTATCAACGAACAATACTAGAAGAAGTGTCCACCGGCTTAACATCCTTGCGATGAATGGCACACACACTGATGCACCGCCCTGGATGCGAAGCACCAGGGTGATAGTTTATAGCTGGACAAAGATTAGAACCTCGACTAGACAGCTCAAAGAGGAGTGTGCACACCTAAATCATTCATCACCAGCAAGTACCAAATCCATAAATAATCCAACAATGTTAGTGCTTGCACATGTATAAGCAAATAACGTTTGGAAGTTCACATAACAAACTTTTCCCAGTTCTATTTCACAACCAACAATAAGGTTTATGAATAATTATAATTGGAGCATTACCTCCACCACCGAAGGTGGACAGGAGTTATGTTTTAACCCCTGTTTGTCTGTGAGCAGGGTATCTCAAAAAGTTATGCGTGGATTCCAACGAAACTTGGTGGACTGGTTGGGTGTGTGACAAGTACAGATTGATGAGACTTTGGTGAAGATCTGGATCCGATAATTTTTTTTATATCTCAATTGAATCTTCACCATTGAGAAATGGGGCTAAAAACGATATGTAGCACGATATTTCAAAAAGTTATGGACAGGTTATGACAAAACATGGTGGATGAGTTTGGTAGGTGACAAGAACTAGCAGATTAGATTTCGGTTCAGGTCCGGATTCAGATCTGGCCGATCAGTGGGATACAAAACGTAAACTGTTCAGCTTGGCAGAGGTATGCGCCATGAGTCTTCCGTTGCTTGTAGTGCCATTCTCTAGTTACCATTCTCTGGACCATGGTTATGTTTTTCACCTCTGTCTGTCTGTCTGGTTGGCTGCTTGTCTGTGAGCAGGATTTCTCAAAAAGTTATGGACGGATTTGGACGAAATTTGGTGGACTAGTTTGTCGTGTGACAAGGACGAATTGAAATGATTTTTATGAAGATCCAGATTCATATGCAGAAACGAGAATTTAAAAAATTTTTTTAGTGATTCTTCACCATTGAAAGATGGTGCCAAAGACGATATTCAGTATAGCACGATATTTCAAAAAGTTATGCAAGGATTATGACAAAACTTGGTGGACGAGTTGGGTAGGTGACAAGAACAAGCCAATTAGGTTTTGGTTTAGGTCCGTCTTCAGATCAGGCCTATCAGTGGGATACAAAACGTGAACTGTTCAGCCTGGCGAAGGTATGCCTCTACCCAGTGCCATTCTAGTTTTTACACATATTTTCATTTTATATGAAATAAATCTTTTTAATTGCCAATTTCACTTATTTATTGAAGGTATCTATCTGGATGCAGTTCTGTTCAATCGTCTTTGTCCAGATCCTGATGGTTTACAATAAACTGCATAATGTTCACATTGTCTCACAGACTTTGTACATTACATTGAAGAACACAGACAGTATTTTGTCTCACTTATCAGATTGAACATCACCATTGTACAAAAAGGGCAGATTGGTATTTCCGTCAATCCATAGATTGGTATTTAAGCATGCAAAAAGGTTTCGGTATTTCAATAATGTACAGAGAGAAACCGATTTTGTGAAACCACACATAGCAAGAATGCTAATCACCAAGAGTAGCAAATGTTTCTGTGAAATGTGAAATATTTTCTCTCCAAAACTTAATTGTATGAGTTTTAGAAAGTTCATACAATTTAAATTTAATTTGAATATGATAAGATAAAAGGTCATCTTGGACAATATTTAAATGTCATAAATGCTGTGACATCTAACATGTTAAGACAAATTTTCATTTGTAAAATTCCCTTCAATAAAACAGAAATCAAATCTTGGTATGTAGAAAAATATAAAACAGAAATCAAATCAGATTAACTTTCTGCAAGACATGGAAGTTCTACACATATTTCAAAGAAATATGTGGGCTATACACTCTCCACCATACAAAAAAACCGAACACGTGATTGCTATTGATGCGATTTATATATGTGACATCATGGGACACAGATAAGCTGCAAACCTCTGGCAGAGATAAATGCTGAATGATTACATATCCATTTCATTGTGACCTAATCACGTAATGCTCCATTATGGTGGATGCTTTCACAAAGGGATCCAATGTGGAAGTAACAATCTCAATATGTCCACTATTGGAGTAAGCTGAGCAACTTCAAGTGCTTGTCTTACCCACTTCTGGCAGCAATCACTGCATTGAGGTCCAGGAATGTGTTTGGAGTACTCTGGGCAGTTTGAAACCAATTGTGTAGATGGTTCGTGTGAAGGTATGCGTCCTTTGTGGGATTCATTACTTTGGGATGTGCACTTGATAGCACATCTCTTGTTGATGTAGTGGCTTGAAAATGTCTTCTGAGGTCATAAACAGTTCCTCTCCTCATTTTAAAGAGCCTTACGACATGGCTAATGGAAGACCCTGCTTGAAGATGTCCACCGATTCAACATCTCTGGTTTTCTGACAGACGTGACATTGTAATGGACTGTTAAAGAATGCAATCAGTGTGTTTTTGGACATTACACATGCTGTTATCTCAGGAAGAGTTTCAAATTTACTCAGGAATGCCTTGTATGACCTCCACTCCAAAAACCGATGGATGCAAGAGTTGCATCTGCTTAAAAATTATTGCCTGAGGCATTTACGTCATGTGGAAACTTGCAATCAGCTGTTCTGCACATCCCTCATGCCAAAAAGGCACTTTGAATGAACGCTGGAACAGTCCTTCAATAATTACATTATTTAAAGGCCAGGAAGACACAGAAGAACCTCCCCAAGGTAAGACAAGCACTTGAAGTTGCTCAGCTGACACAATCGAAGAAAATCAAGTCAGCAGCTGTTAATGAAATGAGAGCAGGCCTGAACATTAACATCTCATCCAGCACTGTATGCCAAAGGCTGATTGCAGCAAGTCTCCATGACAGAGTTACAGCAAATAAACGACTGCTGAGACCACAGAATCAGGTGAAAAATCTGAAATTTTCAAGGCAACACCAAGATTGGGTGACTGAACAATGGAATGGGGGTACTCTGGTGTGATGAATCCAAGTTTGAACCTTTTTGGATCAAAGGGACGACAGTTTGTATGCCAAAGATCTGGAGGTCATGATGACATGCAATGTTTTCAGCCTACTATTAAGCATGGGGGAGGGTGTGTGACTGTATAGGGTTGTATCTTACCTTTTGATCAAGGAAACAATGTTAAAATCAGTCAGATGCTAACAAAAGAGAAGAACAAGCCGGTAGGCGACATGGCTGCTCGCTCTAGATGGAAAGCTGGCCGACGCGACTAGCCGATATTCATGTACATGCTATCAATCAATTTCGCACAATAAAATATGATTATCACAGCCCTCTTAGTTTGCGCCCAGAAACCCGCCTTGTGAAATTTCAGGCATGTTTCCAAAGAGACTCTAACAAATGCTGCCCTGGTAATTCCATTATCTATTCGCTAAAGATTTTATTTTTTTATATGATGCTGTAAGACATTCTCCTTGGGCACAAAAAAACAGGTCCCTCGGAGGTCCAGTTTCGGAGGTATTGATTTTTTTGTACAGTCCACAATAAGTGTACGATGTACGATAAAGTATTTTAGCTGTTGCTAAGCAACGGAGGTGTGCTAGCAACCATTCATTTTTGTGTACATGCTAGCCACATTGTACACATTTCACCCAAGTTTCATCAAAATCAGACTCTTTCTCTTAGAGATATTCGCAATTAACCGTTTCTTAAATGTTCGACATGGACTCGCCCAAAACCTATCTCCTCCTACAAATATTTTTTTAGGACTGCAAATTAGCATGAAGAGAGCTAGATAGATTGCGCACAGAACTCTAAGCTTCGATTTTTCGATAATTTTTTTTTTTCGATTTTTTGACCCTTTAAAGGCCGTTGCTATGCCGTTCTAGGGCCCGGGGTCCCATATTCGAAAGCACACGATTCCAGAAATATTGGTCCTACCTACCAATTCATTGGAATCGTTGAGTGGTTTAGCCCCTAGGCTTGACCAAAGTTTCGTGGACAGACAGACAGATGGAAATGTCCACAATAATGGTGCTCTAAGAGCAGCCAACAAGCAGATACTGCAGCACCATGCAGTTCTTTGTGGAAATCCTTTCATCAGAAGAGGATTCATTTTCCAACAAGATAATAATCCAACACACACTTCCAACATAATAAAACAGCATTTTGAGACCAATGTTACAGCTGGTGTGCTCCAGGTGTAAGAATGGCCACCCCAAAGTCTGAACACGAGTCCCATTGGGGCCATATGGGATTACCTGGAATTAGAGAAGAACAGGAAGAACCTAATCAGCCTTAAAGAACTGTGCAATGTACTACATGATATTTGGCACAATGTTCCTGGAAGAGTGATTCATTCGTATACAGGAAACTTGGGTAAAAGAGTGATGGCACTCAAGAAGGTAAAGGGTGGACACACAACTTATTTGCTAATACTATTAAATGACATTGTTCATATTATTAGCCCCTGTTGGACTTAGTCTGAAACGGGGGCTTATGGATTTGGTCTCAATTTTTGTGTCCTTGCGTGCGTGCGTCCGCAACCCTATCTCGGACATATATGGACCGATTTTATTCGTATTTCATATCTCGGATATGTTCTTTAATACAAGGATTACATATATTCACAGATGTAAACATGAAAAATTAAGGGTAAACACTTGAACCACACTTGTTGAAGTAAACACTTAATAATAATTTTGGTTAGTGTTCCAATATGAGGCCTATTCGGTTCAAATCCCATATGCTAAATGTATTTGTAAATTGTCTCCTAATGGCCTTGTAATTCACAATAAAGTACATACAATGTTGTTGACCAATGTCTTTGTATTTATGTACAAGCTCCACCTTGAACTGAAGATAAATGTAAAAAATAAATAAAAGGTTCCAACTGCAGTATTATGATTACTGATGCCAGTCGCCATGCAATGCCTTGGATTTATTTTCAATGGCTCTTCAAGGATTAACATGGATGTCAGGTGCATAATAGTATGAACACAGAAAAAGGAAGTGCACATTTTCAGTTATACTGCCATTTTGCTATCACCTTGTGCAGGACAATACCACACGTTAAGTTAGGCCTGATTATGCTCCTCTCCCTGCAGTTCAATTTCGTCGGGAAGCTTCTGGGACCCCGAGGAAATTCTCTCAAAAGGCTAAAAGAGGAGACAGGAACTCGAATGTCCATCCTCGGAAAGGGTTCCATGCGTGACAAAGAAAAGGTACAAAGATGTGCAAAAACTGGCATGGAATGCACAGGGAATTACGAAGCATCGTTTTCGAGATACTGTGAGATTACCTTCCGATCTTTGCCCCTGTTTTTGTTTTTATTTTCCTCGTTAGGAAGAAGAACATAGGAAGAGCGGTGATGCCAAGTACACACATTTAAATGGAGAGCTGCACGTGCTCATTGAGGTGTTTGCACCACCCTCACAAGCGTACAGCCGTATGGGTCACGCATTGGATGAAGTGAAGAAGTACTTAGTGCCGGTGAGTTCCATCAACTGTGGCACAAAATAATCCTTCAATTTTCTCATTGTCAAATCGTTTTTTTTTTCTTCTCATTACCATGCCTCACAGTCATGCGCCAACCCAACTGTGCTATGTGACCCTTGAACAATACAGCAATAGTCTTTGACCTTTGTGGTTAATTGAACAATAGGAGCAGACTTGTGGGGTTATACATGCAATTAGTGAAATGTGCTTGGAGATTTTCAGTTCTCCAATTAGTTGGAAATAATACAATGAGAGAGAGAGAGTAACTTTTTGGTGAAGTGGTTAATGACTTGCTTCTTTCTCCAATGGATGGTGCGGGTTTGACTCCCATGGCTGTTCACTCTCACAAACTCACATTTGGCAAACATGATGAGTATTCCAAACGCCACTTCCTACGAGATTAGTAGAGGCTGTACCCTGCAATGGACTCAAATTGGCTTTTTGACTTTTTGTACAAATATAGATACAGGATTAGTTTTCTCACACACCTGTTATTCATAATTCATAAAATAACAGGTGTTCCTTAATTATTGAAGCTAACATTCCTCCATCGAGACAAGATTGTCATACATTATTTCAGGGATAACAACTTGTTTGTGCATTGTCATACGCCTGGTGTTGACTTAATGGTTAAGGTGGCTCGCATTAAGATTTTAGGGTCTTAAGTTTGAGCCCCTGTCCAACCGTGGAAATAACACCATGTGGGTTGACTCAGCCTGTCCTCCTTCAGAAGATGGCAAAATGAGTACCAGCTTACTTGGGTAATAAGCCATTTGAGTATCCTGGTCGGAGTGGTGACCCATCCAAGATTGTACTCTTCAGCCAAATGAAACTACCTCGGCAGCCCTATTTGCCTCATGGCATGAAAGGAATGGTTTTTGTGCATTGCCATGTCATGCTATTCTTCAGTTGAAATATTTCCAGCAGAGTGTACCACCTACTGTAAGATTTCTAAGAAAAAACAAAAACAGTAATATCATCCTCGTATGTCTAATCTTTATGCTCAGACTTATCTTTGAGCTGTCTACTCTGGGTTTGAATTTCAGCTCAGCTATAAACTGTCATCCTGATGTTTCAAGGGCATGGTAATTCATCAATGTGTGTGCTTTCCATTGGATGGACGTTAAACTGAGCATCCCGTCTGCCGGCGTCCGTTAAAATTCCCACGGTGTCCTTCGCAAAGAGGAGGCGAGCTATCGCCATCATACACCTGAACAAATTACAAATTCCTGCTCTAACTTACAGTGGGGGTGGGGGACAATGCATGAATGGCACAATCGCATACCCAGCAAATGATGATAACCACAGCCTTGTGCTGCATTTGAAAGAGGAAGAAGCCTGTACCAAAACCACATAATTTTTCCCAAGACATAAATGTGCCTTTTTGGCGTTTTCACAACATGCTTGTGTCAGAGTCCATTCCTGGCTCAGCAGGATGGGAGGTGGATTAGTGATCATGTTTCCTGTGAATTGCCTTTCTGGGGATAAGAGAGAGAGAGTTATTTTTATAGTATTGATAACTTGCTCTGTAAGGAGCAATGAGCCTTTTGGAAGGCATAATAAATGAGCCAATGTGCCATCATACTAACTCATCCATTGGTTAATAGCACAGATCAATCAGAGATGGAATGTTTTTTTCCCAAAAAGCAAGATAAACAGGAATTATATTTTTTTAATCACAGAATGTGTATTTTTTTTTTCTTTGATGAAATCGATAAACATCATCACCATATGAGGGTGATCTGGGAAGAGAAGGGGGCAAGCTGCAGGGTGGGAGGAATCATCCCCTGCTCTATCCCTAGTCACATACTTTGTGTAATATATCCAGGTATTTGAAACTGGGTTACCTGCATCATGAGCCATTGTATTGATCAGATGGGAAGACTAATTACAGGCCAAGGGTTATGCATGATGATGTTCAAATCCGGATCTAAAAGTATTTGGCGACGTGAAAAATGGAAGAGAAAAAGCACAAGTTATAGCAAATAATATCAGCTGCGAAGGGTGTGAAAAATTTTTTTCTATTAACTTGAACAACTCGAAGCCAAAGACTTTCAAAAAAAAAGAGCAAATAAAGAATGAAGTACAGTGTTTTATCCACAGCATTGAACATTATAATTGTTTTGTTTAAAAAAAAAAAAATCTCATTAAAATCAGACTTACTAATGGCAAGTTCTTACCATGTGCTTGATCAAAAACCATTTGTGAATAACCTGCGACAAAACCAATGTCATCGATCTATAGTGAGCTTCCGACAAGGTTACAAATGAAATAAAAATGGATGTGCCAACTTGGAAAGGTGTCGAGGTCAGTTGACAGTTGGTGGCACCAATTTACCACCTTTTGAATCGTGCTCTCCCAGTGGGACCCAAATTGGCTTGAGTCGACCCCCTCTCGATGCTTAAAATGCGATTCCACAAACACTCGCAGCATCCACGGTTTGTCGCCAACACAATTTGCTCTTTTGTACAAATGAAAGAAATAACAACAAATGCAACACGGCAAAGAGCAGAAAATTTCCTCTCATATTTATTTTTGCCTTTCGTTTCCTTGCTTGCTTATTTATTTGATGTGGTTTGGAGGGAGGACTTCATGCTCGTGTGCCTCCAGCTATCTGATACATGTCACAGTGCCAAATAGATGACTTCTGGCTTTTGAATCATTTCCACAACCAATCAGTCGTAAGTGGACTGCTTTCATGCTGTGCAGTATACAATTGAGGATTCTCACTGATGAATATTCAACACAAATCCGTTGCACAATACAACACATATGTATGTGTATGTATATATATATATCAAAACATGTGGAGTGTGAGAGCACTCCCCTGATCCCCATTGGACATAGTCCACACCAAAGCATCACCTCCAACCCAGAGGCCTCAGCCCGGTGACTTTGTCAAACAGACAAAGATTACATGGTGAACATCAGTTAAACATCAAACGGAGCTGCCTATCTGGGCTTGGGGATTATTTGCCCTCATCGGGATGGGATACCGATAAATATCTAACAAATGATGACCACATTCGTCATTGGAGGTGACGGTTTGGTGTAGGACTATGTCCATTGGGGATCGGGGGAGTGCTCGTCACACCCCACATGTTTCGATTTACACGCCGATCACATCACGTGCCTTCTGGATGAATGGTTTGCATTAGCGGGAACGATTGGCTGGGTGGCAGACGGATGATTGCGCTTTGCGGATTATGCGGTTTTACTGTGTGAGACATAATCCACAATGATGCTCACCATAACAGTCAGGAGGTGCGTCTGATGTACATGTATACATGTATACATGTAAATATACATACATATGCATATACATATACAGTGCCTTGAGAAAGTCTACACCCCTTTCAAAATTTTCAGCTTTTGTTGCCTTATCGCCTGGAATTAAATTGCATTAAATCAGACTTTTTCCACCTTTGTTTACACATCATAACCCACATCTTCAAAGTGAAACACAAATTCTACAAATTTCAGAAAATTCATTAAATACATAACTAGAATATCTTGGTTGGATGAGTGTTCACCCCACTTATAATAGAAATTGTAGGTGAGCTCAGGGACAACCAATCACCTTCAAAATCACACACCAAGTTAATTGGCCTCCACCTGTGGTAAATTGTTGTGATTATGATTGTTTAAGAATAGAATCAGCTGTTCTTATAGGTTTTCTCTGCTGGGTAGTGCATTTCACAGCAAAGACTCAACCATGAGTCGAAGGAGCTTTCAAAAACCTCTGGGATAAAGTTGTGGAAAGGCACAGATCATGGGATGGGTAGCCTGGTTTAGTGGTTGGCTTAGTGGTTAGGGTGGCGGCTTGGGATCCTAGGATCCTGAGTTCAAGCCTTATTGACCGCTGAATTAATGCACCAGGAGGTTGACTCAGCCTGTCATCCTTCCGAGGTCAGAAAAATGAGTACCAGTGTACTGGTAAGGGGGACACTGCATCAGCGGCATAGCCGTGTCCCAACCAATGATGCAACCAGCAGCCACAGGCTGCACTCGATAGAGAGAGATGGGATGGGTATAAAAATATTTCAAAGACCTTGAATATCCCTTGGAGCAGAGTCAAGGCAATCATTAAGAAATGGAAGGTGTATGGTACCACCAAGACCCTGCCTAAATCAGACCATCCCTCCAAACTGGATGACCAAGCAATTAGGAGACTGATCAGCGAGGCCACCAAGAGGCCACTGAAAATTTTCAAAGAGCTACATGCCTTTACGGCAAAGACTGGTCACTGTGTGCATGTGACAACAATATCCCAAGTACTCCACAAGTCTGGCCTGCATGGTGGTGTGGCAACAAGGAAGCCATTACTCAAAAAATATATGGCTGGTGTTGGCTCAATGGTGAGCATGGTTGGCTTGAGATCTGAGGATTTTGAATTCAAATCCTGCTTGGCTGTTGAATTAATACCAGGTGGGGTTGACTCTGCCTGTCATCCTTCTGAGGTTGGCAAAATGAGTACAGGCTTGCTGGTATCCTGTGTTGGAGTGGTGACCTGTCCAGGATTGTGCCAAATATCACAGGAGACTGCTTAGGCAGCACCAATGCTATGCACAGAGTGTGGTCCCAATGGATGGATGGATTACTCATAAAAGCAGACCTTGAGCCCCATTTGAGGTATGCAAAACACCACGCTGGATATTCTGAAGCCATGTGGCCTAAAATGTTGTGGTCTGATGAAACCAAGATGGAAATTTTTGGCCTAAATGCAAAACATTACGTTTCACACAAAACCAACACAGAACATCACCTAAAGAACACCATCCCTGCTGTGAAGCATTGTAGTGGCAGCATCATGTTGTGTGGATGTTTCCCAACAGCAGGGACTGGGGCACTTGTCAGGATAGAAGGGAAAATGAATGGAGAAAAATCTGAGAGGAAAACCTGTTGCCCTCTGCAAGAAAGTTGAAATTGGGATGGAAGTTCACCTTTCAGCAAGACAATGACTCGAAGCACACAGCCAAAGCTACATGAGTGTGGCTAAGGAAGAAACAGATACATGTCCTTGAGTGGCTCAGTCAGTGCCCTGACCTAAATCCAATCGAAAATCTGTGATTTGACTTGAAAATTACTGTCCATCAATGCTCACCACTCAACTTGACTGAGCTTGAATGGTTTTGTACAGAAGAATGGGAAATATTTCTCAATCAAGATGTGCAAAGTTGGTTGAGACCTTTCCCAACAGACTCACAGCTATAATTCCTGTTAAATGTGTTTCCACCAAGTAGTAAATAACAAGGGGGGGGGGGGCGGGGGGGGTGAATACTTATCCAAACAAGACATCCCAGTGAATTGTATTTTTCATGAATTTCTAAATTGTTGAATTTTGTTTTTCACTTGGAAGTTGTGGATTACAATGTGTAAATAAAGGTGGAAAAAGTCTGATTTGATGCAATTTAATCCAGCCTATAAGGCAACAAAAGGTGAAAATATTGAAAGGGGTTGTAGACTTTCTCTAGCCCACTTATTTTATATATATACAGATATTATATATATATATATATTTTTTTTTTATCTATTTATACATTCATATATTTGTAATCCGAAAAGAACAACTGCAGTTTGACTGTGTCAATGGAGATCAGGGGAGTGCTTTTCACACTCAGTCCGATGTACCCGCCGATCACATCACGTGCCTTCTGATTTGAAATGTTGCATTTGCGGGAACAATCATCTGGATGGCAGACGGAAAGTTGTCTTGCGGCTTATACGGTTTTACCATGTGAGACATAATCCGCGGCGATGCTCACATAACACATAACAGTCAGGAGTGCGTCTGACATATATATATATATATTAATATATATTATATAATATATATATTATATATATATATATATATACATATATACACATATACATATTTACATATAAAACTTTTTCTCACAACTGACTCACCGACTGATATTAAAGAACGGTTCCTTCTGGGTGACATAGAAAGCTGAAATTTTGCATGCTGATGGAAAAAGCCGGTACAGCGGGAAAAATCACAGAATCATCGGACAACATCCATAAATGAAAATATAAATAAATAGGGAAAAAAAGTAAATGAAAATAAATAAATAAATGAAAAATTAGATGCAGGTGAGCAACCCGAGACAATGGGGAAGCATGGTAATTTTGTCTGCCAATGAACATCAAAGCTGACACTCCAAGAAAAATCACAGAACCGTTGGAAAGCATCCGTGAATGAAAACATAAATAAAAATGAAAAAAAAAGAAATGAAAATATGCAAATGAAAAATCAAATGCAGTTGAGCGACCCGAGACAATGAAGAAGTACGGTTTTTTATAATTGCACCATGTGTAAGCACTCCCCACTTGTGTATATATATATGTATATATATATATAT
>CM068966.1:74383321-74397016 GCA_035128595.1 Eptatretus atami | reverse complement strand
TGCTGTGCTCAAAAACAATGGTGGACATACAAAATACTGAAAACAATAACGCTTCAATGTGAGAAAGTTCATAGGGTGTACTCACTTTTGTTGCCCCCCCCTCCTCCCCTTTTCACAGATATGCCCAGTATGCCACATTGATTCCACAGAATAAATGTTTTGGGCCTGTACATGTATGACAGAATGTATACTCTATCATTTCTTTGAGTCTCCTGATAATTGAGGGGGGGGGGGGGGCAGTGCGATTCTAAAAGGTGCACATTTCAAAGTTTTGGAGCATATGGAAAGACTATCACCAAACGTTCTTCATCCTTGTGTGGGAGCCAGAATTTCTGCTGAAATTTGTCATTGTTGGTCTGTAAATAGTGATCAATCAGAAATATAGGCAGGGGCAAGTTATCTTCAATTTTTATTGAAGTTATCACGAATATATATACATACATACATATACGTACGCATATATATATATATATATATAATTATATTATATATATACTGTATATACAAACATACATATATATATATATATATACATATACATACATATATACATATACAGTATCTCACAAATGAGTACACCCTTTACAAAAATGTACAATATTTTGTTTGAACTTTTTACTTCGATGTAATATAACACAAGACTCAAAAAATGATAGAGTATACATTCTGTCATACAGTACAGGCCCAAAACATTTATTCTGTGGAATCAATGTGGCATACTGGCATATCTGTGAAAAGGGAGGAGGGGGGGCAACAAAAGTGAGTACACCTATGAACTTTCTCACATTGAAGCGTTATTGTTTTCAGTATTTTGTATGTCCACCATTGTTTTGAGCACAGCAGCTATTCTACTCGTATGGAGTTGACCAGTGTTCCACATGTCTTTGCTGGGATCCTGTTCCACTTCCTCTGCAATGACTTCTCGAAGTTGCGTGATGTTGGACACCTTTCGTCCCTCACCTTACATTTCAGGATGCCCCACAGGTGTTCTATTGGATTTACATCAGGTGACATGCTTGGCCACTCCAACACATTAACCTTCGACTTCTCAAAAGGCAGTTGTCTGTTTGGAGCGATGCTTCAACTCTTTCGTCTGATAATACAGCTCCTCTCCAAGTTTTCGCAGGAGGTAACATCTTCCTCTTCAGGATGTCACAGTACATCGTAGAATCCATGTTTCCCCGATGAACTGAGCTCTCCAGTACCGCAGCACTCATGCATCCCCAAACCATGACACTACCAACCACCATGCTTGACAGTATGGATAATGCACTTTCTTGGTTACTGTTCCCAGGTCGCCGCCAGACACGCTGCACTCATCAGATCCAAACAAGTTGATCTTCGTTTCATCAGACCAGAGGACATGTGCCATTAGTGCAGGGGCTTGGATTGATGTGCTTCAGCAAACTGTTGCGAGCTTTGTGCTTGCTCAGGAGAGCTTACGCCTCTGACGACGCCCATGCAACCCGATACGATGGAGTGTGCGACGTATGGTTTGCGCACTAACAGACGGCCAGAAGCTGTAGAAATCTCTTCAGCAATCTTGCGCACTTTGTCGTCTGTCTTGGAGGACTAGATTCTGAAACTTGGCGAACAGTACATGCAGTCATCTTTGCTGGTCTGCTCCTGGCAGCGCAACTCAATGTTGTACGCTCTTGGAGAACCTCTGGATGACCTGCCATGGTATTGGGCTTTACTTTCAAAGAAGCACTGATCTTCTTGTATCCTTGCCATCTTATGTAGGGCAACGATTCGATCTTGACATCTTTCGAGAGCTCTTACCAGAGGAGCCATACTGCTTTCTCAATGGCGGATTGTACGGATATTTCCTATGCAATTATTTCTTCAGCAAGCAGATAGACAATTACTGCATTGAGTATCACTTCTTCACTTTTAACATACCAGGGAGGTTGCAGCTCTATGACATGTGGTATTGTTTGTCGATATTTGTACCTTCAACACTCTTTGACCTTAAAATATCAGAAAATGATGAAATGAAGCTGTTTTACCAGGCTTGACTTACTTCTTGTGCAGACAATAGCAGGGGTGTACTCACTTTTGTTGCCTTCTCTTCAGAAATATTCGTAATATGCCACATGGTTTTTTGGAATGGCAGTTTGTGCCTGCATACATATTGCAGAATGTCACCTGTCATCAACTCTAAGCTTTGCTTCTAGCACAGCTGCTTAAAAAGTTACACTGATTATTTACAATTGTGAGGGGTGTACTCACTTTGTGTGAGATACTGAAAATATATACCTACAGTGCAACATGTACTCATGGTATGCTTACACACACGTAAGCAAAACAAACCGTGCTTATACATATAATTATATTATTATATATAATATATATAATAGAAAATTTATGATTATAGGCAAGCATCACTGACCTCCTGCTAGATTCAATAAGGGTTTTACCCAACGGGTTTCCACCCTACGGGTTAAGTACCGCTCGCGTTCTCTCTTTCTTGTGTACAGTTCATTTGAACATCTATTCTCCATTATTCAATGAACAGAATTCGATGAAAATTGACAGCTATACTAGACACATATGCACAGGCATTAACTGAGCCCAATGCGATTCCGGCCCTTTGGGCCGAGAAACGGTCCTTTAGCCCATTTTCATTAAAATTGTATAAAAAAAAATAAATTAAATGCGCTGGTATCCCAACACAAAGAAGTCGCAAATGATGGTATGAAACCTCTTGTGAGGTGTTCTGGTTCTTTTTCTGATGCGATGAAATCTTACCAAATTTCAAAAACTATCTGTCATCCAGCTATTTGCTCACCTAGAGTTTACAAATGAACTCCCACGGGGTATGTTCGCAATTTCAACTTGTTATTTCACAGTTTACAGTTATAGAAATGTAAACTACATTTTAAAGAATTCACTGTATACTTTGTAACACTTATCACTGTGCTGTAGACATGTCTCAGTCGCTCACTGCATGGAGTACAAGCCTGCACTTTATTTCAGATTATTCATTTAGGACGCTTTCTGCTGGTTTTTGTGATTTTCCCGGTGTATTGGCTTCGATATCTGGCGGCTGCAAAATTTCAACTTTCTACATCACTCGGAAGGTACTTAACATTATCGATCAGTCAGTGAATTAGCTGAGTTGTTAATGACGTATATATTAGCTATTAACGGGTATGCTTACACATTGTAAGCAATAATGAAACCGTGCTTCTCTATTGTATCAGGTCGCTCACCTGCATTAATTTTTTTTAATTTCATATTTCATTTGTGGACACTGATAGTTCGTGATTGTTCCCGGTGTATTGACTTTGATGTCCATCGAACACGCGAAATAACAATGGTTCCCCATTGTCTCGGGTTGCTTACTGCATTTATTATTTTTCATTTTTTTCATTTATGTATTTTAATGTGTTTATATTTTCATTTACGGACACTTCTGATGGTTCTGTAATTTTTCCAGTGCATAAGCTTTGATTTCATCGGCACACAAAATTTGAGCTTTCTACATCACCCGGACATAACCGTACATTAATTCAATCATTCAGTGAGTCAGTCAGTGAGTGGTTAGAAAGAGCTTTTTAAATGTACTAGAGGGGTATGCTTACACATTGTAAGCAATAACAAACCATAATTCCCCATCGTCTCAGGTCGCTCACAGTGCAATTTTTTGTTTGTTTATTTTTCATTTATTTATATATTTCATTTACTGATGCTTTTCGATGGTTCTGTGATTTTTTCTGCGTATCGGCTTCGATGTCCATTGACACGAAAAATATTGTGCTTCCCCGTTCTCGGGTCGCTCACCTGCATTTATTTTTTCATTTATTTATTTCATTTACGGATGCTCCAACAGTTCTGTGATTTTCCCTGGTATATGGCTTCGATATCCGTCGGTAAGCGGAACTTCAGCTCTCATGTCCACGGAAGGTGCCGAATATTAATATGAGTGTGTCAGTGGTTAGAATGAGCTTTATATATTTGATCGGATAATATATATATATATATATATATATTATATAAATATAATATAAATATATATACACAATTATATTGTTGGGGTTCTTGAACCGCATGCATACAACAGATAGTTGTCCCAAGACAGTTATGTTATTTAATATTCCGTGCAGATAGACCCTTTCCTTTTGTGTAGTGGAGGGCAAGGAGAGTCGTTGCGGGGCTATTAGTTAGGATATTTAAATCATTTTTCCCTTTTATTTTATTCCCACCTTCTTTTCTGAGGTAAATCGCTCGCTTACCCCTCTTCTCGCTTACCACAGCATGACAACCCACAGTACCCCCAACGATCACTTCTGAGGCAAATCGCAAAACGGCACTATGGAGTGACTGCGCTTTGAGCTTCACCCGTCTACCCGAGGCCAGACATGTGCGGCGTGTCACGTACGCTTTCGCACCCAGGTGGGCGGGCTATACGGCGTCTGGCCGAAACCCGGCCCAGGATGGCGGACCACGTGAGGGATCGGGCCAGTCGGAATGCCGACTCAGGCGATGACGCGGATTCGGCATGGCCCCTCCCCCGACCTCCGGGCTCTATAAAACACGGAGGAAACCCTCCGTGTAGTGGTGTGTTGTTGTTGAGTGTGTTTTCATGCGGTGTGTTCCTGTTCTTGACTCCGCCAAACAACCTCGCTTCCTGCTTCTCGACCAAGCCTCCTGCCTGGTCCCGCCTACTGCTCCACCTCACCTTCTGGACTCCTCCCTTCTCCACTCAAGCCCTCCTTTCGGAACATGATCTCCACAAAGTGCGCGTGTGGCCAGAACAACGCGGCTATTGTCGGGTCCCACACCACGAAGCATCCTCCCCCGAACACACCAGGTACGAAAACTATAAACCTCACCCCCTCCCTCCTGGCTGCAAAAGTCCTTTTTTTCATTGGGGTTTCTTTTTCTGTGTGTGTCTGAGTTTGCTGCACCTCGTCTGTTAAGTAAGCCTGTAGAAGATCTTTATATTGTTGTCACTGTGAATAATCTCACGTCAAATCTGCCACCTGTGTCTGCTTTAGTAAGTTCGCTTGCATTATTGCCGCACCCCACACCTCTCTCCTCTTCCCTGCGTTACAATACCACAATAAATCCTTGTCGTACCACATGCTTTCCTCGCTTGCTGTAAATAAATTATGTGTAGAAATGCTCCCAGCCTCCCCTTTGTCTTTCCCATTGATCCAGCATGGTTCGAATCCAGGTTTAGCCGGTCTGTTATTTACCCAACAGTCCGTTCCTTCTAGCGGTCTCCTTGGCAGTGTTGCTCGGCTGCATCGATCCAAAAGTGATCTCGATCCGGCTGAGAGTGATCCGGTTCGGAGAAGGCGTACCGAGGGCGTGGTTCCCCGGTGTTAAACCGCGATGGTTAATTAGGTAACGCCGATTCCCATAGGCGAGGAGGACCCTTGGTCACGCGGTTGATTATTGGCGTCCACGTCAGTTTAAACAAACCCGCCGCGTCACGGATCTTATCTGGAGAGACGCGCTACAAAACCGGGGGTCGGTGGGACATCAACGTAGCTTCCCCCAACCTAGTGGTCTTCTCACCTGACCCCGCAACAATATACAGTGCATGCGCCGCTTCACGACATTCCGGGCAACGCGGACGCATATACGACGGGTCTGCAGCTCTGAAAAAAAAAATAAAAAAAAAAATGAAAAAATATGTAGCTGAAAAATTCCTAATCGCCAGAGTGATGTAGCCTCGTATAAAAAATAGCACATACAATTATGTACACTCTACAGAACATAATACCCTCAATGATAATAAACAACGACAGTGGGCCCTGTTTAAATCGATCGTTGAGGTCCATAAAAATGTCATCGCTCAGAAAAGACCAGGTCGTGCCTAAATCGGGATTCAAGGAAGTCGGCTTTCAAACTGAACCAATGTTTGCACGTTTACTTCTAGCAAGTAAATTACCTTTGAATGAAGAATTCACGAATAAATCGTTTGTTCGTCAATTAAAACACAATTTATTTTTAGTGAGATTTTTATGTTGTTAAAACAATCGCACTGTTCCGGAAAATATATCACAATTAACAGGTGCTTCGATTATTAATTTGTTAAATTATAAACATCGATGCAATGATTATGGTTTATAAAATCAAACGCTATTTATTCACACTTTCTATAATCGCAGCGAGAGGAGGTTGTAAGAGCTGCTGCTAAACAACACGGATGGCCGTCATGAACTGCACAAAGGTAAATCTAACGTGTCTTCTGTCTCTTGATGTGTTGTACAATTGCCGACAGTAGTCAGTAACAGTAACATGCTGTATAGGTTTGTATCCGAGGAGCAATGGCTACACCATATAGCTTAGTGTCTAGGTTGTGTAAGTACGATGTTCGAAAACGAGTGTCGAAAAACGAAAATGAAAAAAAATAAATGATGTTCGCACAACGACGACGTCACTTAACTGACGCGTTTCTCATGAACGTACCCCGTCGTTAAATGGCGCATGACTGTATATATATATATATATATATATTATATAATATATATTATATATTTAATATATATGCAGAGACGAATATATATATATAAAGATTATACGATATATATGAAGCACAATGACTGTATGATGATGATGCTATATCATTTCCGTAAATATACCAGCATCACCTCCAAGACTAGGAGGTGTCTGTTTTGATACTCAAGCCTTGCAGACTGAGATTAAAGTCTATGGTCACTAACAGATGAAAGCAAAGATGTCTATCTCCATTAAACTGTCACCATCCTTTTGGACTAATTGGTATGTAACACGGGCAGATGATGAAATCGTCATCTTAATCCGATCGTTTTCAAGAAAATATAAATAATGACAATTACATTCATATTTTCACAAAACAGTCACAATTTTAAAACACAGCTCTAAGCACAATTTTCATGCGAAGCATTGTAAAATCATTGTAAAGGTCAATGTCGAAGAACGTACAATTTTGCATCAACAAAAGAATAAAGAACCTGATTTTGATGCAAAACTACAATAATTGTGCGTTCGTTAAAATGGAAGTGGTAAATCGGATGCAGACAAGTCTCCTGAGAACCTCAGTCGGGCATTTATCATAAATGATGCAGCACGCAGTCTGCTACACAGTATACTGGTTAGAAACATCTGCTCTGAGTCTGGGAGTTCAATGTTCAACTCCGGCACGAGTATACAAAAGACTTTAAATAGGTAGGTTCTGCTTCCTTGCTTGAAGTTAAGCATTTTAAAAGGTTAGGAGCATGGGCAATCCCCATAGGTTGCCATCCATGGGAGGGGAGATCCCTCCCACTGAGTCGCGGATGAGAAAACGGTGCCATTAGTGTGATATTGCCTGGTACACAGAGTTACTTGATAGATCATATATACAGTTCACAGAAATATAACTCCTCATAACTCTACTTTGATATGGCACTGTGCAGTGTGCTGTGCCTTGCCAATGGTGCAATGACAAATTTGGAAGTACGGAGTTCTGCAAAATGTCGGCCGTGACGTCATCGCCAGATCTACTGTCACATCAAGTATGAACATGACACTTTTCCAATTGAGTCCTCGCAATGAGTGATAAATGAAATGCACACATTTTACCATGATAACAAAAAGTTTCAGAATGCCAATTAAAAAAAAAGTCAAATCAGTTTTTCTCCACTCTCGAAACAACTATGTATTGAAATAAAGAATTTTTATTTTTTTATTTAGCACCATGTGGTATGGGCTGGCAGGATGGCCCAGAGTATGCATACTCACCTCTAACCTTGTCTCACCTGGTTAGAATACCAACCCAGCTATAAACTGTCACCCCGGTTTTTACTAGCAGGGAGACGCATCGTGTGTTGCCATGCCACGGATGGACATTATGCTGGGCGTCCTGTCTGCCAGTGTTAGTATTTCTATGTTTTCACATTAGTTGGTGTCTTTCCTGGAGTTCACGAAAGAAGAATAAAGCTAGTGCGGTGAGAAAAGTAGTGCCATTTAACTATGTATAACGTCATGCTTGTCTGCTCTCTCTATGCCAACATGAGTCACTACATCAGTGATGTATTATAGGCCGATCTTTGCTCATACAAAGTGATAGCCATTCAGATACTTCTGAAGAACTGCAGCCACATCCTGATCCACCCAAACTTCAACTGGTTGGAAGCAACCAAAGTTTTCCATGCCCTTACATCTTCCAAGTTGTAAATACTTTTGTTAAATTTAAGATAACTCACTTAAATCTGGATATGAAGTGGTTGAAAGTTTCTCACTTCTGGACACTGCTGTAGTTTGGCAATCCATCGGCTTTGGCAGTGCCTATAACGACATGCTTGTTATAATATTGCTCCATTGAAAATGTGTCCAAACTATTGACACATCCAAGCTTCGGACTAAGCTTTGACCCCATTATTTGGCAATGAACTCATGAAAGCACACAAAACGCACAATAACTCAACCGATCTGTGAACGTGGTGTTCTCTTACTGTTGCGGAGCTAGGTTCCGCCTCGAGATAGATTGAGGTGCCGGATGTCTGCTCCGGTGCGCTCTGGCTGGACTCCATCTCTGGCACTCGTCTTGTTTCTGTCTTCTCACAAAAATGCGATACCTGCTCATTTTAACACAGATATTTTAGTTACGACCTTTAATTTATCAAATTGTTATACTCAAGGGACTACCTGAAACAAAGGTGACATTTACCAGCTTTTTTTCCCCGCAGGCTTCCAAAACACGAATATGCAATTTCTTTGCGATGGTGATTCAGTGTGAAATTTCTTTTATTTAGTGTTGTTCTGAACTTAAGAAATGCTTGAATTGTCAAATATTTCCAAGGCATATTTGAAATTAGACGATTTATTGATTTCCGCTCTCACAATTTCTGAATGGGATATGAGTTCCCCCACTCCTTCTACGCCATTACACCCTTCTTCATGCAAACCTTTTTCCCCTCTCTAATTCCCACTCCTGCTACTACACTCGTATACCTTCTTTTCCTTCTTCAATGCACTATTTACTGATTGTAGTGCATGTTTCCTGGACTTTACTTTGAAGGGGGTTACTGAAAAGCCTAATCCTACTTTGTAATTGTAGAACGATGACTCAAACCGCGTGTTTGCCTGAGTTAGTTTTCTAATGTTTTTGCGTGGGCTTGATGTATGTGTGGCACGTGGTTTCTGAGTGACAATCCCAAGTGTTTATGGGTTCTCTCTACTCAATTAGATTAACCCAACACCACTACCAACATTTCTTCACGGCTGAACACATCCGGGAATCGAGAAGGCTTACAGTGTGTCACCTTCACAGCCATGCACCCCTGAACATTTCTGTCATAACCATTCCAAACACCTAACGCCCTATTAGAGCTCACATTTCCAGTGACTCACTGTATAGGTGATGGTTAAATTATATTGTACTATATTCAAAACGAAACTCACAAAATTCTTGTATAGTTGTACACTGAGCACTGGGTACAGGTAAGTAGGCAGGAAATGGGACGTTGTTGTGTCCTGGTTGGTTTAGGTTCCGCTGACCCGGGTAAGGCCCAATATGTGTCGGTGTGGTCCAGGAATGGCCACCTCTCGCAAAGAAAGAGCCAGAGGAGTAGAGGAGCAGAGGAGGCAGAGGGGGACGCCTCTAGTGGCTGTAAGAACTTCGGGTGACTGCATCCAACACCCTTTGGATTGAGCACCACCTACCCGGACTCCTAGAATATTCAAACATCTCACATTATAGGACTAAGGTGAAGATTAGGACTGATGCTTTTTATCTAAGTGCAGAGCAAACGGACATGACATAATGGAAGTATGTAGTGAACATGTTCACGATTAAATTGTGTCCATCAGGTGCACAGATAAAGATAAATTGATTTGCAATTATTTATCTGCACGGTCCGAGCAAATCCTGAGCAGAGGCAATTATAGTCCGTGTGAAGAAGAACAATACTGAACGAGTATACATACTCACTCATGAGTGATCATAATCCAGGCAAGAATGAGTGTGTGACATAATCTCCCTCAATTTGACGAAAAATATCCCTTAGCGCTTATGACTTTTTAAAAATTATAATCCTATGGACAGTCACCATACATCTATATAGGAGCTGTATAAATGTAGCTGATCTGTACTCGTGAGGCGTGACCGACAAGTTACTGAACTTTAGCACTTGATATGAAGTATACGACTTAAAAGAACCGATCCTTTATGTAACATCAATGGGCGAATGGTCACTCTGACTCCTTTGAGATATTAAGAGACTTGCAAGAAACCTTTGGCATCCCCCCCCTGTATATTATGAGTCATAGCTTAAAACTATATTTTATGCTGTTTAAACAAAAATATGAGGTAGCCAAACATGTTAAAAGTGGCCATGACACCCATGACCTGACATTTACAAAGGTTCTACGAACTGACAAAAAAAAATACCAATAATTTTAAATTCTTTAAACAATCTTATTTAAAACTCTTTTATGAACAGAAGAACCTCTTTAAAGTGCTTCAACGATGTATAAGTAAAATGTTCTCTTCATCACTTTACAACATGTTAATTCTGTTATTAGACATCACATAAACATATTCCATATGAAACACTTTAAAGTCACTATACCCCCCTCCCCACAACACCACCTCCCGAACCCCACTCCCTCCTTCACATAACGTTATCGACTTTGTTTCCTTCCCTCTCCTCATCATTTTCTTCCTGCTCTCATCACAAATCTCTTGCTTGTAGATGTGCCGTTTTCCCCGCTCCACATGTTGTGCCACTGCCTCACTGTCAGTGCATTGCATTGTATAAACCTCATTCGCGTAGTGTTCTTACACAAATAGCTGACACTTTACTATTCCAATTGCTTTTGAATATACTCCAAAGCTTCTGTGGTGCGTGTTTAACAAAAAAAAAACTTGCACGATGTCGAGGCGGTGTATAAGCAGTGGTGGAAGTCAAAGGTTAATTAATTAAAATTAAGACCATGGATAACCATTATATTTCAATAATATTAATACCTGATATTCCTTTTGCTTCTATAAGGCATATAAGGCTGCCAAGGCATGTTTGATTGGCAGAGACTACAGTTCCTGCTGACAGGTCAACCACTGCTGAATCTACCAGGTTTACACCTTAATGGTTAGTAACCAGTGACCACTGCGTGACTCCTATCTCATCATCAATCTCAAAAAGACACAGCTAGAGTGACCACACAGGTGTCTAAGAATCACCCTCAACAGCTTAGGGTATTCAACACGTCGAGTAGGTTACACGCCCTTGAATGCTCTGACGTGACACTTAGTGTCCAAGCCAGCCACCTGACTGCGAAGCAACTTTAAGTCCGGAGCAGCCACTTAACTGCTAAGCCAACAACTAGCTGACATCAATAACCATATATTATTATCATTGCTTTATTCTGCATGCGAGAGTAAAACGAATATCTAGAATACTCTAAGTATGAAACTATGTATGGACAGTTGATTTCTCTTCTTAGTGAGATAGTGCCTTAGGAGATGCAGTGACCATCCTAAAGTCCAGAAAGCAAATATCAATGGTTTAGCCTTGTGAGTTAATGCATCACACTCTACTTACATCACAACTTCACATGGCAGCATGTCAAGTTTTGACTTGGGTATCTTCTGAATCGTAAATACTTGCCTGGCGGACATTCGCTTGTGGACACGCATTGCACATTACATGGGTTGACATCATCATATCCAGAACACCGACATGTGCTGGTGGAAAACATTTGCCTGTTTGGCACTGGGTGCTGTATGTCGCCATGATCCACTTTTGTCACGGTACATACGCCTCCCCTTGCCAAATGAGCATCATGGTCATGGGAAATGCTGACGAGCAAGACATTGTTCTATGTTAAGGCAATGACTTTTCTGGGTATACATCAGGACAGTATAGCTTTGGACGTCACTGAGGGAATGAGCAATGCAGGCTGTCAATATAATGTTAATGTGGAAAGGGTGGGAATCCACCAGCGAGATTTGTATTAAGACTTTACATGGACGCATGTGGTCAACGTAGCTTCGGTTACACCCTATTAAATATTGTCAGAGGTAAACGCTCATCGTGATTGAAGTGTCTGCTGACCGTGATTGTAAACCTTCAAAAGAGCGAATCCCAGCAGACACATGTATATGTTGGAAAACTCCTGTCATTCAGGTTATGACATGTGAGGGACCTGGTACATGGCATAAAACGACGCACAAGAAAGTGCTTTAGCACTTTAAAGAACCAGCATTACCATAACTGTTTGCCAAATTGACTGAGAAATCAGAGCAGATTCTGGTAAGGGGGTTGGCGTGACAGAGCCCTGGAGAGAGGCGGCCCCTCAAAACACCAGTCCCAATTCCCAGGCGAGCCCAAAGATGACACCAACACAAGCAGTGGCGTGGCAATCACAAGACCCCTGCCTGTGAGGCAGTCCAAGGTTACGAGACATGGCTGCCCTTGTGTGCCCTCATTTAGAGCTGGACCTTTGAAGGAAAACATCTCCCTTCTTGTCTCTCCTCTGCTTGGTCGCATTTATTTCTGCATCTATCGGGCTTTGTCATCATCCCCGTGGACCACATTACATTGGTGCCACGAAGTCGGCGTCATGTCTCCCGCTAAGCTTACTCAACACTGCCCTCTTTGTTCCGTGTCAAACCAGCATTTGGAGCCCAATATGTTGGTGTGTTAGTTTCTCAGTCTCTTCTGTGCATAGAGGATGCTGATATATGATGGCCATAAAATCTCAGTAATCGGAAAGATCAGACAGGCGAGCAAGGTGTGCTCTGGAGAGAATTCGAGGAGAGTATTACAGCACTTATTAACTTAAGTTCTAGTGGAGGTGGTTGGCAAGCTATGTAATGAGAAGTAACTGATGTAATTGTGATGAGTAGCCAGAAAAAAAGATTGAATTTCAGGAAGGAAAAGTTAAACATATTCTATGTGCCAATGTCAGAGTTTATTAATAAGATGGAAGAGCGATTGAGGCAATAGATATCACGAGTATGATAGTATCCTCCTGCATTGTAGTTGCAGGATAGTGAGACAGGGTTTAATGAGGAGAGTAACTGAGAGACAAGATTAGAAGGCTACAAGGTGTATCGTGTGATAGAAGGAAAATTGAAAGAGGAGTAGCAATCTGGGAAAAGAACATCATTGCATCAAGAGAAAGGGGTGAAATTAGGTAGAAATTAATGTGGAGGATTCTGTGTAGGGCAGAGATTAGAGATTGTAAAAAAGTAAGATACTTGGAAGGATGCTTTTATAGGCTCCTGGTGTGAAGGAAGCGGAGAAAGAGGAGTAATGAAGAATTTAAAAGGCATGTGGTAAAGAAGAGTTATTGATTTTGGGGATTTTAAATTGCAGGATAGATTGGGTCCAGGAACAGGGAAAGGGCAGAGCAGAGGGTTCCTAGATTAGACGGCCAGCCAGAGGGTTTTGATCATACGAACGAGTCCCAATATCTGAGTACAGGGGGTTTTAGGAGTAACCTGACAGATGCAGATATGATTTCTCCGGCACCACCCGCTGCGTGTGGCCCCTGGGACCCTCAAAGTGGCCCTTAAAATGGCTAGATCAAACATTGGAGGTACCAGTTGAAAACCAGGTTTAAAATGAACAAGTACATCCCAGAGTTGTGATGGCCCATCAAGCAACTTTGTCCGCTGCATAAGGGTCCCAGAAGCCAAAAAGCGTCAAAAATTTTGGGCTAGATAAAACCATTGGATGTTACCACTTAAAACCAGGTTTAAATGAAAGT
>CM068966.1:74372611-74383296 GCA_035128595.1 Eptatretus atami | reverse complement strand
ATTACAGGTTACAAGTTTCCGTGACCGGTATCCTCCGCCTTTAACAGTTGCTTTTGCAAATTTCTACTATTAAGTTTTCTTGTACTGTGCTATAAAATGCTTTGAGATTTTCTTCTGAAATGAAAAGCGCTATAAAAAGAAACAAATGTGAGTGATTGATGAATTAATTGTGCCGCCAACAATTACGCTATTTTAATCACTGGCACTGGCCTGGAAAATACACCATGCACACATGCATACTCGTCATCAAACTGGCATCTGAACAACACCTAGAAAAGTCCCAGATAAAATAGCAATGAAAAAATTGTTAAAAAAGGGCCTTCCTTAGCATGTCAAGAAACCTACAGGACCGGTCCTATGCATTTTCCAGTTGAACGCCAGAGGTAAATCCAGTTCTAAGTTGACGACCTTAATTAAACTGTCCGAGAAAACAACAGGTCATTAATTATCATCTTACCAGAAGAACTTCACATCAAACATGACACCAAAGACTCACTAGGTTGTATCCATGACAACAACCTCAGCATATCCACTCAGTACCTGAGACACGGCCTTGGTACGCACATCAAACAAAATATCAAGAACAATGCCATATTAGATGCCTCCAACAACTCAGGAACTTCAACCATTTCTCAATAGCCAGTAAGATAATGGGAATTAGAATATAGGATAACAGTAAGATAAGACCCAAGAATATGTATCCTTTTTTTCACTGTGGTTCATGGTAGCAGAGATAGTGAACGAATGGCCTCAGCACATTGAGAGTCAACCAATAAGATCAGAGCCTATCACTGTTAAATTAATGCGACTCTTCAAGGATTTTGTTTAAAATATTGTTAGTAGACGATAAGAAAGCTAAAACTTCAAATTGTTGGAAGAACAAAAATTATGAAAAGTAACAGTTTGTTCGAATTTTCAGTCCAGGTGAACTTATGCGATCGAGCAGTGTCTGAAGGTGAGTCATTTAGTCAGTGAGTCTGTAAAACACTTCAGTCATTATCGCTTGAACCGAATAAACTATTTTGATTAAACTTGGCCACAACCTTCATCCTTCGTGATGTACCAGAGTTTATTCATGGCAAAAAAATCAGGGTGTATGGGGATCTGTGGGGGATTTTATTTTTAGCTCGCCTGTTCGAAGAACGGAGAGCTATAGCGATACCCCCGGCATGAGCATCAGCTTCAGCGTCAGCGTGAGCGTGAAAATGTTAAAGTTTTTGGTGCAAGTTATTTTTTCCTTCTCATGTTTATCTCCCCACACTTTAACATTTTTATACGCCTGATATATTATATATAATATATATATATAATATAATATATACAATATTATAATATCGGGGGCGTAAAATGTGATACCTGCGTCCGTCCGTCCGTCCTCGTCTGTCCGTCGCGTCTGTGCTGTCTGTCCGTCGTCCGTCCGTTCCTGTCCGCACTCTAACTCCCAAATTTCCACTTTCACGTTTCATATTTGGTACATAGTCCAGGACTTGGAGAGACAGGTGTCGCGCCATACGTTCGTCATCTAAAGTGGTTGCCATGGCAACCAGGATGCTGTTTTTCCATCCGTCCTGTCCGCACTCTAACTCCCAATGTTTTCAACTTTCACGTTTCATATTTGGTACATACGTACAGACTGTGGAGACGGTGTGTCGTGACATACGTTCGTCATCTAAAGTGGTTGCCATGGCAACCAGATGCTGTTTTCCATCCGTTCCTGTCCGCACTCTAACTCCCAAAGTTTTCAACTTTCACGTTTCATATTGGTACATAGGTACAGACTGTGGAGACGGTGTGTCGCGACATACGTTGTCATCTAAAGTGGTTGCCTGGCAACCAGGATTCTGTTTTCCATGTAGTAGCACAATTCTGTATATACCTTCTTGTCGGGCGTATATTGTGCTACTTGCGCTCTTGTTACGATTACAATATACAATACATATATTGCTTTAAAATTATTTGGATCAGACTTCACTGCAATGCCTTTAAAAAAATATATTAGAACTATCTTAAAAACGATAAATGTATAAACAGGCGAGCATTGGGTGGCTTTGACACCAACTCTCTGGTTTATATACACGATGTCGATGCTCGTATGAGAGCTAACACACAGAAACGCACAACAAGGGGAGCAGGAAACAAGAGGGTTGGGAGAGGGAAGAAAAAAACAATGGGGAACAGAGACATGAGATCTGTGGAAGGGAGAAGGATGGGGTGGGGGTATACAGGGTAAACAAGATGGACACTGCAGGGACTTTCCGGTATTTACACGACAGGGACTTTCAGGAAGGAAAGCAGGGAATTTGAAGGAGGTGGGTTTAGGGTGTATTAACAAGGGTAGAAAATATCGTGGTTTTGGATGGGGGAAGATAAGAGATGGTGGTGAACAGCTGTTTTGAAGACCTGGGAAGAGTGGGATTGAAGAGAGTGTGGGAGTTTGTTCCAAAGCCAGGAAAAAGAGGAATGAAAGCGTGAAGGTGAGCAGTGATTCTTGATTTTGGTAGTTTTACCAGAAGGGGGTTGTTGGCGGACCTTGAGCGTGCTGTAGAAAAATGGGAGGGACATATCTCAGACAGAGCATGGGGGGGAGGCCAGAGAGGAGATTGTAGAAGACAGAAAGACCACTGACCTGCCTGTTGTGAGAGAGTGAGAGACCCAAAGACTCAGCCTCATCGTGGTAGACAGCAATGATCTTAAATGCCTTGGTTTCCACAGTGTGAAGCCGAAAAAGGTGAGAGGCGGGGGCACCAGCCCAGAGCGGAAAGCAGTACTCCATCAGTCTGTGGACGAAAGCTTTGTATGTGGTCAAGAGCTCAGGTGTGCCAAGGAAGGACTTTGCAAGACTGAGGATGTCCAATCTGCGACTGGCTTTGGAGGCCAGTTTGGAAATGTGGCTTTCCCAGGAAAGATCATGGCAGATAGTGAGATCCAGAAGCTTAAATGAAAGGACTTCTTCAAGAGATTGTTGAGAAAGTAGAGGGGGTGGGGCGGGGGGGGGGGGTGGATTCTAGACGGTCTTTCTCTCTCACATGGTGAGAGTGTAAGATTTGTCAGGGTTGAAAGACATGTTCCAGCGTTTGGACCAGTTTGTGATTTATCCAGATCTGCAGAGTGGAGAGGCTGCTGCTTGCCAACATGAGGGATGACAAATGGTACAGCAGATGGTGGATAAAGAGGATAAACACCACGATATCAATGAAACTTGACACAACATTTATCACCCATAATGTTCCAAAGTTGTTCAAGGTATTAAAAAATCAGATCAGAGTCATGGGGGGGGGGGGGGAGTGGGTCTGCCGGGGATTTGAGTGACTTGCTCCTGCACTAGGTTAGCTTCAGGACTCGCAGTCCAATTTTTCTATTATCCCTCAAGCTTATTAATCCTCCTTTTTCCCAAAGATAGAGTCTCCCAGGCCAGTCTTCTGAAAAAAATATCAATAATGGTTAAATGTAGGATTGACCACCTAACATCATAAGAACTCATCTTGACCTAAAACTTATACAGTGACCTTAATGATCTGAACTTTCAAAAACTGAAAATGACTGCCATTGATTATTGTGTCTTTTCACAACCTGCCTGCAGTGTAATTATCGAATCATTTAACAGTTTGGTTAGTACATGTTCCTTTCTTCTGCCATAGGACTATGATGACGGTTATGAAAACGGTTATGATGAAACCTTTGATGGCAGCTGCACCTTGCAGTCAGAGAGGTACAAATCAAGAATATCCATTTTCTATGTCATGTCTCACAAATAACTATTTGGTCATTGGTTAATATGTGTAATGTGTGCATGCAGTGTTTCAGAATTTTATGAATACGGACATGTTGCAGGTGTTGGAGATTATGACATCTACGGTACGTCTACAGCAATGTTCACTGAAATCACAACAAAACATTACATCATATTTTTATTGTCACTATTAGTATTATTATTATGATGAACCATCTGATAACTATAAAAGTAAACTCATGATTTTGAAAATACCACAGTATTACTCGACTGAGAAGGTACTGTAGTTTAGGTATGTTGGTAGAAGTGGCCATGTCGGAGAATATGGTGAAGGATGTAGTGTGTTTGCAAATGAGACAAAACCTTGAGCTGCAACTGTCTGCAGGGCAAAATGGTTGGACTAAGAACAACAGTCATCTGAAGGCAATCCCAACGAGGGCTGTGAAAGGAACATACAGAGAACACCCCTATGGTATTTACTGAAGCTTCTAGCTCCTGCAGACTTTCCCTGATCTGACTGTGAAGTTTGCTGCAGTGTATTTTGCTTTGTAAGGCTGGCATGCAATCTAAAAGTCAATCCTATGTTGCTTACAACTGTCATACATGGAGCTAAAGCCAGCAAACAGGAATGATTCATTGTGCTACCTTAAAAGTTTCCATTCCCAGTAACGTGAACTTTAGTTTTGATGTGCTTTTGTGGACGTCGTGAAAATAATTGCTTTTCATATCCATGACTTTCTAAAGAAACCAATGCAAAGCAAATGTAAAGTATTTTTGAATCTATCATTGGAATGACATGCCAATTGCTTGCTGTTATTTATGTGTCAGAAATGTGCTTTTATTATTTTGTAGGAAATCGGTCACGACTATAATAATAACAACTTCCAGTGACGTTAATTAGAATTCTAATGTCATTAAAAATGAACATTTCTGCAGAAACAAAACCCAATGATATAATCTTTTTCTGTTAGAGAATCATAAAATTAGTGTTAAATACTTTGAAAACGTATGTGTGATCAATATTATACAAAAGGTCAGATGATTAACTGCAGGTCATTTAAATGCACTTGCTATAATGTTTAAAATCCTTAATGTATGAGCGTAATATGATGGTTAAATGTGCTGTGGACATAAACTAACATTTCTAATAAACAAACATAATTCTCAATAAAAATGTTGGGTGCTTTTCATAAGTGTTGTCTGTGATAACATTTGTACGTAAACAATGTCTTCTAAAAAGCCAAATGCATGATCAACTAATCATGACCCCAAATGAAATTACACTGATAAATTTTATAAATAGTCACAGATAATTACATTCACAAGTTGGTGAAAGACTGTTGTGTTATTATTTTCTCACTCTGAATGAGGAGTGCTGAATTTAAATACAAACTAATCAAATTATTCGGAAAGAATTTCCAACTTATCTCTTCAAAATGTCAGGTGGAGCTCAAAATTACATATATATATATATATATATATATATATATATATATATATATATATATATATATATATACATATACAGTATATATTTCAAGAAGAAAAACTAATGTCTTTGCCAAACGTGAAACGGTAATGATACTTAAAAAGGTCTCATAATCTTAACTCACCTTGAAATGCTTGTGAACACATTGTTGTGCACAAAGAGAAAACAAAGGGGGTTTTTTTAATACAGCACTTACATGATGTGACCAGGAATTTTCATGACAATTTCGCATGTTAATCAAATGTAATAATTGTTCTAACATCAATTGTGGATATACACCAAGTGTGATGTAAGCAGTGTGCAGGATCATTGCTGATATTGATTTACTGATCACTGATTCTAACAAGACTACTGAAGCACAGGATGAGTAAGCATTCCGCACGCCAACGTTTTAAAGGTAATGAAAACTGTGTTAAATAATTTCCTCGATTATATGTTATACGCAATGCGCATATAATTTGCTTTAGTACACTGCATAGAAAATATAGACTTTAAAAGTCTTAATTGTTTTTAAATGTCTGATTTTAAAACTGCAAATAAAATTCATGCATAAAAATGATACATATACATATATATATATATATGGTCAGTAACAAGAAGAAAAAAAAACAACAACATAATTTTGCATAATAGTGAGCTAATTTGTAACAAAATATGTTTTATCCACATTTCACTAAAAGCAAGCCTGTTTGGCCTGAAGGAATTGTGCACAGTAAGGAATTTGTTTTTTTTCCATAATTCAATCATTTTGGTTTAAAGATGTGAGACACATAATTGCCAGGTTGCTTGTGATCGAGAAAGCATTCGTATCATTGATTTATCATCATGGATCCATCATATTTTATTGCAGCTATGAGTAACTTGCAACTTGGAATTTAATTAACTTATTAAAATGTTGATGGCATCAGTGCTTTTGTTGATTTTGTTGTTGCTGTTGTTGTTGTTGTTGTTGTTCAAAACCACTGCAGTTTTGTAGCATTGTTAAGTGTTTAGATTTTCTTACAAGGATGGTATCAATGCATTTAAAAGTTTCATGATTGTTCCAATTTGCATGTTTGGAAATCTGACTTACAATATGCAACTTCTTGCTTTTTGCAGGGCAGCGATAGCAGATGTAAAAAAAATCAAAAAGAAATACTTATGTTGGAATGGTAAGTTTAAGCCATCTATCCATTTGAAATTCAGATGAAGTTTTTTGAAAAGTAAAAAGCATTATACTTTAATTGTGTAAGTTACATTTGCAGAATAGGCCGAAGTATTCCTGTGTTGTCTGACAGTTCTAAGTTGACTCAGCCTGGAGCATATCTACCAGGCAATCCAGAGTATGTCAGAGTTCTATCTTCAGTTTGCTCACCATGCATGACATGTCTTAAAATTCAAATATATTAAATAAATGACAAGCATCAATTTGAAATATTTTATTTATTCAGAGTAATTATGCCTAAAATACCTCAATGCTTTATAAATTAAAGTCATCAAAGTAAAAGTACTTTTGCCTTACATTCAACTGAATTCTAAGAACAATGACTTGAACATATTACTTAACTTACATTTTAGTCTCCACAGTTAAGTAAAGATTGCTGCAAATAAACTTTAAATAATATAATACCGCAGGTTATCATGAGTGATTATTATCACCACTTATTGTGTATTATAATCTACTTGCATTACAAATAATGTGCCCTCACTTAAATGCCATATTGTTGGCTTTCTGCAAAAGTTTAAATGCTTGGTCATTTAAAACTTATTTTATTGATCTCAAACAAATTAAATTTAAACCGACATAAATTGTACAGCTGTTTTTTCCATTAAAACTAGCCTGTCCTGAAGGACGGGAGGAAGAGGAAGCAGGACTCAGAGCACGTGTTTACTATAACACTGCTGTAAAACACACAAATGTCTTCCCTCTCAGGGAATGTGTCAGATAATTGGCTCAGGGTTAAAAGGCCAGGTAATATATGATAGGTAAAGAAACAGATCGACAGAAAACACTGGGGATGATTATTTTAGTAACGCCTTTTGTACACTTTCATACGTTATGAACACTCCAGGCTGGGGAAACATCTAGCAGAAATTTAAGATGTGAGAATCTCAATGACAATCTCAATGACAATGAAGCAGCCCCAGAAAATGAAGGATCTTTTGCAACACGTTGTTTTGTTTTCACTGTTATCGTTTGTGCGCCCCTTCCATACATTTTTATACATCATATCTTTATATTTCCTCATTTATCATTCCACATAATATGATTCACAAAGTGCCTTGTCTGTTTGTTTGTTAGTTTTACAGCTGCGCTCCAAGTCCTGATTCTTCTTCCGCACGTCCGTAAGGACGGGCTCTTTATAATAATAAACCAATTTTCATCACGTAGTAAAAAAAGTTTGGCATGGCCAAGTAGATAAAGCAGCTGACTTGTAAGCTTGTGGATGCGCATAAATCCCAGACAAATCCAAGTTCAAATTTTCTTTCTTCTTGTGTTCAAAAAAGCGTTACACATGGAAATGGCTCCTTTTATATACAGTGGGGTGAGAAGTTATGAGTCCACTTAAATCAATGCCAAGCTTTCTCAAATCATAATTTCCAACACATATTTGTCATAATATTGAAGATATGTATCCACATTCTTGAAATAATTATAGTTATTATTCACTGACACTTTGTTTTAACAGAATAAATAAATGGTGAATACATTTGAGAGAAAGATAAAATGTATGTGAGCAGTCTGACTGTGCTCTGGAGTGCATTACAACACTGTGGGGAAAAGATTGACTGAACTATAATCCATAAACAAATTAAATCAATCCCAAATGTAGTTGAGACAGTTCTCAAGGCAAATGGGGGTCACACCGATTATTGATTATACATGAATATAAATTTGATTTTTCCTATTATAAGAAGTGTTGTTATATCCATAGAGTTCATGGAAATCCCTTGAAAGTGCTTTTGGTTTCATATTACAAAGATTTATTTTGTTATCATGTCACAATGAATAAATTTCCAACTGGACATACTTTTGCAGCTCACTGCATGTACATATTTTAGAAGGAAAAAACAGGTGCATCCAAACAAAAAAGTAACAAGATCTACTCTGCTAATCTAGAAATAAACAAGGAACAGCAGACCTGATCTCAGGTGACGTCTAACAGCAGTGAGCTTCCTCAGGCCAATAAACACCAAGCCTCGGCACATGAAGGTTTTATTCCTGAGGCAACAATTTTTATTTGGTCACGTGCCAGTGTGAGAGGTCAATTCAGCAGTGTTTGTATTTTTCCAAAGCTTAAAAAACAAACACCAATCGCATCATCGATGGTCTGCCCTGCTCTTGTTATTATTCACTCGTGATCTAGTATTGTATGTTTGGGGTTGGTACGTGTGTGTGTTCATTCTTGTTTTTGTGTTTCTGGGGCACAAACATGGTTGGGTTTGCATCCTGGACTGGGCACATAATTTTCCCACATACATGTACATATTATTTATGTTTGCATGTTCATTTATAATTGCATTACTACACCACCTGTGGTGAATAATAGTGGTCATAGAAGTGTCCCCCCACGGGGGGAAGATCCTCTCACGTACAGGCCATAGCTGCTCCTATGGTTGGCAATGAGTGCCCCGGAAGCAGCGGGAGAAAGAGTGGCATTTATACATGTGGGAGAATTGCGTGCTGAGCTCGTGGGTCGCCCAGATAGCTCAGATGGCAGAGCACTGGTATGGTTCACTTGAGAATTTAGGTTTGATTATTGGTCTTGGTGCATAATTTTCATTATATATATATTGGGATTCGCAAGATATCCGTTATTGTCGGGTTTTCCGTCTGTGTGTGTGTGTGTGTGTGTGTGTGTGTGTGTGTGTGTGTGTGTGTGTGTGTGTGTGTGTGTGTGTCTGCAACGCGAGGCTCCACAGCACAAACCAGCAAACCGATTTCGATGAAACTTGGCGAACAGGTGCCATATGGGCTGGGAGTGTGCGCGTTTGAGTTTCGTTGCTAAGCAACCACCCATTGCTATGCAGCAGCCGAAAAACCGCGTTTTAAGAACCCAAACGGTAACTGACGTAGCGCGGCTTCTATGATAGGTAGAGCGGCCAGACCAACTCCTGCCTATTCCTTGCATCCCCATCTAGTTATCGCGACAGCATAACGTTCCTCTATCTCTCATAGTTTCCGAATGGCAACCGTCCGAATGCGGAAATGTGGTGAACCAGGGAATATGTTAAGTGATTCGCTAGATATCCGTTATAAATTACTATCATCAAGGCGAAACAGTAGGACGTAAACGAAAGCGTCTTCGCATGGTGATAGAACATGGTTGGTAAAACATTTTTTGTCATTTACACTTTCCTCCATCTCCACTCTGAGGAGTACAGTTGGCAAAATACGCAATAGGAAAAATCTTGCCAGGCAGAGGAACAATTGTATGTGAACCAATACGTCTTGGCAATGAATCTTCGTCGGTGGATCGGTCAGAATGAAAAGCATCGTATCCAGCGCTTCGATCCTAGCGGATCCCTCGTCGCCTACCGGCATATAATATATATATATATATATTATATATATATATATATATATATAATATATATAATATAAATATATATATTAACCAGTATCAGTCATTGACACAAGCCAATATCTGCAATTTTTCAGTCATTGGCATCAGCCAATTGGAGTCAGTGTGAGTGCTGATTGCTGATTACAATTGAACTGCATACAACCCAAAAAGAGAGTAGCTTTCATTCTTGTTTTGGGTGAATTTCAGTTAGCAAATTAAAAAAACAATTGCATTAGTACATGAAACAATTTTATTATGCATGATAGTCATTTTAAGGAGATGTGCGTAGACATTTGTTATAAACAGCTGGCAATCATCATGTGACGGGTCGAAAAAATTTGGCTCGGTAATTTGGAAAACATGTCATCACGAAAAATAGCGAGAAAATCGGGTGTTTCAAAATTATTTTGCTTTGAAACTCACAAAGAGAAACAAGATAACCTTTCTCAAGCACACCCGATTCATATAAAATAACCAATCGCTTTAGAAACAGCCAGTCGTACATCGTACAAAGGAAAACGCGATCGCTCGTACGCTGCTGAGGTTAAAAGTTAAAATCAACTGTACCCACCTCCTGGCTGACTACGTTTCGACGTCATACGCTCCAGGTGTACCCAAGTGCATCAAAGCATCAGTGAATTTTTTTTTCACGGAAGCTAGATACATGCCCCATACATATCAGCTGTCTCTAACCCTCTGTCTCCAACACACCCATCTAGTGCTAATCTCCCCTTCTAAACTAATGCTCTTGTACCCCCATGGTGGCAACTATTTCCAGGACTCCAATGTGGGTATAACAATCCTAATACTACTCCCCCCATCCTCGTGCTATTCCCTCTAACCTAATGCTCCCACGCCCCCATGGAGGTCACCATTTTTAGCATCCCCATGTGGCATAATTATTATAACGTTTCCCCCC
>CM068966.1:74353193-74372009 GCA_035128595.1 Eptatretus atami | reverse complement strand
AGGTAAGTTAATCTCTCCATGACCTCAACATCCTCACCACAAACAGATACAGATGAGATAGCAGCATGCAAGATGTCATTGAAAGCCTGTATTTTAGTTTTGACCCAGGAAACACCATAATCCCAGTGGCTTTGAATCCTCATTCAGTGCCTCAAGGGCCCCCATAAGGGTGTCCAATGTTTCCGCAAAGATGACTGCATCATCTGCGAAATCAAGGTCAGAGACATTTGATGAGATCATGTTCCACCGCTGACTGAAATCTAGCAATGTCCACACTGATTCATGATAGAAAAGAGGCTTTTAATTCACATCAAAAGAGTACATGACAGAAAGTGAGACAGAGACTACCTACAGTATCCAGCTCAGTTAAACTCTCTCTCCCTCGCAAGCAGTTTTGGTTACTTTATATACTTTTTCCTGCTCATCTGTTTTCATGATTTTCCCCAACTTCCATCAGGTTTATATTTCCTTTCTTAGATATTGTTTCTTTGAAGACCATAACATCCCAGCACTGGTTCCCCCCTGGCCTGGCAAAGCATTGATCTTTTCACAACATTGTGATCTGTTATTGGTCAGGCAGATCTTTATCACAATATATATTATCTTCTCATTCTATTGCAAGATGTACCATTTGACCTGTACCAAAACAGTGTTGATTTATGATCGGGCTCTCCGAGCTAAAGGCTCAAAGAATGTTGTTACAAGGCCAGCAAGAAAGCCAGATGTTTAGCTGCGTGACAGAGAGAGAGAGAGATAGCCTACTTGCTTTGATTACCAACAGTCAAAAAAACTGTAGCTTACTGAGAGCATTTTAAATGCTTGGCTTCCTCAATATAAAGCATACATTCAATTAAGAAAAGGTAATCCTACTAAAAATGGCTGCTCTCATCTTGGGAGCTGGTCAACAGCTCCACATTGACATTCCCAAACGATGCACCGCAGCTTGATCTGTCTGAGATCCTCCCCAGAATTCAGTCCGTACAAGTGCTGAAAAGTGTGGGAGCCAGTACACACCCCTGACAATCTCCAGTAACAAATGGAAATAAGTCGAAGATGAAACCATCAGACCTCACACCACTCTCAGTACCAGAGTATAGTTCAGAAATCAGATTTATCAGTTTTGGTGGCACCCCACGAAGACTGAGAATCCTTCAGAGGACTTCAGAATCCTTCAGAATCCTTCAGAATCCCGATTCACTGAATCAAATGCTTTGCAGAGATCAACATAGGCTGCGAGCAGCCCCTGCCTAAACTTTCTTCTGTGTTCAGTGAGGACCCAAAGAGCAAGGATATAGTCAGTCATTGACCGATTTGGCGTAAAGCCCGACTGCTCTAGGCGCTGGTGCTCAATAAGATGGTGGCGAACCATATCAATAATTATCCGAGCAAAGACTGAGAGCAGCATCACTTATCCTGGGACTGAGTGCAGTATCACACCTTAGTAGCAGTTGCAATCCTGGTGATCACCCTTCCCTTTCCAGAAAGGGACAACAAGGCCCCTCTTCCAGTCAATTAGGATGATGTTTGTGTTTCAGACAGAGCAAAGAACTGCATGCAATGACACAAGTATAGCATTTCCACCAGCCTTGAGAAGTTCAGCATGGATGCGACAGATCCCAGGAGCTTTACCCCCATTTCAACCGGTTCACCGCAGCCTATATTTCCACAAACGAAGGTGGATCACAGTTGATTGGACCTTGCCAACATCCAGCTAAGACTGGGATGGTACCATTCTCCTGGATTTAAGCTGCAACTTCAGAGTTTCTAAAACAAGACTTAAGGAAATAAGCACTCCGGTAGACCCTGCACTTCTGAAGCATCCCCCATTGATGATCAAAGAGCACATGGTCAGTCTCCTTTGCCGCACCACCAGCGTTGGAATACCAAATCCAGCGATGATGCTGTGGGTGATGAAACCGTGAACCACCCACCCTAAGGTCTTGACTTCTTGCAAAGTCAAGGAACTTGGTGCTATTCTGGTTCACAGTTCCAGACCATTGAGGACCAACACATGATTCATAACCATCCCTATCAGTGCCAGTCGATCAATTGATATCCCGAAGACTAGCGAGTACCTCACCTGGGGCATTTATCAAACACAGACTCAAGCATGGCATAGAATGCCTCCTTCACGGTGAGTTCATCTCGCCTCAGTTGGAGAAGTATACAGAGACCAATGAAATGACACCCAAGGAGTGCGACGATGAATCCCATTATCTCCTCAACAATACTCCCAAGCTCCCTCCTCGTACCCCCGCTCCTTATCAAGCCTCCACGCAACTTAGCACGGCATACCCTCTCTTAGCTTGACCGTCTTATACGCCTCAACCTTATCATTGGAGTCAGCTTATTGGACACAGCCACAGCAACTCCTTGGGCATGGTAACCATCAGAGCGACCTGACCAATAATACGTGAAACCACCCGCCATGATCTCACCACTGCCCTGTCTCCGAACATCAGAGAGTGCTGCAATACTGAAGTTCAAACACTGAAGCTCACTGAAGATGACAGCAGAGACAGGTGATAATCCTCTTACGGATAGGGTATTCCAGGCACCTACCCGAAGGGACCACCGCATGTTAACCTGAGGAGACCGTCATCTGTTGGACGACACCTCAGCATCACCCCGACACACCACTGCAATCTGACCCAGGAAGTTATCCTGTACTTTTCCTCCTATCAAAAAATAATGGGGGTCCCGAAGGCTTTGCCCCAATCTTGTTATCTGATGAGCTGTCCTGCGAAGAAAAAGGTAACCCAACTGCAGGAGGACATCCACAAATACAATTGGGCACCAGATATGGATGGCTGTTGGCTCACAAGGAGCTCTTCCACTCTGTGACAGGTTTTATTTATAATCATGCTGGGTGTCCATATCCATACACACTCCTAAAGGGGCTGTCACACCTTGACGATTTAGCCAGCGTATGCGATTAGAAAATTTGTCTAAAACACTGGCACACGTCGAATACGTTATGGGTACGTTTGTGTACGTTAGGTCACGCTGAAAAACACTACCATAGGTCGTATTACGCTGGTTTAAAACGTTTGTGCTTTTTGGTTGTCTAAAAAATTTTGAAATGCTTGAAATTTTACGACGTACTCGGCGTTTGGCTCACACGTTCCGCTACGCTGGCCATAAGTTGTAGGCAGCTTATGGCATCGTTGACACACGTTAATTGTATGTTACTCATAAGTCGAAACACGTAGAGGTAACATTCGCGTACCCGAACTTATTTCTACCTATGAGTAAACGTTTTGTAAGGCACGCTACACGAACGTTGTTCACACTTCGCAACACGCTACTTGAAAGTTCCTCATAGCGTCGAAACACATCAAAGTAATGTTTAGGGTACCCGTGACTTATTTAATAACCTTAGATAATGTGCTTGGGAATATCGCTATTGCATACGCTAGACTATCGTTGGGATAGGTTGTGACCCTAAAACGATAAACAATCGTTGGTATAACTTATGTATAAGTTATCGAAGCGTTCTGGTTCGCATTACTAGTACATTATGCACTTTGTCAAAGTCGTTTTTAATACTTTAAAAAGTAAAAACAATAAATATTTCCTCGTTGGAATGAGGAAAAAAATTAGCCGAAAAGAACATCGAACAATGTTGCAAAGTAGTCTCCTATTCGTGGACTAAGAGGATCCATCATCACCCACACCCCTCCCCATCACGATTACCTACTACACTGACATGGACTACTACTACTACCAATACTACTACTACTACTATACTACTGACATAGACTACTACTACTACACTACTACTACTACACTAGATATACTACTACTACTACTATGACATAGACATACTACGACTACTACTACTGACATAACATGCTACTACTACTACTGATAAGACATACTACTAACTACTATACTACTGACATAGACATACTACTACTACCAATGCTACTACTACAACTACTACTACTATTACTACTGTCACGCCACACACCAAACTGCTAATAGTATTACACTACTGATACTACTGGCATTACATCACTCAACATGAGTCTGGAACAATGATGGGTTCCTCTGTGAAGGCCCATTTGTATATACCAATTCCCCTTAATGCTGCCAATACGCCATATACACGGTAGATGTAAGTTGAAACACGTTCGTAAGTGCTGTGTCGTCCGGAAGACGTCAATCTATTCGTCTACATAGCACATGTTTGCGTTTTAGGATACGTTAAACATAGGTTCATGCATGTTACTCAAAGGTTAGAAGCACGTTATACTTAGGTTCAAAGCATGCTACACATAGGTTAAACGCACTTACTCATTGGTTCATAGCACGCTAGTCATTGGTTCAAGGCAAGTTAAAAAATAGGTTCAATGCACGTTACTCATAGGTTCAAGCACGTTAAACACTAGGTTCAGAGCAGGCTACTCATAGGTTAAAAGACGTTATCCATGGTGGTTAAAATTAGGTTGCGGGTATGTTAAATATTACCTTGACGTGTTTCGACTTATGAGTAACGTGTTGTCCGTCGCGTGTAAACGATCGCGAGGTGCCAGGAACATATGACAACGCATGCGGAACGTGTTAGCCATACGCCGAGTACGTCATAAAATTTTCAGCATGCTTGAAATTTACGACGTATTACACGTACCACGTAATATGACAGCGTACTTCAGTGTTTTCCACGCCTACTCTTAACGTATACACAACTTACCTATACCGTATTTGACGTGCGCCTAGCGTTTTAGACACATTTTTCATAGGCCGGCTTACGCTGGCAAAATCGTCAATGTGTGACTGCGATGTTGACACTTCAAATTCTCAGCGCGGTTATGATTAAATCGGCGTGCGGCGTTCTTAACAGCTACGCCACGAGTTTCGCCGGCATACGTTTAGTCTCTATGCGTAAGTTAAACCAGTTGGGCTAGGTTGTGAACGCCGACAACCGGCTAAGCATTCGTTGGTAAAAGTTATCAATAACACAACGAAACGTTCTGGCCGTTACTAATATGTTATGCATACGACCAACACGTTATGAATACGCCCAAAACTTACAAAAAAACATCAAAATTTCAGCGTTACGCCAACGTTCTTACATAATTTTTATACGTTGCCATTGCTGGTTAAAACGTCAAGGTGTGACAGGGCCCTAACGAGGAAACCTGGTGGGGGAGATGGTTTAGTTGCCGACAACCTGACCACGAACCAGGTTAGTACAGGTTTACATGGTACCTGAAGCAAGTCACAGATCTAATTTGTCCTGACCTGACATATATAACCTAATGACGATACATATTGTTACATTTGTGGCTGGGGAGGATTAGATATTACCATTGAGCAGATAGGAATATATAGAGTAGTACGGTCCATGTATGAATAGTTACCCCATCTTGATGTAATAAGTAGGGACATGTCAGCTGAAGGAATGTCTTGTTTGAATGTGCACCATACAGGGGATGGTGCGTGGTAATAATTAGTTTAGTTAGGGATTATGAAAAAGGAATTGTATGTAAAACCCTCTTGTAATGTCCCACCGGGTGGAATCGGGTGGCTTGGGGCTCTGTCAGGCAAGAGAGGAAAAGAGGGGCGGAGCTATGAACACCTCCAGGGGTAGAGCTATAGACACCTCCCAAGGGGCGGAGCTCGGATCACCGGGGGTGGGGGTGAAGCGTTGCCCCAGGAGAAGAGGGTGGTGCCTAAAAGGGGGCAGTGGAGGCATGTGTGGAGGAGGACTGTGGAGTTCTGAGGAGAAAAAAAGTCTGAGGAGAGGAGGTCGTCCTGCCCCACGCACATCCTTACGCCTTCTCATCCACCGGCAGCAGAGTCCCCCGGTTTTGTCACTCTCCTGTCTGTGATTGAATCTGGTGTGTGGCACCTTAGTTTCTTTAGATTTATTTTATTATCATTGTAAATAATTATTTATTAATTGCATTCCCTTCCTTCCCTCCCAACCCACCGTGATATTCCTTTTGACAGGTCAATATTCCCCTGTAATTTGGTTTGGGGAAAACCCGTTTGTTTTACAAGAGCTGAGGTTCTCGTGTTTCTCCTCACGACCCCTGTGCGCATTGTCCGCCATTAAATCGGAATGTCGTCTGAGGGAGTAAAAAGCCAGATTGGCTCATCCATCCAGCGTCAGTGTTGATTGACCAAGACATGACAATATACAACCGAATGCTATTCCCTATACTTGTGCTCCTGAGCATCGATGTGGGGCAGCCTTTCCTGCATGCTCCCACATGTGTTCAAAAACTCTCTCCTCTATATTAATGAGTGAGCCCACCCCCCATTTTGTAGAGGTGTTCAGTGGTGCATCCGTCACCTGCCAATGAGTTTCAATTCCTATGCTAGGCTCTGGTGATTTCCCCATGGCGAACCCCACCATGTCCGCCAAGCCCACTGCTCGTGCTGCAGAACCTCATGTAGGCTGCCTGCAACCGATGTTCAAACAACACGTAATTAATAGACATATCGTCACACGGCTTCACGGACGGCTTCACGGACCATGCTTTTCATTTTTATATACATACACTAGAAAATACCACCTGTCACTTTGCTGACTGGAATACCAAGAGAAGGGGTTGGGGAGAGAAAGATGGGGGAGAGAGAGGAATGGGAGAGAGGGGGGATGATAATCTAAATGGGGAGAGAGGGAGAAAAAGAAAGAGAGAGAAGAGGGGGAGGGGGAGACAAGAGGACGGGTGAGGGAGGAGCGTGATGTGAGAAAGGGAGAGAGAGAGAGGAGGGAAGAGGTGAGGAGGGGTATGGGAGCTAGGTGGGGGAATGAGGAGGGGGGGGGCAAGCAAGGAAGGGGGCGAGAGTGACACCTCCCCCACATGTCGCGATACAGTACATTTAGTCCATGGGCCCAGGCCAGAAATTCCACTTGTCGGTACCATCTAAGGAAACCAATCTAGTATGATTTTTGAATTGGTGTTATATATATATATATATCATATTTTGATGTGATAACCATTGCAGACTGGTAGCTTATTGGTAGTTATCATCTCTGGAATGTACCCACCCTCCGCATAATGAAAGCAAAAAGGCAAAACTCAGAAAACATTCACTAATGATTGCAATTGCTGTTTCCACATGGGGTAGAATGAACTGCAAACCACAAATACATGTCTGAAATGCTTTATTTATACCATCCAACCATCCAATAATCCTTTCTGTCATTCCTGAAGGCAGAATTTGTTTTATGGCAGAAAGGGGCGAACAATAGGGCCTATCAAAATGTTGCTGATTAGTGATTTTCAGTACATTTTTAATTTATAATATTGTCATATACAAGTTCCCTGGGTAGTGCTCTGAACCGCAGTAGCCTACAACATGCACATGTTGTATGAGGAAAACATTTATGAACATTTTACAATTTTTTAGCACAGTTAAAGGAATTGCCCTTCCCCTACCCTCGTTCCAACAAGCGTCCAAAATGTAAAATTTACGGATAACCCAAATTTCACCACGCTACTGTGGCATGTTTATGTACTATGTTTTACTTTCAACTGCATAGCTGTAGCCATGAAATTCCTTGTGATTGTGCCAAACATTCACACCATGGATCAGTAGTCCTAGTCCTTCATCACTGTTATCAGCATCAGAGTCTCGAGGTCTACAACCTCTTCCTCGACATCAGCAGCGGCTGGTTGCTGCAGGTTCGCAACTTCACAGCAGGACTGCACTTCAGGTATTGGCAAGCACGTGCAGTCTGGAGTTTGCACCACACCGTCCACACTTGCAGGAAAGCAGTTGCAACACTGCATCCGGTGCTGACGAGAACCCTGCATCCACTCATGCCAGCTCTCTCCGTCATCATCAGGTCCATCCACAAACCCTTGGGACTTGGAACATAGGGTTGGCATTGCAGACAGCGCCTCCAAATAGCAGCCTGGTAGTTTGCACAGAGGACGTGCATGAAGAGCATCTTCACATGGTGGAAGCTGACGGACTCTATCTCTCCCCTCCTGACAGAAGACGTTGATGTTGGAGTTCATTGACTCTTCCGTGTTGGTAGACACGCCACGTACATGTGAGCATGAGTGACCTCTTGCAGCTTCTGAAAAAGCTCGGTGGATACTTCCCATGAATGACCGAGCTGACTGACGGCCTCTTGGTCGGTCTTATCCGACTTCATTTGCTTCAAGTCGCCCATCTTTCCCCGGCCTGCAAAGGCACTGACTGTATCACAACCGGAGAACACGTGCAGTCCAACCAGAGGCATCACAGACACCTGTCTCCCATCGATCTAGCAAGCTTGTCAATGTCTAGAACTGTGTCGGGTTTGCGTTACCACACTTCTGATACACGGGCATGGGATGTCCTTATTGAAGGCAAGAACACAGCACGAGGACATCTGTATCTTCGGCAGTGATCACCACAGCCTTGTAACCAGCCTCTGCTGCATGCAGAGCATGCAGAAGCATTCGGGTGTTCTGCTCCTCCTGCGTGACTTCAGCTCTGCCACTTCCTCCCAGTGGTCCTTGGTTTTTTTGCGTTTTTTTGATTTTCCCCCAAAACGTCAATATCTCAGAATGGTTAAAATGGTAAAAATGCAAAATACATACACTAAAGCTGCTCTTCTGGAACGGTTATCACTATTGAAATAATCATATAGTCCCTACCAATAACTTAGTAGCCCTAAAGTTTGGTTTCCTCAGATGTACCGATATATGCCTGGGCCCATGGACTAATTCTAGAAGGGAGGGTGTGTGGGATGGTGGGGAGTGAGAGAAAGAAGAGAGAGGAGAAATAGGAGGGAGAGGAGAGAGAGAGAGAGGGAAAGAGGTATGGGAGGAGAATGCTGCACTTTATTAGCAGGGGGGAGCAAGACAGGTAGAGAGGGAGAGATGTGGGATTACAGTGCTGCACTTTATTAGGAGGGCGAGCAAGGAAGGGACAAAAAGAGAGGGGAGGGGAGAAAGGAGAGAGGTTAGTTGGTTGAAAAAAAGAGAGAGAAAGGTGAAAGGGCAGGTTAGCAAAGAATGCATGTTATGCTTTGTACCCCCCCCCCCCTCACACACACACACACACACACACACACACACACACACACACACACACACACACACACACACACATGCATTCCTGGAAACTATTGTTTAAATCGAACTTCAAAATCCCATTGATTTTTAATGTTTAGATGGGGAATGCACAATAACAGAAAAAAAAAATTGAGTTGAAATTTTTCAAAAAGTAATGAATGAAGGTATTACAATAAAACACTATACATAGAGGTCCGGTCATCTTCATTTTTCCTGTGCAGTACAAGGCTGTGAGTAGCATCATTGACTGAGGTTTGCAGTGATGCTGATGCAGTACCCTGTTAGGTCAGAGCAGTAATTGGAATTGGCCAGGACGCCAAGGATAGCCCCATACTCTTCGCGAAAGACCTTTAATGTCCACTAACTAATTCTGGCAGATGCGACACCTAGTTTAACGTCCATCTGAGGATGGCCCACACATTGATTCATCACCCTGCCTGTGAAACACCGGGATGACAGTTTATAACTGCGTTTGAGATTCAAACCCAGGAAGACTGCTTAGAGTGAGTGTGTGTACCTCTTGGCCATCCTGATGTGAGTAGGGTTGCATTGCTTTTACCACTGAAAATATTTTTCAATCTCTCTTGAACTTGCAGTCGCTTTACTCATTCTAATCCTCCAATTTTATTTTGCCTTCCAAATCCGAGGAGTTGCCCTTAGAATAACTGAGCCATGGTCCACCACGCTGACTGCTTATGCCAAGGGAGCCTTCGCCTGCTTTAAAAAATATTTTCGTCACACTCAATGAAGTTACACTTTAGGCAGATTCCTCAAATTTTTTCACTCAATATAATTTTCGAACAGTAAGGTTAATGCTTTGGTAATTGCAATTGTGTAGATATGGAGAAGGTGGAAACATCGCCTTCCTTTAATAAATACGCTTTTACGCTAGTCATAAAAAATCAGTCATTTCTTAACATTTTCAGATTTCACTCCAGATTTCGACACTTATATTTAGTCCACATGATCTGATCCTCAAATTCGAAATCATATTTTGATTATATACTTTAATTAGTTTCCAAGAGTCGATCATGTTTACAAGGCAAGGCATTTTTAGTAGGCTGAATAAAAATGGCAGCTAAGACCCCTGCAAGGTGAAGTTGGGCTCACCAAGGATAAGCCTTTCAATAAAGTAAGCCATAATTATCTTCAAAAAGGTGTTTAAATTTACTCAAATACCAGTTTTAAAAAATACCCAGAGGAGAGAGAGAGAGGAGGCAGAGGGAGAGAGAAGAGAAAGAGAGAGAGAGAGAGAGAGAGATGAGAGAGAGAGAGAGAGAGAGAGAGAGAGAGAGAGAGAGAGAGGAGGGGAAAAAAAGGGAAAGAAAATGAGGGTTGGAGGTGGCATTAGAAAAAATAAATATGTTATGCTTAATGACTGAAAACAAAAAAAAATCATGCAGAACAGCTGTACACACAATGACACAACAGAGTTGGTGAAATAATCTGCTGGGACAACTGCAAAAACTGATATCCCAGTTACAAAAAAATTGTGGGAACATGAAGCAAAAGCAATCACTGAAAACATCGAAGTACATCTCATGTACAACCTAATAAGCCCATCGAGTGTGAACATCAAAAAAATGCATGCAATCAGATATCTTAATTAGTACAAAAAAAGAGAAGAAGCATTGCTAAGTGAGGTATTAATACCATTGATTTTGGACAAAACAATGCAGAAATCAAGAAAATGACCAAATTCCAAGACCTCAAGAATTAAGTGAAAAGATCCTCTAAGCTGAAGAATGCCAAAGTTGTACCAGTGAGAGTTGGAGCTCCAGGAATGATGACAAAAGAACTTCACAGAGATAATAAAAACCATCCCTGGGCATGCTGTCTGGGGCTCAGCGACGATTTTGAAGAGAGCCCTCGGCACAAAACTTTGACAACAGAAAAATTTCACAGCTTGTCCATGAATCATGACCCCTTCCCGAAATGAAGGTGGATACTTTGAGCCCACCCCTGGGAGGACTCCATTCCACATTCTGAAACTCGCATATGGAGATACCAATGAAAGACACACACAGAGATACTTTGAGACCTTGTTGGTCCCTGTTTGATCTTCTGATGAAACCCACCCAGATGAAGAGATAGGCAACAAATGCAACTTCTGTGTCCATGCATGCATGCGCACACTCACACAGACACACACACACACACACACACACACACAACCACACACACACACACACAACACACACTTTGAGACCTGGGGCAGGAGCATTTAAAACCCACGCTATCTTCCTGCAAAAAATGTGCTTGCATGCATGGATGCTCGTACATGCAGCGACCTGTCCACTCCACCGGTTGGCTCACTCCGAATCTAATTCGTACATGCTACAGCCCCTCAACAGAGGGGAAGGTGGGGACCAGGGGGGGAGGTTGGAGAGATATAGGGGTGGTGAGAGGAGGAGGAAGAGAAAAGGGGCTACACAGAGTGAGGATGCGTACCTCTCGGCTTTCCTGCCATGATGTGGCAATTCATTCCTTCAGAACTGAAAATATTTTTTCTCATTGGGATCAAATAATTCATTTTGCCTTCTTCCTACCTCCAATATAGAACCTCGTATCGCCATTGAAACTTGAAGAACATGCCAAGTGGCTTCACCAAGCACTCCACGAAACTGTTGAAGAAACTTTAAAAGCGAAACGTTTAATGTTTATTTGTATTTATACATGCCAAGTGACGGTCTTAATGAAGAACAAAAAGGGAAACGTCATGGAAAATAAAATCTCACATTTTCAGCGAAACAGCCACCACCTGTTGCACTGCGGAACAACGCGTGGCAACACAGGCGAGTAGCCTGAACTTTGTGAAGTCGATCGATATACAGTATACAGTGATGTGTGAATTTGTAGCGTGCTCGCCAAGTGGCTTAAGCACTCAATGAAGCACTCTAACTAAATGAATAATAAGAAACAACTCGCTTGGCACGTGATTAGCAATCACCCACCGTCAATATTAAACATACGCCTCAGTATTCAACTTAAGCAGTTGGAGTGCTGATACTTTCAGATCTGGAGCTGAAATTTTGTAATTTTGCTTATTATAGAGATTCTCTTAGTTATTATATGCGGAAATGGAATGAAGCCACAAACGCTGGCATCTCCGGGTGTTTATAAGCACTGCAATATACCAGCGATGTTAGCTATGATGACAGGGCATTCGATAATATGAGTACAGAAAGTGAAAAAAAAGACTATCATTAAGAAATCATTTGTGCCTGTTCCAAGTCAAGGCATTGTTGAGCAGGCCAAAAAACATGGCGGCTTCAGACCCCAGCAGGTTATCCAGAAACGTCTTAAACCCCAGACAGCGAGGTGGCGGGATCGCCTATGAAGGATATAATTAAATAAGGCCGTTAATTATTTTCAAAAGGGTGTTTTTAATTAACTCGAACACCCAATTTTACTCCAACTCTTCCTTGGAGTTTTCTTAGTATGCATGCAAAGTTTCAGGCTGCCAGGTTTATAGTTTTGGAGTATGGAGGAGACACACACACACACACACTATTATATGTGTGTGTGATATATATATATATATATATATATATATATATATATATATATATAATTATAATATATATCATCTTTATTTTCGGATATTGTTTTTAACGTCTTTAATTTCCGACTTATATTTTGATATTTTTGTTGCAGAGATTTTCCGACTATTTTGTGATTTTTTTTTCCTGTGATATTGGCAATAAGTTGCATCAGTATACAGAATTTCGGCTTTCTTCCCACATAGAAGGTACTGAGTGAGTCGTGAGTGAGTTCGTCAGTGTTAGAAAGAGCTTTATATATTACATTAACACACACACACACAGGTATTATAGATGCCAAATATATTTATAGAAGCTTGGTGTTCAAATATGAGAACAAAAATATTCAATCATTCAAACGAAACCAGAATTTGGACTCAGCTGTTAAGAGGTGGTGTACTGGTTGGAGCATCTTGTCCACGTCTGGGAGGTTGACGGTTCGAACTGCGGTCGAGTTATTCCAAAGACTTTTAAAATGGTACGTGCTGCTTCCTTACTTGACGCTCAGCATTTAAAATGAAAGAGCACAGACAAACAACTAAAAGTGGCAACACTGGTGCAGGCTTTGATGGCCTAATGGCTTCCTTCTGCATTAAAGTTCTTTGTCAGGAACTCATATTATTATCACACAGCTGCTGCAGAGATAAAAGGAAAAGCAAACTATTATTTTATAACACAGATGGTTAGGAATATTTAACCATTTAATGGCACTGCTGAAACTACAATTTTTTTTAAAAGGTAATAATGAATTCCATTATTAAAGTAAACAAAAACAGTTTTGATTGTTGCAGATTGTGAAACATTTCTTTAACATTGTCAAAATGCTGAGCAAGTTATTTTATAAAATGTGACATATTTATCAAAGACAGATAATGTTGCTTTTTGTTGTTTTCTATTTTGCAGGAAAATTCACAGGTTGGAGGCAACTTTGTGCATCTTGTTCTTTATTTTGCAGCTGCTTCTGAAGTGTTCATTGATGTTTTAAACCTGTTATTTATCTGTTTTGTACAGTTATTTTTTAAAATAAACGAGAATTCAGTGGGGTGTTCACATTCACACAAATGACTCCTACTTCTGTGCACATAACGTACCAAGGTGAAACAATGCAAGGAGTTGCTTTTACACTCGCAAAACGAAGATCACGATGAAGTTTGAAAAATGTGATTTGCAGGAGAGATTATTTCGATTAATTATTTTTCAATTGCAAAACAAACTCAGGTTGTTGTTTTTTAAAGCACACTTTTCTTTACTCTTGTTTTCTGTTACATCTGCTGTCAACAAAGATCTTCTATTGCCAGAATGAAATTGAAGAAGATGTTGTTGATTTCCAACTTGTAAGTAGCAAAGTAATTGATTCAATTTTCCATACATTGCCATCACAATCACAGCTGCGGGTCTCAGAGAGTATTCTCATGAGAACAATGATGTATAAAATGTTTTCATTCATTGCACTGTAGATCAAAACTTTACAATCATTCATGATCATAGATCTAAAGCAAGTCCCCCTCCATACGATCGGCCACACAAGCATGATGGAGTGACCTAAAAAACTTTACTCACAAGACCAAAAATTGATCCTCATGCTGCCAAAAGTTAAGACAGCTTGTATCAAGCAAAGTGTGATCATCAATCATCAGCAATCTCAGCACAATATTCGCCTTCGGAATGGAGATCTCCCTGCTCCACAAATACTGTACTCTGCCAAGAGGGTTGGTTCTACTGAAGCAGGTTCCAGACAAGGAATAACACTGTGTGGTTTGCCATTTCCCGCACGGCTGAGCAGCTATGTGAACCAAACCCCACACCAATGACAGCAGCGCAACAACTAACCCACCAGCAGTTGAGCCACTCGGATCATAGGTGGGGCAGGAAAATTTTGTAAGCCACCTTTGCTGAAGGGGTCATGTTTTTGTCATCTTTTTCCTGATGTACAATCCACATTTGTCTGCATATCTTTTATACCCAACTTGAAGGTAAATTTATCAATTGACAGACATTGTGTTGGTGATGCGTCAGTGGTTGAGAAGTTTGTTTTGTTGAAAAGGAAGTTGAATGGAGTTGCATCAGTATTGAAAATAAACTTGCATTAATAAGCTTCAGTTCAGAACTAAACCCCCCAAATTAAAGCTCACGGCAAATCAGAAAACAGATTTAAACCATCCAATAATAGGAAATGTTAATCAATGTTCAATGATGAATGACTATTTTTCTTTAGACATTAACTGGGAGAATTACAAATCGTCTGTGTTGTTAAACTTGGAAAAGACTCTACCAGACACTATGACTCATTACTCCACCATGACTTAATACAACCATCACACAAAAGAAAAAGTATGATGTCACGGATTTTTTATAGACAAAGTCTTGTCTCACCAAAGAGCAATGTGAGAGATGGGAGGGAACACACTAACAGTAGGATGCAATGACAACATACAGATACAACAGGAGAGGAGGAGAGAAGAGAGAAGGAAGCATAGAGACTTGTAAGCAGATGGGGAAGGTAAAGCAGGGGCTTGACCATGGAAGGATGAAGAATGACCCGAGGTGGTGTCGAGGAGGGGTTCACAAGAGGGTTAAAAGAGAGAAAAGGAGCCACAATGATCCTCATTGACTTTGGGAGATTCACAAGACAGGGGTTGCGAGAAGAAACTGTGTGACCTGGAAGAACTGGAGAGGATTGAGGAATGAAAGAGCAGAGGGAACAAGATATGAGGAGAGGTGGTAGAAAACAGACCAAAAAACTCTGTGAAAGAAAGCAGCATCCATCTATTGGGACCATACACTGTGTAGAGCATTGATGCTGCCTAAGCAGTCTCCTTGGCTATTGTCACAATCCTAGATAGATCACCACTCCAACACAGGATACCAGCAAGCTGGCACTCATTTTGCCAACCTCAGGAAAGATGACAGGCAGTCAACCACACCTGTGTTAATCAACAGCCAAGCAGGATTTGAACTCAGAATCCAGGATCCCAAGCCCACCACCCTACTCAAAGCACCAGATAATGTGCTTTTGCTCTTTGTGGCAGATGCACTGCTTTTGAGAGCTTCAAATTCCATGGCAATCTACGTATGAGTGACGGGTGTGAGCAGGGGAGCCAGCTCAATTGGAGTGTTGTACTCCACTATGGACAATTTCCTTGCAGACTGTGAGTATTTCTGATCTCTAGGGGAAGGACTTGGGAGGATGTAGGAAGCCCAGCCTACAAACTATATTTTTAAGTGTTCTAGAGTGATGGTGAGACTGAGTAGAGAGCATGAACTTCTACAGTGGATGATTGTGGAAACAAATAGGTGGTGTTCACAATCCTTAGGAGAGACGGGAATATTTGCGTGGTTTCATCACAAGGTCCATGGTGAACAAGAATCTGATCTTTCCAGTTTAGCAGAGGCAGGTTGGCTAGATGTGCAATTGCATGGTATTAAAGTTATTGGCAAAGACAAATAATCAAGTTGTTCAGGGAAGTAATTCTCTTGCAGTCTAAAACTCTAAAATCAAAGAATGTTCGATGTACATGGTTCATAATCTGTATATATTGCGAATTGTGTGTCTGCACATGCATTCATCTGTCTCGCATTTCGGCGGCCACTTCCCGTGCTGTGTTTGAAAAGCTGAGCACGCAGGCCCTCCACACAAACCCAAAGATCATCAACCTATCTGTAATGTGAAAGTGATAGACCCATCGACTCAGCTTCATCTTGGGAGACTACTCTACTAACCACTTTTTTATGACATCATCGTGGTTCAGCCAGGTAGAATTTGTTTTGGCGAAGTAAGGAACTATTAATGGCTGGCCAAGCACAACATCGGACTGAAGGCGACTCGCACCAGTCGATATGACTGGTGCGAGTCGATATGATGTTCGTCATCGTATCATAAGTCGTGCTTGTTTGAAAAGCTGCGCACACAGGCAAAGCTCAACATTCTTTTTATTGTCCTTTCAGTAATCTTTGAAATCAACATGAACATTGGCATTAAAGTAGATTTAATACAAATCTTCATTGAAGTAACACACAATTTAAATACGCGATATTTTGCACTCTTTTGAGACAAATCCAACCTCCACTGCGGATGTTGCACCACAATTTTTGCGTGGACGGTATAGTCGCTCAAAGCTTCTGGAATCTCAGTGAAACCAAGAGCGCAACATCATGAATCTTTCAGTGAAATAATTTAATTGATAGATTACTTAAACTTTCCCATCACTGTGGACAGTACTTTTACTGGGACCTAATATGGTTAGAAAAGTAACGTTCAAACCGGCACAAATTTAATTATAAGCGAGCACATAAATAATAACTAGAACGGCACCTGGTAGAGTGATACCTCCGATAGGCTGAACAGTTTTGTTTTGTATTCCACTGTAGGCCGGATCTGAATCCGGACCTGAAGCAAAATCGAATCGGTTTGTTCTTTTCACCTAACCGACTCATCCACCAAGTTTTATCATGACTTTCCACAACTTTTTTGACATATCGTACTGTGCTGTATATCGTTTTGCTCCATCTCTCAATGGTGAGAATAATTTTTAAAATTAAAAATTATCGTATCTGGATCCAGTGTTTCACCAAAGGTGTTGGTGGTGGACTTTGTGTACCTTGCAGATACCTGTGGTGTGGCACAGAAAGAGCAGAATGTGCAAGACCAGAAAGTAGGTCGTAGAAGACAAGATCACCAACCTGTCTGTGATGTAAAAGTGATAGACCCATAGACTCACACTTCATCTTGGGAGACTACTATAATGACCACTTTTATTACGACATTGTGGCTTCAGCCTGGTAGTTTTGTTTGTTGGCCCAAGTGGAACTATTAATGGTGACAGCCCAACATTGGACTGAAGACGATTTAGGCTCAAGGCTACTTTTGGTGAAAGACAAGTGAGATCTTTAACGCCCACACCAACTTACACGAGCAGATGATACACCCATCTTAACATCTATGAAGGATGTGCACTGTGATGTAACTCCCTGCCTCGAAGCCACCAATCTGACAGTTTATAGCCAGGATGAGGATTAAACCAAGAATAAACAGCTCATAGTAATTGTGGTAACTCTGCACCATGCCTGTTAGACAATGTGATATAATATAATATAATATATACGAGCAGCGACCCGTATAAAATCTGCGCAAATGTAAAATGTGACTTCAAGTCCTCAACTCCAGCCCTCCACACAACCAAAGACATCAACCACCTCCCCAACCCAAGTCCTCAACTTCCCCCTCCTATTACAGAACTCAACCCTTGCCCCAAAGCTCAATCTGCCCTCCCAACTCTGTCCAATTTTTGTCTCCCAATTCCCACCCCAACTATGTCTCACCCCACCCTCTCCTTCCTCTCAACTCCTCCTCCCATCATAAAAGCAAAAGGCATGCAACATGGATCTTTACATATTTCTCATTACCTCATCGAAACCGGAATATTTAACTCTTTCCCCTCCCTATCATGCTATCACTGACTTCACAGAAACGTGATCGAAACAGCAACAGGACTCCTACATGTCCTGGCCCATCAATGGTCACCTGTCCTAATTCACAATCCCATGAGATATGCAGAAACCCATGGAATTGCAACTCTCAGTGACCACAAACAAGCCAAGTTGCCAATAAATGACCCCTAAACAATTATTTTCTTCCTGATGCAGATGTAGTATATATATATATAGTATCGTTAAAAGTAAATGATGACGGTTGTTTTCTTTCACAATTTCACGAGATTCCGAAAACCCTTCAGACAAAGAATTTTCCAATGACAAAGATTTTATGTCTCTGGTCAAGTAATTAAGAGAAAACAGCTGGAAGTAATAGCAAGGACCCGTTGGAACCTCGGTGGTAAAACCCTTGTTTGAGAGAATGCCACAGTTATTTGGGCAATGTACAGCAACAGATCGCTGCCTCAATCGCTCCCAAAAATATCTGATCCAGGAACATGGCAACCAAAGCTCATTTTTGGTGAAAAATTTGCTTTCAAAATCCTCCAATACAAGTTTGCCACACCATGGATACGGGTGATCGCATTGCCATGCCGAAAATCTGTTGAGAGTGCTCTCCATTGTAAAGGAAGGTTTACTCTTGAGCAAGTTCTGAGTAAATTGTGACGTCGTCCCAAGTCAAGTTGCTATCTCCACACCTCGTTTCCATGTAGTTGATTTTCCAAACGTTCTCTTGTAGCTTGTGGTGTAAGGTCCACAGGATGTTGGTGACCAGGAAAATCACATCAAAAGAAACCATATCTCATCTCTCTCTT